>JNEV01001653.1:0-260569 GCA_000697495.1 Saksenaea oblongispora B3353
TTAAAAAAAAACTTTTTTTTTTTTTTTTTTTTTTTTTTTTTGATGCTATAAAAGAATGGTTAGTAAGCACAAGGCTTTGCTCCAAGATTTTATGCATACCAATTCAATAAAGCATCAATCATACTGGCGTCGAGGTCATCCCAGTTCAGAGTCGATCGCTAATGTTGTCAGTGACATTTCTGTTATCTTTGCGAGGCTTGCCTTTGAGGGACTAACGTGAATCAAAATATATGTTACTGTTGAAATACTTCTTCCATGAACTGTACATAGACGAAAAATAATGACTTTTTCGAACAAGCTATCGACAATTTTCACATCGTCCAAGTCCTTTTGCTTGAGAAGTCAAGATAGATATTCTTGGCTTCTTGGTCCAATTTCTTTTCCACTGGTGAAGGCAAATACTGCCAAACACCGTAAGTATTCAAGAACGGATTGGAAAACTTCCTCGGCAATGGTACTCTCGTCTTCTTCGCGATAATTAAATTGAACTCTTCATATGCTTATCTGGAGGCTCTGCCAGCTGCTCGGAGGCGATCGTCATCGCGGTATTTCCGTAATACCACGGATATACCCTCAACTTTGTGTTTCTTGACTTGAAGACACAAAACCTTGCTGATCGGGTCCATCGGCTTCCTTCATATTTAGGCAGGTTCAATTTAAATAGTTTATTTCCTGCCTAAGCCTCTTCGGTAACCTCCTCCAGATCTGAGAGGATTTCTGGCGGTAGTTCCTGCTCGTCGTTGACGACCAGTTGTTGGCGTAATTATTTTATGAGTTGCTCATTTGAGACATTATTGATGTTCATTACTCAACCATGATGCGCGGCTTGAAGATGATAGAGCATACACGTATAAATTACACTTTATCAGACTCCTCAAAATGGGACACCCAAACGTAGAGCCTTAGGTTTGAAAATATTTTGCACCCATAGCCACTATAGAAACTGAAACCGACAGCAACAATGAAAGTTCTGAAAATGGGGTTGTCAGTTTCGACAGTGATTTGGTCACTGCCTTTGACAAACTTTAGCCCTGCTCAAAAAATGGACGCATGGGCTAGGCATCAACGAATGGAAATCCGATCACTACTTAAGCGGGAGTTTAAATGTTTAAAATCGACAGCTTGGGCGGCATAATACTATTGTGTGGCTTATTTCCATTTTCTGTGGCTTGCCATGGTGGATCGGCGAGGGAAACTGAAGCGTTTCCACCGACGAAATTACTGCAACGAAAATGGTAAGCATCGGATCGAATGGGCAGATTACTCATGTCGTGTATAGCATCGAGATAACAAAGGAACGAAGGATCGTGCAGGCAGAAAGGCGGCTAAAGCCTTTGCTGCGCACAACGGTGCACCAAGACGACAAACAAACTATGTCAAGTATTTTGTTTCTTTGAGAGCTTCTATTGACATGACTAATAATCAGATTTCCCATGATGACAATGCGACGACATCGAAGAAGAGCCATTTGGACGACCTTCAGTTTGATCAGTTATTAAGTATGCACGAAGCTGCGACATTAAAGGAGGTTGGAAAATCCCAGGACAGTATACAGCAAACATCGTCCTTGGTGAGTTGTTAGTTACAGCGAATGTCTGTGTACTCAGTACTGCAATAGCCGAACAACGATGCGATACCGCATCCATCTGATAATTTATCGATCATGGATGTTGCCTATCAAAGTAGGTTTGCTGACGAGAGACTGGGTACCGACTAATGCAACGGCGACAGTTTTAGGACGCACCGACAAGCCTCCACACACGGCACAACAACCCAATGCTGATGCAAAGACATCTGCATTGAGAAAAAACAAACGTCAGCATGGAGAGCAGTCAGATCAACCTCAAAAGCGCCAAGATAGAAAACAAGCGAACAAACGTCAGGATGGAAAGCAAACGGGTCAACCAAAAGAGCGAAAAGCAGGAAATTCCAAAACGGCAATATGTAAATTCTGGGTGAATGGTAAATGTACAGACGTATGTGCACAAAGAAGAGAAACAAAGCGACAGCGGATTGATTCAGGCTTTAGTAACACTTCCTCTTTAGGGAGACAAATGCTCGTTCAAACATGAAGGAGAACAGAAACTTGTCATCTGTCGCTTTTTTAAAGCCCAATCATGTACATCCGGCGACAAGTGTCCCTTTTCTCATGTAAAGTGATAGGAAAGAGCTGGTGAATGTGGCTTAACTAATATGTTGTTTAAGGATTTAAAATTAGAGCCATGTCGATTCTTCCACGTACAAGGATCCTGTGGCGAGGGCGAAAACTGCCCATTTTCACACGAGCCGCTCACAGCGGAATCAAGAAAACGGCTGCACGTCATGACAGGACCTTGTCGGTTTTACCATCTCAAAGGCTACTGTAACACAGGCAATGAATGTCTGTTTTCGCATGAGGCTATTACAGAGGAAAAGCTACAAGAGTTGGAGCGCACACTAAAACCGTGCAGGTACTTCCTCTCACCAGGCGGATGCAAAGCAGGTGATGATTGCTTTTATTTGCACGAGGGTAAATAGCGGTTGATCCAGTAATAATAAATAAAATAAAAACGAAAATGGTCTGCATAACAGCTCGTGAAAAAGATCTACCTATAGGTTTTTAAGTTTTTCCGATCGTTTAATGTCTTGATATGGCGATTTGATCAAAGCGATCGAGGGTAATCCCGAGTTTAAACTATTTTACCGCTTACAAAATCCCATCTTGGGCTGCCCCAATTGTCTAGCTCTTTACCAAAACAGTAAGGGATCAACTATTTTTCCGAAGAGGGAAGCCATCCGAGCTTCTCTACAATGAAATACGATGGTGAAATCATTCTGTTCCAAGAACGGAGAACATCACGGCAGCGAGCACATGATGTCTACACGTGGGGCAGGAAGAAAAGAAGCCTATCTATTTCATGTATTATGTAAATGCTTTAAAGAAAAAAAATAATTTTTTTTCCCGTTAATTTTATGCCAGTGGATGAATATGGCTAAGTCAGAGACTTCCTGCTTTATGATGAATTATGTATCTGGTGTTTGGAAAAATAAGGATACGTCGCCTTACTCCGACAGTGCATTTTTGTTTACCATCTGCAGAGATTCTCGCGGACGTAGTGAAGGTCTATGTCCTCTTTTTTTTTCTTATTCACTGTATGCGCCTTCACTGTTTGGTCGTGATGAGCACTTCTTTTCTTCTCTGCGTGGCGAGGAGGTACAATGAAAAGCACGTGCAAATGCGTTTTGGCACGGATGTGGCGGATATTAAATTGTTGTAACATGTCGGGATCGGGCGGGTCTCCTGTCTCACAGAGATTGACTTCGCTAGAATGAAATAGCCGCTGACAAGGCCACTCTTAAATCCACACATGTTGGGGTCTGCGTGTAACAGATATTATTATTATTATTTGGCGCACAGAAGAGAGCATAAACATACTCTCACATATTTACAAAAAGAGCATATCAACGAACAGCAAGCAAGCTAATGAAAACATAAGAACATAAAAAAAAAAAGAAAGAACGAAAGAGGGGAATCCAGAGACTATGTCCATCAATGAGAAAGAAAAAAAACAACAGTAATAGTTCCATGCATCATGTCAGATCGGTGTTAAGTGAGCTCATAAGGTCCATCATCGCTCCTAGAATTAATTCTTAATGACACATCTTCCCGCAAAAATTAGACTTACCCAAGCTAGGTGATCGCGCCGGGCGGCGGGTCTCGGGGGGTGAACCCATCAATTGTTCATAGAGTGGATGCGACTGATCGCTATGGGTGGTGTCTGGTGAGGGCGAAAAACGAAACTGGTTGGTTGGCGGCAGTGGTTGAAGGGAGGGCATACCTTCTGCCATTTGACATAACACCTCGTCTGCCCACAAAGGGTGTCCCTGTTGTTGGTGGTTTGCCCACGCACCCTGTTCATCCTGCTTTGGCCCAACCGTAATCTCTGGGAGGCCCTTGCAACGCCTCCATTTGTTGGTTTTGTTGACATCGTAGTCGATGGCGAGGTACCAGAACTCACTGAAGAATTCCGACGGCAGTTCCCAACTCTCGCTCATCGTCGGATCCCCTCCATGATACACTGCACCGTTGAGGAGCATAGCAAAGCATCGATCGTAGTCCATTAAATCGCGGAAGATAATCATTCGATCACGCATGTGGGGGGTTGGAATCAGGTCAATCCGTGGATCATGGGGGATCGCCAGCTGCAAAATTGTCGGTTGTAACCGCACCGCCGACTGTCCAATGTTAGTCAGCGTAGATTGTACGCGTAATTGAATTCGAATGCGTTGGATGGCACTAAGGCTTGACGCCGTCGGTTTATCGTCTGCTTTTGTCTCCGAGTTGCGTAACCATTGGTTCATATCTTTCTCCTCATCCACCGTCTCCTGTTTCACCTGAACCGGGCCGCGATCAACCGAAGCTGAGCGAACAGACTGCTCATCCATATCCATGTCCCCCCTGCTCCATTCCTCCTGCTCGCCACTGACGGACCTATCCGGTGTCTCCGGAACGCGGCGTTTTGCCGCATTCGTACTGCTCGCGTGAGACGAGTACATCGTCGAAGGGTTCACTGCGTCTTCGCCGGTATGCAGTGTGCTGCTGTCCCTGTTGTCGTCGCTGTCATCCTCATCCTCGTCCTGGGGCACGTTGGAAAAATGCGATGCCATGGTTGGCTTTAGGTTGATGTTGTTTCTCGTGTAAGCATTCACGTAGGCTTCGATGGCGTGTGGTGCGGATTTTGCCATTTCGCCTAACGCTTCCTCGGTTAAATACGGCGAGTGGGTGGGGATGCTGATGTTGTAGTGCAGGCACACAAATTGCAGGGTTAGCACAACACCTTTCAGGTACCAATTCTCTGCGCGGAATGCATCCAGCTTGCTTTTCGTAGAGTTCAATTCTTTGACAGCGCTATTTCGCTGGTCCCGGAGTGTTCGAATTGTACTCTCGAGATCCCGGAGATGGCGTTCCTTGCGTTCTCGGAACGCTCTTTGAGCGGCACGGTTTTGGGCCTTGCGCAGCGCAGGCGACGCGGGATTTGGCTTACGGCCGGGTTTCTTTCGTATTTTGATCGGTTGGCCATTCTCGTCCAAGGCAGGAGGTGCTTGTGGCTGTTGTGGCTGCTGGTGCTGGTGCTGTGGTTGCGGCGAGGGCAAATGGGGCGGTATGTTACCCACGTAAATCGCCTGCACGGGCGACACAGATGCCAGAGAGGAGGGATGGACATACTGCTCGTGCTGCAGAAAGCTAAAGGACGGCGATGAGGGATCGTGCAAAGGTTGCACAGGCCATGGTTGCTCATGTGGGTCATGGTTCATTAGTATGTCCTGCTCATGTTGTTGGAGATAACTGTCCATGGCGGAATACGGCTCCATGTTGAATGTAGAGAGGAGAAGAAGGGAAACAGATCGATTAAAGAAAAAACAGGGAAGAGACGGGATTTAGAAATAACATAAGCACGTGAATACGAATGTCTTCCAAAAAAAAGTAAAATAAAAAAAGCTTTCTTTGTGTAGCCGATGATTATGGCGGAATTCCTCATCATGTCACTTTCTTTGCGTTGCGCGCAACCGGAGACTGCTTCATGACTACTACTTCTACCTCCCACCTGTGGAATGCCTTCAACTACCCTTTACACTATGTGCACCTCGCTGCCCATACAAGGTTACACATACGCCTCCGCATCTGTGATCTGAGAGTCAAATGTGGAGAGCAACCGCAGTTGATTGGCGTTGGCTTTTACAAGAAAAGGAAATTTTTCTGCGCTACCCTTATGAAAACGTCTTCCCAACCTAGCTGGTATTACTCATTCGTATATTGTTTTGTGGCGAGTGGGGGCGGCGAGGCATATTCTAAAAGCTACTTGGGCTCGTGTCCCCACCAAAACGACCCTGGGTTTTCCGATGTATCATTGGAGGCAGTAGCAAAGTAGTTTGTTCGTTCGTGAACACGTTTAGTAAAAAAAAAAAATCTTCCTTTTTATTCTAAAATATAGAAAGGTTAAATAGTGGCTTTCTTTCTTTCTTTCTTTTGGTTGTTCGCTAGTAAGGCAGAAACAAACTGCCAACGAGAAATAGTAGTGCCAATCGTTCAAGGCTCAGGCTACGTGATGACAAGGACATGGCGCTGTTTTTGGGGGCGTTATCGATCACGACGGCCTTGTTTGTATTGGTGGGGTGGATGGACGAGCTGGTGGCTAGATGGTTGATGTGAGTAAAGGGTGTTTTCCAACACGGTGGGAATAAATTTTTACCGGCAATGCTAGCTGTGCCCTGGCGACTGGTGCTAGCGGGAGCTGCGGTTGTCATCTCAGCGGCAGAAGTGACTTGAGCTTTGTCTTTTGGAATGGGGGTGGAGGAGGCAGTAGGCACCTTTGCGGTTCCTTCTGGCAGCGCTGATGATGCGGCCGGCCTACAGCGAGAGTCAGGTTCACGTTTATTGATTGCGGTAGAAAAGTCAGCTCACCAGTAGTCGCCTATACAGGCCTGGTAACATGCAATGTTTCCCTTGCAGTCAAAAACGCAGCTGTTTGTTGTTATCACTAATAAAAGTTGATTGGTCATGAATTGGTTTCTTTGGCAATCTTCGTGCCATACCGCATTTGTCCATGCAAGCCTGATCGGATGATTTACAGTTGCATGCAGCCCAACAAGGCATTGCAAATAGAAAAAACCATGAGAAGGTAGCAATCAGCATCATGATGAATGATGATACTGTTCTTCACCGTTTTCTTTTATTACTTTTGCTTTTTTCATTAAACCTCCTACATTCCAACATCAATCAATGGGTTCTCCTGCGGCCTTAATTGGGCGGGCGTTTAATTTATATCCAAGACATCCTTAGTGCACCAGTGATATGCCTATAAGAGGCAACCACACAATTGATTGACATGTGAAAACCAAGAGGTGAGAGATGAGGACGTTTCCAAATGATTGGGGTTCCCCACACGCCCACATGCTGAAGGTAATTCCCACCCAGCTCACCGCACTGATCGCCATGCTGTAACACGTCGAGTTGGTAGAAGTATTCATTCTCAAATTCCCACACCAAAAGTTGCATATATATATTCAGGCTTGCTACGCATTCCAATTCGACCAATTTTTGTTTTTGTTTTTGGCCCTGTTGTCAACACACTTTTACATACACACGCCCTCTTCTTCATGTCGGATATTGCTTTTGAACACTTTGACCCCGAAACTGAGCTGGGCAATCTGGATGAAAACGGTAGACCCATTCGCCCCCGCAAAAAACCTGGTCGAAAACCAAATCCTCCTTCACCTGCACAACGGAAGGCTCAGAACAGGGCGGCACAAAGGGCGTTTCGAGAGCGGAAGCGACGCGAGATGCGGGAGGCCGAGACAACGGTGAAGAAATGTCTGCACGTCCGAGACCAAGCGTTGCGAGAAATGAAAGGCCTGCGGAAAAAGATCGAGGAGCTCCGGTATGAAAACAACTATTTGAAGGGCTCCGTGCTGACGCTCAAGTTGGCCTGTCTTGCAAATCGAGTGGATGTACCGAAGTTCTGGGACACGGGTGCTACCGATGATACGGGATCTGAGAGATTGACGTTCTCGCGCACGGAAGGCATCCCACAGTCACTTGAATTCTTCCTGGACAAGGCCAGAAATATCATCAGCATTGACCAGCAGCACGTCGCCCAGTCAAATGAAGCGTCGGTGTTTGAATGCTCTCCCCCCTCGCAGCTGGTGGATCTGGCAGAGGAGCTGTCGTTGAGCCCGGATTCCTCTGGCAGCTGTAGCGACTCGTTCCTCAGCCTGCATTCCAACTCCCTCTCGCCCATGCTGTCGGACAACCCGCTCCACTTCGACGATCTGTCGGGGCCGATGGATATCTCGCGGACACTTTCCGCGATTGCGCCGCAGCTCGCCAGCCATCTGGAGTCGTCCTTTTTCCAGCAGCTACTGAACACCGACTTGATGACGACGCTGAACAGCAGTGGTATGAATATTGCGGAACAGATCCCTTCCGAGTTGATGGCACACGTTCCAACCGAATGGCGATCGTTGCTGCAGACGCTGGGCGGACCCAAGCCAACGAAAGAGCAAGGAACGGATGAAGATCCTCCCTCGGCTACAGCGATCATCAAACAAGAAGAGGAGCCGCAGGAGGAGGTTGAGGAATGGGATGCCAGGACGGGATTATTGCGATCAACGACAGAATTCAACCCCGACCACCATGACGAGCTTCCTTCTACGGACAAGAAGATCCTGCCACCCATGTCACCCTTGGAAGCCCTGAACTACTTGCGAGCAATGAAAAATGTCGATCAGGATACACGGGCATTACATACACCAAGTATGTTATTATTATTCTATTCTTCAAACGTTTTGACCAACTCCTTGTAGCTGAACTGCAACGCACGATCCCTCACGACACTCGGATCGACGTTGTGCCGGGAGCAGCCATGCGGGACCACATGATCCTTTTCCAAGATTTCTACGATGCCAACGAACTCTTCAATTACCTTCTGGAATCCGCCACGTTTTTGGGAGGCGAGCTGGGCAATCCTGACTGTTGGTTTGTATCGCCGGGCTTTTTGAGCAAGTACTGGTTCCTATGCCCCAACCATAAGCCTAAGCGTTTGGATAATGTGGTGGATATCATGGTGTCGTTAGGGCAACGAATGATTGAGATGATGTTTGAACGAAAACAAATGTACATTGAACGAGAACGGTACGCCGATTATTTCCCATTACCACAGGATGCAGGTCAACCATCCACGCTGTCTGGCACAGATATCCCTCTAGGTAGGCATTTGGAAAATTGTCCCCTGGATTTATCACTGACAGAACGTTCGATTCTAGATGTTGTTATGAATATGATGGAGACAATGCCTAGGGCTGCTGCCTTCATGGCTTAATATTTTTCTTTTTTTTTTTTTATTCCCATTCCCCAATTTTCCTCACATCATTGTCATTTCGTTAATCTATAGTTGCTTTGTTTGTTTATTTTATCTTATTTATTTTCTATGTACAAATCATTCTTGCCATGTTTTTCAATATAGAACCACGTAATTGTTCTGTACTTGATGATTTCTTCCTTGATTGCGATTGGTGCTCCGGGATTCATCTGTCCTACATCGTTTGTGTCATATTCAATCAAAATGAAGTGCATCATGACCACATGTATCTGTGGAAAAAAAAAAAAAGGCCCGTCCTTGACCATGCCTATCTGCATAAAGCGAAAGGCCACCAATAGACTACCCGATGCATAAAGTCGGTATGCGGTTCAACGTTAGCCCGGTGTTAATTGTCTCCCAAACACAATCATTGCCAAGCAACTCATTTCGATCATTCGTCGGTCTTTCTTTCATCAATAAACTCCCTCCTCTCCTTTTTTTTTTTTACGTTTGCTTTCGTTTTGTCGCTTTGGCTGGATACGCCCTTTCATCATTCCATGTGACCTGAGTAAAAAAAAAAAAAAAAAAAAAACTTCGGCGTAGTATCGCCCTTACAAATCATCGTATCACCATTGCTGCATGTGATTTTTTGTGCCTGAGCTGCTGTCCCTCGGTTTAGCCGAACCCTGAAAAAAAAAGAGCCATAGAAGGCGAACGTTCGTGCTCCTGAGCTCCATACATACTCTGTATGCACACAAGTTCAAATGTGCAATGCCCTTGGAATTGTAGAACCTGTCGTGTCAACGGGTTTTTCTGTTTCCAAGGAGAAAATGTGGGTAAAAGGAGGAGATGGATCGGTTAATAACATTCATAATACAAGCTGGAAAAAGTTTTTATCGACTCCCCCATTCTCCTTTCCCCCCAAAAAAATTCTTCCTTCAATTCGGCTTGTGCTGTTCATAACATACTGCTAACTGCTCCTAGCCACACCATTTATCACCACCACTCCGCAAACGTGTTCATACAACCTCGCAGTTAAACATAAACTATGAACCCCTGTCACGTTGTTTTCCTGTAGCATTTCCCTAGTAAATGACAGGCCGCAGCATGCTTTTTTCCATCTTATTGGACAAAACGGTCTCCCTTTCATGCCAAAGTCGCCACACATTTAAACAACTGTACCGATGGGGGATGCCCTGGGAACTGGGGTGCCTTTGTGGGGGAAGATGGCAATCAATTCAGTGAATCAAATGATTTTCTTTCTCTGATTATCATTGGAACTTGTAGCCAAAAATAAGTTATTGGCAAATCAAGAATTTCCAACGTGCCTTTTGTATTAAACTAACAAGCCTCTGTCCAGATTACATTAACATAAACATTTATTTCTGTATGTTGTGTAGGCTGTTGTTTTCTCTGTGAGGATCCCCGGTCCCCCCCAGCTTTCTCCTTTCGATGTGTTCTCTGAGATCTATCGATCGGCACCGGGTGTTTCTTTTTTTATAGACTCGTCTGTTCCCAAAAAAAAACAAACTCAGATACAGGCTATTTGTCTTGTTTTTTTTGCCATTCTTCCTCGTACTAAAACCAAGGGATCACCGCCCTGGGGTAGGCTAGAAATGGGGTTTCATGCATGCAAGTTTCTCTTTTTGGAATGCATAAAAAATGATACGGTTACACCGTAAATGACACACAAGAAGTTACAACACCGATGAAAAATAATGTTTTATTTTTATTCAATTATCTTTTTACTAGAATGAACACAAGATGACTGCATAGAAACAGGAGTTGTAAAGTTGTGAAAAAAAATCATAGCTACAAGTGAAGAGAAAAAAAAATGAACAAATTTACGAAAACAGAAGTATAGCATGAAAATAGGGACAGCCATAATTCAATGAAAAAAATAAGCATGATGGATGACATATGGAATGATGATAGACATAACAATGAAGAGGGACATGCTACGAAAGACGTGGCTGGTTAATGAATTAAGAGGAACTCAGCGTTGTCCAGCTGACGGGGAATACTCTGACGACCAGATCGGATATGCCGATGCACCGAAGGGATCATAGGATTTGGTGTACGAATCCATCTGTGAACCCGGTGGTAAACGGTACGAATTGGAATGAAGAAAGTACGATGATGGCGTTGTTGGCGATGATAGAACGCTCAGTGGACTACTGCTGCCACTGCTATTGTTGTTGCTGTGTGTCTGTTCGCCAAAAAGATGTTGTTGTTGTTGATGTACTGTGCGGCCGAGGGACGGTGGCAAGCAAACCTCATCATTTTGGAATGCTGTTGTGACTGAACTCCAAGAGGATGCGGAGGACCGACGAGAATCTCGCTGTGTACTGCCGCTGCTGCGGCTGCTGCTGTTACATCCATCTGTCGTAGTGGGAGAGTTTGTTTCGGGAGCAAAGTCTTCCCAAGACCAGGAAGACCAGTTCACCAGCGTGCGCACATCGACCTTTCGTTTTGCTGCCTTGAGAAATAGTTCTGCCGGTCGAACTTTGCCATGTCTTAGATAATAACTTTTACATGTTTCACACCAATGGCCAGTGCCGCAAAGATTTTTGTACCATTGATGGGTCTGACGAACATTGCAGTTAGCGCAGTATTTCTGTGATCGTGGGCGGCCGCCTGTCGTGGAGAGAGCAGCCTTGGGCGGATAGTACATGACGGAGGAGCGACCGTGGGAGGAAAGAGAGTCTTTGCTGCAAGGTGGAGCTCGAACGCGCGGGCCAGATTTATTGTTGAGTGCAAGTCGCAATGGGCGTTTTTCTCCATGTTTGTTTTCATAGCGATAACAAGCAACACAGAGACCACGACGAGAGCATGTTTTCATGATGCAGTTGCTACACATTGGTTTACTCTTGCTTGGCCTTTCTTCGTTCAGGAGTTGCACCAGCGTGGTATATAAGGCTGGCTGTTCATCGGAGGTACCAAAGTTGGGACGTGGTAAGCTGTTGTAATCGAGACCTGCACGGTCAAACAAAAAGTTACTGAGCTCAATGGCAGCGTAAAGTTTCTCATAATCAAAATCATGAAGATTGAAGCGGAACAATGTGTTCAAGACGTGGTTTAGACGATAGATATGATCTTCCTTTGCTGATTCTGTATGTTCCAAGAAACGTACATCGGTGCGACCGGGTGTTGATCCATGTTGTGTGTACTGGAAGAGATGGAGTAGCCATGTTGGAAAGAAGATAAAATCAGGCGCGACAAGCTGGCTTTTCTTTTTTTCTGCCCTGAAGAAGACAGCTAGAAGACGCATTTGTTCACATAGCTCTGTGGATCGGATAGGTCTTGATGCTTTACCGGTACCAATGTGGCAACGGAATGAACTATTCATATGTCTACCAATAACTTTGATGTGGACTGGTGTATCATGCATAAAGGAGGTTGTCCGCGATTTAGAAGAAATGATGGCACCAGTCAAGGTATTTCTTTCAGATGTGTATCGGAAACGAAAGCCTGCTTTTTCCAGTACTTGTTCCCAAGTTGTCATCAAGTCGTCATGATCGATTAATGCTTTGTTGTTAGTTTCAGGTACTTGTTGAATAAGTAAGTCTGAGATATTCATGATAAATTTGGAAGAAAGGAATTAATTAAGCGAGGAAAAAAAGGGAAGTGAACTTGGTGTGTTCAATGGCTATTTATTCCTTTTTTTTTTTCTTGTCACAAAAACGCATGACAACGGCGAACAAACCCAAAATTTTCAAATAAGGGGTTCCTTTTTATAATTTTTTTTTTCCATTCGCTTTTCCTATTTAGATGTTACCGAACGTTGATCACTGTTCATGATTTCTTTGTTTCAATGCAAAACTAAGAGACACAAGTATTTGTATATATGATAAACAAGACTGACGTAAACGTTCAACCTTTATTAGTATAATATTGACGTTTAGTAAAAAAACAAAAAAAGCAAAAAAAAAAAAAATTACAGTTCATCATCCCCGTTTCTTCCCTGGCAAAAGAAAAATAAACCCTTTCATTGTTTTATCACCGCTGCCCCAGACCTTTTGCTGTCGTAGGTTAGCTCGTGTCAACCCACAAGACAATGGAATAGTGATGATACATCCCTCATCCTCCTTACATCTCGATCCCCTTCAGTATCAACATCGGTTTTCTTTACTTTTATTTTTCTTTTTTTTTTCCTTTTTCACTCCCTGCCCTTCACTCCCCGACAGCTACTCCATAATAGAATAGTAGAAATATATATATATATACACGCACTTCTTTGTACACGCACAAATACATACACACAGGTTGAATGCTCGGATGATCCAAACTCCTTATCTCGTGGCCCTGTTCATCGCGTTAAATATAAAAAAAAAATTATATATCCTAGACGTAAATCTTGCAGCTTTACTTGCAGACATGATGCATTAGAAACAAACACAGAAAGGGAAAAATAGTACCATAGAAACAAACTAAGTGTGACCTATTCCTCGAGATGAGTACCTCCCCTGTCAAAGCATAAATTTTCTAGGGTGCTTCCGATTCGCCACCGACCCTAATCAATTTCTTTATGCCCTGAATCACAAGACTTTTTCTTTTATTGGATCTGTTTTGATTTTTTGCTATTCCAGTCGCCAAAGCCGCGATTTTTAATTTGTAGGATGACGTTTATTTACTATCCATATCATTATTTATACAGGTGTTCTGCACAAATAATAATACAACAACAGCCGCAGCATCAGAACAAACGTATACTGCGAACAAAAACATATTTGTTTACTAGCACGTGATGCTATGTTCACAAGCACACGAAACAATCCTTCTCTTTTGCTATCAATGCTTCCGCATTTGATTGATTTCCTGCATGTATAATCTAGCTGTAAGATTGCGACACAGTGAAAGATAAGACATGAATGGAAATATGTTTGATATGTGCGCGATTCACAACCTTTCATAGTCCTTGTCAGAAATCTTTTGTCTCTAGCAAAGGTTGCATCCTGTGATGTAACTATGCAGGAGGCACAGTTCATAAATTTGCCTACATACGCTCTACTTTAATAAGTGTACCGCTGCATTGCATATAGCGCACACCCATTCACACACTGGGTGCTCTTACTTTTTCCTTCTTCACGAGAGCATACATGCGCCGCAATTTTGATCGCCCGACGAATAAGCAATGGTGGTTTGTGCTACAGGACGAACGTAGTCTTCAGGACCAGCGCTGTTTCAGAAATAGTCATTGGATGGAATACCCAAACGAGTGCCCTTATCTCCTTTGTGTTCATGGACTTGATTATCTTTCCCTACAGAAGCAGGACGATGGCACATTAACCCAAATGCACTAGTTCCTTTGAAAATATTTGTTTTCTAGCGCTACTTTTTTTTTGTTCCAGAAATAACTGTTTATGTTAATCATTCCTCAAACTATGCCTTCTGCAATGTTCATCACTCGTCATAAAGCAAAAGATACCGTTAGAACACGAAATTAAATGTGATCAGTTTTTATCACAACTACAGAATGTGGCTCACCAGACACAGCAAGATTTCATCGTTTATTTGTGAACAATTAAAAGTCCCAATGCATTGTAGTAATTAAAATGACTTGACGTGAAATGCGAGTGCCACACTATCTGAAACGAAAATGCCATATCATTTTCATCTCCGCTTTCAAAAAGAAGAGAGTTTGTTTTCCCAACCTGCGACATCAGAATATCCTGTGAGGCGTTGCTTGCTTCTTCATAATAGGCTGACAGCTAGTCATGTGTTTATTCCAGGTACCACAAGACAATGTTGTAGCTCTCAGATGTAACCATCCTTGTCATCTGTGTTTGCATAAAAAGGATCACCGTTATTTTTCTTTGTTTTCTTTTCTAGAAAGAAAAAAAAACAATAACATTGGGCGCCATATGCCTCATATAGTATCTAGGGCTTACTTTAATTAATTGTTTTACTCATTGTATTCTTTAGATTTGGCTGACCATTGCATGCAAAATTTATGATACTATCGATGTTTTTTTTTGTGTCCTTGACTACCGATCTGTCCATAGAAACTAATTTTTCCTAGAATGGCAGTGATTGGTCAACCCTTTCTTCCCCTTTCTTGTTTTATTAGAAGCAATGTGGATAAAACTGTTTAATCACTGGACATAGGGCACTTTTGGCAAGCGTCGTGATCTCGACTGAACGATGCATTTCACAAGAGCGCAACAGTAATGCGAGCCTCGTCTGCAGCTTAATAGCTGATGTCATTGCAGGCATGTACGATAGCCTTGCGAAATAAATAAATAAAAAAAAGAAAAGAAAAAGAAGGATGCAATGAGGAAAATTGTGGCGATATTAATGCCATTTACCTTTTCCTTTGTAACACCAGCTGTATTGTGAGTTTTAAATGATGATTTCCATGCCTAAAATGTTTCATATTAGCGTCTCATTCTGACTAAATCAATGATTCTTCTAAAGGCAGGGTGTTATTGAGATACTTTGACAACTTAACGAAACACATAAGTGTTTCCTATTTTGATGTAGCGTTGCAGAAGAAATTATGGAAGGAAACATACTTTCACGTCACATACTTGCTCTAGGATAGAAAAACAATGTATTTTATTATGCTTATTTGCAAGCTGAAGGGTGACGGGGAAAACAAATCAGAGTCACTATTACCAACGTTCACTAAAAAGCAGGACCACTTTTGTGGTTCTATGATACAGTCCGTTAGGATGTCTTGCTTGCAAGGGGATTTATTATGTCTTGATTGTGGATGCATTCCAATGATATATTCTCTACTTATGCACGCTATAGGAATTGCTATGAAGCATTGAATAATAAGCACTAGCACTTCACTTAAAGTAGCATATGACAGTATGTTCAAACCTTCCATTGCTGCTCTTGATGTCCATGCGAACGATAATTATGGTATGACAAAGCACTTGTTGTCAAACTCTATCTCGCTTCCTCGGCTGTGCGTGAATCCTTTTTTTTTTTTTTCGCCACTTGAGCAAGCTAATACTGTTAAACTCAGCGTCCCTTAATTTTCCTAATAGATTGTTAAGCACCGCTCTTCTTTAATTTCTCTGCAGTAGTTTCTAGTTGCAAATAGTTTTCTATACTCCTTGAGTAAGTGTTGCGCCCACAAGGTGGTAATTTATGCACCTAAGCGCTCTATAGTTATACAGATAGGACGACATTAGTATAATCAATCTTTGCATTTCATGGGACGCTATATTCGTTTTGAGCAACCTAAAGGATTTTTTGATAAATAATATTCTATAAGTACAGATCATTCCATTATGTACTACCTTATAAGGAGTTTTACATAGAAAGGCATACAGTTGTGGCGCCTTTTTGTTGTATACCAGCTGATCATGGCAGGGCAGCCCTTTTTTTTTTCCCTTTTCCATTTTGGGCATAGTACTACAGTTTTCACTTAGTTAAGTGGGACTTACGATCCTAGCTTGATGGCCAGGTACCGTAGGCGCGACCCATCCGAGGCAGTCTGCAATCTTGAAATATTTCCACTACAAAAGACTAGTGCCATAGCGTTTGGCGAAAATGAAAACCTTTTTTGTCAGTGTTACAGACCCATACCCTAGATGCGATTGACTAAAAAGTCAGATCAACACATAAGGTTTGGAATAAATGGATGCCTAAAAATGTATACGTAAGAGAATTGTTGTGAATATCTGCAATAATGGTAGCTTACCGAATGCTCTTAAACTAAGGCGGCTGCTTGTGTCAACGGATGTGGACCTTAAACCGTACAACCTAATTTCATTCACCTGCGAAGTTGCAATAAGTTTGGGTTATGAATACATCTTCTTACCATAGTAATGTACTGATGTTTCCCATGGTCTTGAGGAAGCTGCTGTTCGAGATGTGATAAGGGTCGCCTACCACAGGAATGATCGTTGAATGAAATACCTAAACGAATATAATATTGGAAAGTTTGTAAAGTCTTTACCGGTTAAGACAATGAAAATGAAAGAGGTGCGCTAAAAAAAAGCATCAAATCAAGTTAGTATGAAATCCGCTCAGATTATGCATCACAGATTGATGTCAGGCTCTGATTACATGATTTTGCGCGTATAGATTCCATCATGTCATCCGGATATATTTCTTTTAGACGTCCGTGATGATGGCAGCACTACGCTGACCACGAAACTTGATGCTTCCTGGTGGTCCGCTGCTGCTGTTATGATGCTATACAGTCGCTACACGGAATCAAGGTACAATGATGGGATGTGCGAAGGTAAAATCATTTCCCAAAACAAACATGCAACTGTACATCTGTGATATCAAGTAAAAAGATGTGATATATCATGATGATGTAAAAGCAGACAATATAAAAATAAAAACGGTCAAGAAAGAAAGAAAAATCCTTTTGGACAATTGGAGAGTAGCTCGGGACAATGATTGAAAAGATACAGTGGCGGGATATGCAGCCAGAGATTCATCAAGGGAGCACTCGGCCCTCCATCCACAGCAGACGACACATCCATGGCATCAAATGATATTCTTAGTGTATAATATAAATGTAATACGAATGTGCAAAAGTATTGGCAATATATGTAGCGGCAATCTAACCAGCAGCCAACAGGTTTGAGGAATAGCCATCCAAACTTTTACATTTTGTTAAGATATTACGCTCTCCACCATTTGCCAGTCCCTATCCTAAAAGTCATTTCGGTAGGACTACGTCTTTCTCTACAGGTTTGCCATGTAACTTTCCTTTACAAAAATTGGCCTGCTGTTGCGGATGACAATCTTATGCAGCTTTTTTTTTTTTTGTCTTTGGCTCCACCATGGCGGTCATGATAGTTTATAGGATCTACCTCATCTTTACGGGTTCTAATTCGACGTTTCTATCACCAGAGCTGTCTTTACCGCAACGGTCCTCTTATTCCTTTTTTTTTTTTTCACAGCTTGAGAGTGCGTTACGTGTACACCAGTTGCTGTTACATTCACTAAAAGCAACATATTGATGCGTGTTTCCTTTCGGCAGTTGGTATATAACTCACAGAATGTGACAGAACGCTTACTCCATGTGTCTTGTAGAAGAGATCGAAGTCAAATCGGATTTAATCGTTCACTGCCTTGAGAATCGCCTAGGAAATTTGTATTGAAGATTTGCTTCTATTCCATTAATCTTTCGTCAATTTACGTAACAAATCCGTCGATATCTGTGTATTTCCTACATGTATCTCAACCTGCCTGTTGAGACAGGAATACGTTGAATATGTAGCAGGCTTTTCCCACATAGGCGTGGGTTTAAGAACCTCTAAACGCAAAACCTACTGTTCCTATTCCATATGGAGAGACACGTCGACGTTTTATCTCAAGCTTCAGACAACTTTTAAAAGATTTTATGTACAATCTTATTCCGTTCTACAGTAGTTCTGAATACATCTTAATCATAATTGCCCTGTTTCTGAGTTTTTTAAAGATTAAGCTGTTGGGGGCTTTAAAATCCGGATAGCTTTATTCTTTTCTTGATAATGAAAAAGACAGCAATGAAAAAATGAAAGTTCCTATTTGCTTATAAAGAGGTACTGCTTGACATCATAAAAATGTCTACCAGACGGCAACGTGGAAGGGTGCCGAATAGTACTACTATCAGACATTTCGGAAAGGTGGCGCAAATTTGCATGCTATAATCCATGTAGCTATAGCGGTTCAGTAGAGTCTCTTTGGAAAAGAAAAAAAATACATCGTCTATATGAATTTCCTTCAATCACGAAATCCTTATTATTTTGTCGAGCCTTCTTGAGGTTGAGGAACGGGGGCATCGCAAAACTGGCCAATGGTAATTCTTCAGTGTCAAACCATTCATAACTATGAGCAATATATTGAGATGCTGATAGACTAGACTGTGATTGTTGTTCCGAGAATCATCTACAAGAGTATCCAGCTTTACGTAAAAATCTTGATGCCATTGTAATACTTTATCATTGACAAAACAATATATTGATGTAAACGGCGTCGACACATACAAATATTAATCAATGTTCTTTTGGAATAGCTGTTTGCATTCATGTGAAGCTGGGGGTTCCCCAACATCGGAATCCTTATTCTAGCTCCCATATATCGTGGCTACATTTATTTCCTATTGTCATGTATTCTATCAAGACCAAAAAATAACGGTCCATGAAACGATGCAGGGATACAAAATGTGTGGACCTTGTGATACCATACCATTTGTCAAAAGATTCTTGCACAGTTTCTAATGTATTCTTGACAGAGTTGTACTTATGGAAAAACAGATCCTACTAATGGGAAGAGATCTGCAGCTAACTGGCCTATCGAAAGTTTACGGAAACCAAACAAAAGATCTGGTCCAGAAGAGAGGTGCTGCAGCAAACTGATCTGTTACAATTCTTACAACAAAATCATCAGCTATCTTATCCAGGTATGTATCACCCCAACACGCAACTGGAATACCTAAAGGATAGCCCTGTCAGGGTAGAAATTTTTTTAATAGAGATATGGGACGAGATTGAATAGAAATTATGCCTAGCCACATCCAAAAGTTGCTTAACTGCATGAGTGTCATTACACACATAGGATATACACATGGTACGAAGATGAGGCACGCGATGCTTGCGTGGCGACATGACCTACAGATAGTATGGTAGATCAAGCTATATTTTATTTAGCAAACCATTACATAACTCATATCTATCAGAAGCTTGCAATAAATACAATTGATGACATAAACATTTTTGTTTCAATGTTGGGTTTATGTGCTTGCTTGATCCGGCAGGTGGCGTTGTAGATTTCAAGGAAATCCACCATCACGCTTTCTCTATTATCACGGGATCTTCTTTTTTTTTCGCATTCTATAAAACTCAGAATACAGTGATGTTTTTTCCAGGTATCTATTAATGACTAAATCACGGGTAACTAAGAAGTTGGGCAGTCATGGCGATCTGTGAAGACCGCCTGGAGTTGTGGTGGCACACAAATCGCCGTACATACACAACAATGTCATTGGCTTATCCTATTCCAGACATATTAACTCCGATCGTTCTTTTTTTTTGTCCACTGGCAAGGCGGGCTCTGGTGCAGCATTTTTTTCTTTTCTTCACATCAGTATAGGCATAGTTGCTGTTAAAAAAAGGAATTTATACAGCTACGATTTGCCCTGGAATATACCACTACGACATTCTACTGTCCAACCTATTTCAGCATTACGTAGTACTTTATAGTCAATATTTCCATGGACGACGGACAGGAAGATTTTAAATCTCTCCCTTTGATTGACAGATTGCAACACAAGGTATGCATCCACACTACGCCGCCGGAAGAAAGTTGGAATCGCATTGCGGAACGCACCCTTTAACTGTCCCTTTTTTTTTTCTATTTCTTTTTGGGAACAACTACAGCTGTGGAAAGCGCGTGTGTCGGCGTATGAGGAACTTAAAGGGATATTTAACAAAACGGATAACGACTCCGATTTTTACACCTATGAGTCGTACCTGAAAAAAATAGCAACTGATGCCAACGCTGTGGCGCAGGAAGCTGGACTAAATGCCATATACGCATATGTCGATAATGCACCCAATGCTTCTAGGTAAGAAGCTTTTCCTTATTCGACTGCTGGTGATCCCAGCAGGGGTGCGAAACAAGGGGATTAGGGCACCATCTCGGGAAATCTGGACCAGGATCATTCGGAAAGGGTTGAAGATGTGCAACAAACTGACACATGTTTGCTTGTTTTTGTCTATTTTCATCAGCTCTCGTGAAGCAGTAGTCCCTGCATTGGTCGAGAAATGCTTGGGTGCCCCTAAAGCGGGAACGAAGCAAAAAGCAACAGATATCATCTTATTATTTGCCGAAATCAATGAAGCGGATCCTGTTGTGGTACGAACGACTGCGACGTATATCTTGAGAAATCGTTGAATCATCTAAGCAAAATTACACTACAGGAACTCGTACTGCCTGGATTAAGCGCAAAGCAGCCTAAATTAGTTACCCAAGTTGTAGTGGTGCTGAAGGAATTTGTTAGGTAAGCGTCATCTTTCCCTTTCTTTTCCACCTTTTAACAATTGACTAGACAATTTGGCATCAAAACAGTAAGCCCCAAGCCAATCCTAAAAACAATTCCCAAGATATTCGGACACACAGATAAAAATGTCAGAGCGGAGGTAATGCCACGGCCAAAGCTCCCGGAGGAGGTCAGGGTTACTAACACCCTATTCATTAGGCATCTGCACTCACAATTGAACTTTACCGATGGCTTGGTCCTGCTTTAAATCAGCACTTGTCAGAACTCAAACCTGTACAAATCAAAGAACTAGAGGAAGCATTCTCGAAATTACCTGCAGAAAAGGCTAAACCAGAGCGATTGTTAAGGTCGGAACAAGAAGCCGCAGCAGCGGCGGCAGAGAATGAAGTTGAAATGGGTACCTATGCACTATCAAATGCACTGTGGGATGGCTGAACCCTATTGTAGGTGAAGCAGGAGAGGAAAATGATGGCGCAGAACCAATGGAGGAAGAACCGATTGATCCGTACGATTTAGCAGATCCAGTCGACATCACCAGTAAACTCCCCGGCAACTTTTTTGATTTATTGGTATGTGAGGATTTCCCGCATATGAAAAACTCAATTGATATGTTGTAGGGATCAAAAAATTGGAAGGAAAGAAGAGAGGCACTGGATGCATTACTCGAAAGCACAAAAACTCCGAAAATTCTGGATAGAGATTATTCTGAATTGATGGGTGCATTAGCAAAGGTTCGAATCTTTTTATTTTTTTATCGAACAAACGTAGGTTAACATCCCATTCTAGCGTGTAAATGATGCAAATGTATTGCTTGTCGGAACTACTGTAAATTGTATTGAAGCCATTGCAAATGGCCTTCGAATGGATTTTGGAAAATATAAAGGAGTGGTACGTATATTCACCATGTAGTCACGTAGGTATGTTGACTATCTGCTGAAATAGGTTGCCCCACCGATGCTGGAGAAACTCAAAGAGCGTAAACCGGCAGTCTTAGAGCAGATCTCCAATGCACTTAGTGCTGTTCTGGCTACTGTACCATTAGCAGATATCATTGAGGACATCACAGCGGGATCGAAGAATAAAAACCCACAAGTTCGAGGAGAATCAATCAAACTGGTGACACGGCGACTAAAGGACATTCGCACACCGCCTGCGAAAACTGAGATTAAGGCCTTTGCAGAACTGATGATGAAAACACTGGATGATGCAGATGGAAATGCGCGAGAAGCCAGTGCAGAGGGTCTGGGAACGTTGATGAAAGTGATTGGCGAAAAGGCAATGAGTGCTTGGACAGATGGTCTTGATGAAATCAAAATGGGAAAGATTAAAGAAGCATACGAAAAGGCAGAGGTAAAGGTCAAACCCGTGACAGTAAAGAAAGCGGCACCACCACCAAAGAAGGCTCCCCCCGTTAAAAAAGTAAGTAATACATTACTTGGATCGAGCTAGTAGTTAATTTCCGAGGAAAAAAAAAAAGGCAGCACCGCCAAAGCCTGCACCTGCACGCAAGGAAGCACCCGAACCAATGGCTGTTGATGATACACCTGCTGCACCGGCAGCAGCGCCACCAAAACGAAAACCACCAGCAAAACTTGCTGGAGGCAATATGAAGAAACCCGCTCTTTCATCATCAAAACCGAAAGCAGCAGCTCCATCATCCACGGGACCCAAGAAGGCTGCCAAGCTGCCGCCTTCGAGTGGTCCTGAAGAGGTGAAATACAGGTACTCGCCAGAAGATGCCGAAGCAAGAGTCAACGAGTATATCCCTGATCAAATTTGGAACGATTTACAACAAAGTCAGTGGAAGGTTAGATTGGCAGCAATAGAGTCCCTGCAGAGTCACTTTGATAGCCTCGATCCCTCGGAAATCGAACCGGAAATTGTTTTCCGATGTTTGGCCAAGAAGCCAGGATGGAAGGAAATGAACTTTCAGGTCATGGGCAAGTTCTTTGGTGTTCTGCAGTCATTGGCGGCCAATTGTAGCAATTTCTCGAAAGCATGTGCTGCTATTGCTATCCCAGGTACAGGAGTTACATCTGCAAAGTTGGGCAACCTATTTATAGTGTGATGTTTAGGCCTGGTCGAGAAACTTGGCGATATTAAGCTCAAGAAGCCTGCAGGCGAATGTCTTGTTGTGTTTGCTGAGAAAACGTCTTTGCAATTTGTCTTTTCACAGTCTTACCCAATCTGGAAGAAAGCAAAATCTCCCAAGGTGCTTGCGGACTCGCTGACGTGGATCCACTCGGCGGTGATGGAGTTTGGCATTGCTGGCTTGCAGGTCCGAGATCTTATCGAGTTTTTGAAATCAGCCTTGTCAAACACGAATGCATCTGTGCGAACAAATGCAGTAACCGTTCTAGGTGCTCTACGATTGTATATTGGCCCAGGTATGATTTGACGCGAGATGAGTTTAAATAATGCTTATGCGATGAATTCTAGAGGTCAAGTCATTTGTCCAAGATGTCACACCAGCACTGATGGCTACGATTGAGGCCGAGTTCGACAAAGTTGCAGAAATGGAACCACCAAAACCGACAAAAGGGGATGCGGGTGGCGGCGGTGGAGGAGGAGGAAGCGATGCTATGGAGTCTCTCTTTCCCCGTGTGGATATCTCTAATCAATTAAGCAAGACAGCATCCTTGTGTAACGACAGCAACTGGAAAGTCCGTAAAGAAGGATTGGATAAAGTTTTGGCAATTATTAATGATGCGAACAAGCGTATTAAACCGAATTTGGGTAAGTTCATTTTCCACATAACAGTCGTATCTAAGTCCATCGCGGCTTGCAGGTGATTTTCCGGGCGTGCTCAAGCAGCGACTTGCCGATAGCAACAAAAATCTTCAGATTGTGGCCGTTGAGATTGCGGGGTTGTTAGCAGTATCCATGGGCAAACCGTTTGAAAAGTACCTGAAACCATTAACCGCGCCGGTTACTGGAGTTTTGTCTGACAACAAAGCCAACGTGAGAGCTGCGGGTGTGGCGACGCTGGAACACTTCCGGAGCACTTGCGGATTGGATGGAATGATTCCGGGGTTTGCAACAAGTCTTGCAGCAGAATCGCCAGCGTTGCGCAAAGAGCTACTTTCCTGGCTGAGTACTGTCGAGGATGCTTCCGCTTCTGACCTTTCGCCGATGATATCGCCAATACTATCGTCTTTGCTGGATCGCAATGCTGATGTTAGAAAAGCTGCACAAGCATGTCTTCCGGCCGTGATCGCCAGTGCGGGTTATGACACAGTTGTGCAGAAGACAGCTGATTTGAAGGGTGCTCAGCGCCAAACCGTGGTGCCGATGATAGAAGCTGCTCGAGGATCAGCTCCCGCAGATGCAGCACCAGTGAGCAGCAGCACATCTGCCAAACGTGCTCCGCCAGCAGCAGAGCCCAAACGCCTCGAGCCTGCCGCCAGCGCTCCCGAAGAGAAGCCTGCGAGTCGATTAAAACCGCTGTCCAAGAAAAAGCCAGGATTGGCATCACCATCTGCAGGAGCGGCTTCGAATGCCTCCGCCACTGCCGCCACTGCCACAGCAACAGAGCAAGTACAAGCGCCTGTTCTTACCGGTAATCTTCAGGCTAAGCAAGTCAGAGCAAAGAAGGAGAACAAGTGGCAGTTTGATGCCCCTCGTCCAGATATCATTGACATGTTGCGAGCGCTATGTGAAGCCAACATGAGCGCTGAGGTCTGCCGTCTTTTGTTCAGCACAAGCCAGTATGCGGAACGTGATCGTTTGAACGGTCTTAGTTTGCTTGATGAGTGCATTGCATCACCAGAAGTATCGATGAATAAGTATGGCATTGATTTTTCGGATATGAAGCAGCGATATGTTGCCAATGCGGATCTTATCATGAAGTACCTGACGATACGCTTCTTCGACACGAATACAAGCATGCTCATCAAATGTTTGGATGTCACAGAGCATCTTGTGGCAGTACTCGACGAAGAAAGCTGTCATTTTTCGGAATATGAAGCCGTTTCCTTTTTGCCGTTCCTGATCAACAAGGTATCGTTAAGGCATGTAGTCCTGTTGTGCCTAATCTATGATATCTGTGTTGTAGGTTGGCGATCCAAAAGAACCGATGCGAGTGCGAGTTCGCGGAATTTTCACAGCTATCTGCCGTATATACCCTGCCAGTAAACTTATCAACTATCTGCTGGACGCCGCCTCCAACTCGAAGAATGCGAAGACGCGATCCGAATGTTTGGAAGAAGTAGGAACGCTTATTCAACGAAACGGCATGTCGGTGATCTTGCCAAACAAAGCGCTACCACTGATTGCTACACATATCGGCGACCGAGATGCTGGTGTGCGAAACGCAGCGCTGAACGCTATTGCGCAGGCCTATATCTTAATTGGTGACACAGTAATGAAGTATGTGAGCCGGCTTGGCGAAAAAGAGAAGGGAATGTTGGAAGAACGTTTAAAGGTACATTACTGTCTTTCTCTACGTACATTAACATACCTCTTTACAGCGAACAAAACCTTCTGCGAGTGTGATTGCCGAGAAGGAGGCTCGCGAACGACGTGAAGCAGAGAAAATGGAACTCGATGAATTGCCTTCGATCAGCCAACTTCCTCGCTTACCACGATCTCAGATCGGAAGACCACGGTCATCAGCGCCCATAGCATCTCAGCGCCAGATACAGCAACCACAACCAGTGTACGAGCCTGAGCCGATGGAAGACGTTGCAGACGATTACGGCCACCGGATGAACGATCACCGTTCTATCGAACCGCGCAGTTTGCATGGTCCATCGTCTATGCGTCTACCACGAACTTCTACGCAGCAAGTATTCCAACAGGCCGTTCAACAAGAGAGTCGAGAATACATTGTGGATTACCTTATTGCACAAATCACCAGTGGTGACCCTCAACCTAGTATTGAGGCTCTGAAGCAGCTGGATAAACTTCTCAATTCGAAACCAGAGCTTATTCTGCCCGATATTGAACCATTGATGAATGCAATTACATTGCAAGTCCGTTTAGCCTATTCAACGGTGGATCCACGGACATCAGCAACGACGCGATTGTGCAAGCATCTCGTGAATGCTCTTGTCTTACTGTTTTCGAACAAAGAGTTGGCAAGTGCTATTTCTCAAGACGCACTCCATCACTTGATTCAAGAACTAGCGCATCGTTTACTTGATCAAAACATGCTTTCATTGGAGTCAGGACCGCAGCTTTCAAAGGCGTTGAATGTGGCCATGGTCAAAGTATTGGAAAATAGCCAGAGAAATGTCACATTTAGGTAAGGGAGTGTGGGTGGAAAAATGTAGATTCTGGGCCAACCGTTCTTCTAGTGCATTATTATCGATCCTGGGTACATGCGCAGCCAATTTACGACCTGGCGATTCACCTGCTGCACAGGAAACGAAGTACACAGAGCTGATAATGAAATGTCTGTGGAAACTCGCCAAAACAATTCAAGGAAGTTTGCATAATGGACTTGTGAATCCAGATGAGCTTTTATTCGAAATCAACAAGTTCTTTATTACGACACCACCTGCTGAATGGAAACGACGAGCTACGGAGAATGTACCATTGGGCGAGATGCCGTTAAGGACAGTGAAGACGTTGTTGCTTGAGATGGTGAATGGCCTTGGCGAATCGATATTCCAGCATTTGACGTTGATTGAAGATCCTCAGCGAAGCAGTGTTTATCCATATTTACATCATATGCTTGAAGCATGCCGCAAGAAAGAACAAATGCAACAGATGCAGCAAAAACAGCAACAGCCACCCAATGATGGTTTCATGAATCATTCGCGGAATTCATCACTGAGCCGGCCGCCGTCGATTTCTTCTCTCAAGTCGAATGGCATGGGAAGTATGATGCGTTCAACATCGATGGCTTCTTATCCATCGTCGGAAGGGCAAGGGGAGCCTATGGGCCAAGGACTCCCGTTATCAGATGGAGCATTAGGCATGCCTGGCGTTCCCACTTCGCAGAGTCCACGTCTTGTTTCTTCTTCGCTGAACCAGGTGCAACCGATGCAGGTGGACGAACCAATGGACGGGCCAAAAACGCTGTCGGATTACGAGATGAATAACTTGCTCACACAAATATTTGGAAAGATCGGTTCACGCGATCAAACAAGGCAGGTAAGAACAGATCTTAACCGTGTTTTCGGAGACAAACTAAGAAATCCCCCTAGGGTATTGTTGAACTGTACGAATTCCAGAAGAAGTACCCATTGGCAGAGACTAGGGTCAATGCCTTCCTGAGCCAGACAGGAACGTACTTCCAGAGCTATATTCGTCGTGGCCTCAGCAACCTAGCTGCAGAAGATAATGAACTACGTGCAGCAACACCGACGAGTGTTGGCACAATCGAACAACAAAGCCATTCGCCCGCAGCACCTTCCCCCCCTCCTCCTACTAATATCGTACCCGCTTCCAACGTTCACGAGTATAGACAATCGGCTGAAATGCACCAACCTATTGGTGACAGGAGTAGCCTCTATGGAGGTAATAAGAATAATAAGCGAAGCGTGGAATGGTGGATATGTAACTGTTTTTCTTTAGATGATCATGATCCACTAGAGATGAAACGCCGACTCCGCCGACTGCAGCAGAAGTTTGGTTACACAAAAGAGGTTTGTAGAAGATGGCTGGAAACCGTTTCTTAATTTTTCCTGTGCAGAAGGAGGATGTCCGTTCAGCATCCCCAAGTATCGGTGGACCTGGAAGTGTGACGTCGGAGTCAAGTGCGGGAAGACTTGACGCCTCGCCAACCCAGGCTGGTTTCTTTATGGATTCGAGGTCTAGTCTGGTAAGTGGGATAGGATGCAGGCAACAGAGGGACATGGTTTAACGTCGCTGTAGGATGCAAGCACATCGCACGTTCTTCCTTCAAACGGTGAATCCAGCCGGGCACAGTCAGTATCTGCATTAAAAGAACGACTAGCGCGAATGAAGCAAGTCATCAACTCGGCTGCTTCCTCAGAATCCGGTATGGATCGTTCTTCTCATGCAAGAAATCCCTCGGACTCTAGCATTGATCGTGATTTCCATAAAAAAAATCCTTAAATATAAATATACGTTATTTTCCTATCTATTTACGGGTAGTCATGAATGTCTTTGAGAGGTTGGTTAAAACGTTTTGCGGGACGATGCATATCATTTCTGCGTTGGCTCTAAATGGACTTTGCGTTGGAAGTAGCACTTTTTTGCGTCGTACCAGAGTGGGGCCAGAATAGGGCTTGTCCATTGTGTTCTACATCAGAGTCGTTCCAGCCAAAAAAAAAAAAAAAATTAAAAAGGAAGACCGTCCCTTTTCTTCGGCTCTGTTTCATAAAAACGTTCCTGGTACGTACTAAGATTGACTATAGATATAGGATAACTCATGTTTGCCGATATATTTTTTAGGCCATTACGGTCGTTGTCTTCAAAATGGCTTCTAAGACATTACGATCTTTTTTCCTCCCCACTGTCACTGGTGTGGAGCAAGGCCTCTGTCAACGGATGGGAATACCCTTCACGGATAAGTGAGACAACGTTCAATTACAAGAGGTATTAACCATGAATGAACTTTTATGCCACTCTGAATAAATTCTGAGTCCGCTGAGGGGCCAGGTTCAAGTAAACTCGGCCCTTCATGGACGCAAAATTTGTTTAGACTAGTGTAAAATTCATTCGACAGACGGTATAAATATATGTCCTTCTTATTATCAAGCTCTGACGGTCATGACGCAGAGAACGACGCGTAGTTTATTATGATGGTTTATGTCTCATGATTGTAGAAATGATACGATGAGATTTACTGTGAGTTATATTCAGCATGGCCAGCATGGTCTGCGTTGAGTGGGTGTCGTTGATGGAACTCGAGATACTGCGAGTTCGACGGGTCGAAGCAGTAGCCCATTTTCTGATAAAGTCGCAACTGTTCCATAAAACCAGGATTCGGGTTCACAAAAGGTCGACGCTGTTTAATAATGGCCAGAGCTTCCTTGGCACGTAGATGTCGTTTTTTCATGAGATACGCAGTGACGACGGTTGGGCTCCGTGAAACACCAGCTAAACAATGGACGAGCAAGTGATGGCCGTTACGAAGTACCGAGTCGATAAACTCAAACGTCTCGTCAAAGTACTGCATAATATTTGCTTCAGCGTTATCGGCGATAGGAATAATCTACAACATAGCCAAGGAAGGTAAGGGGGTGTGTCCGCGCAGCGCTTTGCTATGACTTGCCTTGTTAACAAATTCGTCGGAAGGATAATGTTGCTTGAAATGACCCATAGTCAAAATGTGTGTAATATTATTTTTGCGAAGAAACTTCGGCGATTCTAAAGCGGTATATCCACCTATCCAAACCCCAGGTATGACCTCCTGCCCAACGCTGGTAATGAGAATTCCACCAGGTTTGCCGTCTTCACCACATTCTAAGGTTTTATAGAGCTCATGTGGTGGTGATGATTGTGCCTGCTCTTTCAGTGCATCCTTGATGGTTCCCTCATTGCATTCGATGTCGTTGACTGTAGGTATGAGCCCCATAATGGGATTTAAGAGAGAGTCACCGCTGAGGAGAAGAGGACCTGAAACAAATGCCGCTGCGTATGAAAAGTCACGGAGGAATTCTGTCTCAAAAGTGGTATTTACCATCATCATAGGGAAACAGGCTCACTTTTCATGAGAACGATAGACGAATAAAGATACGCACAGTGCCAAAGAGATTACGGGATGGGGGGTGCATTGCAAATAAGTATAAAAGAAATAATCATCCGCTTACACTTTTCGCAGCCAAACTCGAAGAAATACCAACTAAGGCGACTATCTTGGAACAATGATCTTAAAAAGAGAGGACGGTGGAATAAGCATTTATCAGTAGCAGAGACTTAGATATGATAGAGCCGACTTTGTGTAATTGTCGATGTTTCCACTATATCAAAAAAAAAATAAAAAAAAATAAAGCTTGCTGTATCAATGATTAACTGGTACAGTGAGTGCCATGGGTAGCTAATAGAGGCAACCTCTCGGTAAATGAAAGATCGTTAGATCATAAACGCATGGTATTCATATTTGATAATCACTGAAAGTTAGCGCTCAAGCCAAGTGATAGTAACGATTTTAGAGACATCATACGATACATGCTGGGCTCCTGCTCCACAGGTAAACAGAGACGCTTGTTCCCGGAATTCCTCATTTGCTTAGCTACCCTTCATCGGAGGCAATCCAGTGGCTATCGTTCAACAACGCTAGTTCCTGCTTATATAGACGATAGCGCTGTATATAGGGCGATAGCTACATGCGTATCCTTTGACCCCTTTTGTGATACGTAGGACATGTTTATGAAGCAAGGTATTTTATTACCATCACGCTCCGCAAAGAGGACTATCCACCAAGGAATCGACGGCCTACTCAGCCCTGCCTTGGTATGCTTTCTGATAAATCCCGAAACTTCCCGCACCTGCAAGGTGGAAGTGACCCACAGTTTCCCCTTTTTCTTTAAGCTAGTAATGTTTGAGTGCGTCTAACCAAAGCAAAGTTACTGCAGGATCAACCATGGGAGAAGATAGACATAGGGGAGAATCCATACCTAGTGTATGTTTATCCCTTTGGGCATTCTACCATGCGTCCCTGGAGTCTATCCACAGTGATAAGCGCTTTAAGATCACACTGTATCTACAGTTGCGTCGTTGGAGACACAGAATGACAATGAAAGTCTCGTTTTCGGGCGGGATGCTTCGAGACCCGACAGACATTTTCCTGTAGCATTTAAGAGTATTGTCGGTGTAAAATCCCGAAAAAGATAGATGTATTGGTGCGGAAAAGGCAGTTTTGCCGAGAAATTTCGCCATCTTTGCTTGGCTTTTTACTTGTGCAACAGTCTGGTCGACGACAAGGCAGACATGCTAGTGTGCATGAACTGACCATGACAGCCTCTGCTACAGTTCTGTATGCTGTTTTGAAGATGGGTGTGGCGTAGGTAAATATTTGCGATCGGTCTCGGGAAACCGAACGCCATATCCAGCATTTCATTCTTTTGTGCATGTCATGGGTTTTTGCCCGATTTTGCTTTTTTTTTTTTTCGAGAAGATGCTTCATTTATGCCAGCGGGATGATTATATATAGAAAGGATAGCTTCTATTTCTATGAGGAAGTATTTGTAGAAAAAGAGAAGAAAATTTTTTAGTAAGGTTGCTGTTGCTGTTCGTACGTATGATGATATTGTTGTCCGTAGGTCTGTGTCTGGTGGACGTTTGTGTTTGTGGTGACAGTGGTAGTGGTGGTCTGGCCGTAGCTACTGGTGCTGTATCCCTGCGACAGTTCATCTTCGGCCATCAATTCCTTCACTTCCCAAACGTTTTGTTTCGATCCAACAGAGAACTCAAGATCTTCCTTGGTGATCGAATCCCAGTACTTGTACACCATCATGACAGCTAAAAGAGTACAGATAGTGGCAAAGAAGAGACCATCCACGTAATGCTTGACTTGATCACAAATGACAACAGAGAAAATGTAGAGCAGGACCTGTCCGACAATGAAAAAGGCTGTGCCGAACAAAATATCACCCAATGGCCAGCGATCGTCCAACGTGTTCACGACGAGAATAATTTGCGAAATAACGTAGACGATGAAGCAGATTCCGTTGATAATAAAGTAAAAGACCCACAATGCTCCAGGTGACTTGTAGGAGAATGGTCCGATTTCTTGGAAGGTTGCGATGGAGATAAAGCCGACGATAATGAACAGGACAAAACAGCTGAGGCGGATAGACTGAAAAGTAAATTGTGAGTATGTTTGTTACAAGAATGGATCTTGTTTATGTGTTACCCAGAGTGATAGAGGTGTGCCGTCCTCTGCAAATTGAAAACCGACGAAGCCGTTCAACAACAAACACCAGAAAGTGGCACTAACCAAACCAATTTGAACCGCCGTAAACCACTACAAACACCGACCAATGTTACATGTCTCTGAGCTACGTTTATATTTAAACCTACGGGATAGACAGGAGACGCTGTGGGGATGATACCGGTAATAAGAAACATTTCAAGAAAGACAGAGAGCATATAAAGATAAAAGAACATGACGATTTCCTTGCGACCTTAAAAAGAGAATACATCGTTAACCATGTGTTCCTCTGCGTTCCTTTTTTCTTTTTTTCTTTTTCTTATTTTTAACCATACCAACAGCTGTATATTTTGATCGGATGTGATAAATCATGATGGCTGTCATGATGATAGCAACGATATCGATAATCAACGTAGCTTAATCCAAAAAAAAAAATACCAAAAAAAGGTCAGCGTCCGAGAAAAGTGCAGTACCGAATGTTATTATTATTTACCTGGTTGGAAAACGAGGTTGCCACCCAGGTCAACGTTACGAGAATAACAGACAGGTTCGATGCCGTTGCTTTGTCCAATCAAGGGACATAAACTGAGCGCGACTGTCCGACAGATACCGTCGAAACTGAAGGCGTCAAACTGATAGGTAATGACGACCATGTTGGTGATGCTGACACGGAATTGTCACTGAGAATAAAAAAGCAATAAGAAAGAAAGAAGGTAAAAAAAGAGACAGGTAACTACGAAAAAGAAAGAGGGAAAGAAGGAAGCGAGATGCCGAGAAAAAAAAAAAAAAGGAGAAAGAAAAAGTTTCTAAGGGACACACACACGCACAACTGACACACGCGCAACATTCAGTTATTTCATTTTCTTTTGACGACGAACTTCCATCTCCCGTTAAAATTTTGTCCAATCATTGATAATACATATATATATATATATAGATCACTGACGAAGCTCCGAAAAAAAAACACTTTTACCAACTTCTCAGCTTGCTTGTCATTTCGCGCTCGGGCCGTAAGATTCATTTAAGAATTTGGTGTCATATTGTTTGAGTGACCATAAACAACCAGAACGGGTTAAAAGGAACAAAAGAAGCAACTGCAATATTTGATCATAAACTCGTCTATTGCCCGTCATTTGCACACGGGTGCCCCTCCCCGGGCGTCGTCAGCCATTTGCCTTTCCTCGGGCCGCCGGGCATGTATTCACCTACGCAGACGACACGTGCACCTGGTTCGGAACAGTAAATCTCAATTCAACGTGGTGTAGGACAGGGAAATGTCTAATATTCTGCAAAGGAGTCCATTGGCCGAAACCGGTCAAGGCTAAGATGGAACAATTACCGTTTTTCGATCTGGTGGTACGCCCTTGTTTGATTAGATTGTTTATAACACGACAGTTCCTGCATCTTAATTTTCTGTTCCTTCTTTATCTTGTTCTTTCCCCCCTTCCTTTCCTTTCCTTTACTCTAACAATGATATCTCGTCGCTTTATCTCGACGTTTCTCCTTTTATTTGTCTGCCTGGCCATTGTTCACGCTCAGGGGATTAGCAGAACAGGAAAAAAGGACGGAAACGCCTTTTACAAAGCTGCAAGAACTTTACCTCGGGGCAATTATCGTTTCAAGCCTTACGGAAAAAAAGGATACCTTTCGTTTATTAGCAAGAACAACCTGGTCGAGCTGCAGCCTTCTGGTCAAGACGAATGGGGAGTAAAACAGCACAAACGAACAAAATACTTCACTGCTCGCGGAAGTAACGATGCTCGTCTCGAGAAATGCATCTCCACCCGATGGGAACCCTATGGCAAGGGCGGTGGTTATCCCGATGCCGCTGTGGTAAGTTGTCAAATAAAAAAAATTGCATGACAATAACCTTAATTGGTAGCTATGGCAATGCGAGGTGGATACCAAGGGAAAGAAGAGCTACGGTGGCTACGATCCTATCTTCCCTCCCAAGCAAATGTGGCTTGCTGTTCCCGACAAGCATCGCAAAGGCTATCACAAGATTGTGTCAGCTTCGCATCTTTATGACATGGTTCCCAGATGTATCGCGCATAACAAGATCAAGGGTGGTACCAAACTAGTTGAATGCAAAGTCAATACCAGAAATGATGACTTGCTTTGGGAAATCATTAAAGCCTAAGCATTTTTTTTTGTTTTGCTTATTCACGAAAGACGTCATTTTAGAATGCTGGCTTATTCATATGAAGGTTTTCAGTGTACATAATAATTGTCTTTAAATGACCGTGTTCACGGATTTTTTTTTTTTTTGAGTTTGACCAATCCTTGTTAGGAAATGGCTACAGCGAGGAAGCTGAGTTTATTCTATATAGCCTGTGGAACATCATTGTGTCTACCATTTGGAAAAAAAAACTCCCCAAATCCGAAAAATCTTAGATAAAATAATAAGCGTCCAAGAAAAAGAAAAAGGAAAAAACAACGGAGACAACAATAATAACCGCTGCAAACATCCATCTATCGCTTTCAAGAGAATTATCTTAGAGATTCAATGTGTTCATTTTCCTGTTTTCGCAAATAGTCCAGGTACCTGAATCTTAGTTACACCTGATAAATTAGAGCACTTCAAAGAACAAACGTCTTCTGAAACTGACAGTTTGTATATTCCGAATGCACGATCTTTGACGTCAATCTTTCTGGCTTAATAAGTCTTAATGCCAGGTAGTTATTTGTCCTTGGTTCCATTATGATTGGTCAATTGCTCTAACTCAGGTCAGACTTTTTTTCAATCTCAACATGGACTTATCAATCCAAGCGCATGACCCAAGGATTAAAAATTTCCAGTCCATGTCTTTGGCTAAACGCTTCTTTTTTCATTTTTCTCACCGTATCATGTCTACCATTACTGTGATATCACCTGCCAACCAACAACCCTTGTTTGAAATTACTTGTTTGACAACCACGCAGGTGGATGATGCTGTCACCCGTGCAACCAAGGCATTTGATGGCTGGCGCAAGGTTCCCGTAGGCGAGCGCGTCAAAGTCCTTAGCAAATTCTGTGATTTGTTTGAACAAAAGAAAGATCAAGTAGCTGAAACCATTGTATCTCAAATGGGAAGACCCTCGCGCTATGGTGCCGGTGAAGTCAAGGGTGTCCTTGAGCGCGCAGGTTATATGATCTCCGTAGCCGAGGAAAGTTTGAAGGATGAAGTGGTCGAGGATCAGCCCCATGTCAAGCGATTTTTGCGCAAGGAACCTCTTGGCCCCATCTTTATCATTGCTGCATGGAATTATCCTTACTTGACCATGGGTAACGAGAACATTACTAATGATGACAACTCACATCTTTTTCCCACAGTGAACAACGTTGTACCAGCACTTTTGGCGGGAAATCCTGTTCTCTTAAAACAATCCCCACAGACGCCTAAGTGTGCTGATCTCTTTGTAGAGACACTTCGTGAAGCAGGTGTACCTGCGGATGTTATTCAGGCCGTCCATGTGGATGATCAGGGCGCAGACTACCTTGTCAAACACCCTGGTGTGAAGTTTGTTAACTTCACGGGAAGTGTCGCTATTGGAAAACGAATTAGACAGGCGATTGGTGACAGCAACCGTTTGATAGGTAAAGATAAAAAGTGGAGATACGTGATCATGTGATGCTGAGAAAACCTGTGCAATGCTATCTCAGGGTCCGCCATGGAACTCGGCGGTAAAGACCCCGCTTACGTTCTTGCTGACGCTGATCTTGACTATGCGGTGGAGAATATTGTGGACGGCGCTTTCTTTAACTCTGGCCAGTGTTGCTGCTCGATTGAACGTTGCTATGTGCACGAAAGTGTTTATGATGCCTTTGTAGAGAAGGCCACAGCGCTTACACAGGTAAAGAACAAAAGTCAGAAGGGAAGTGTGAGCTTTTGCTAACATAACGTCGTAGAAATATGTTTTGGGAAATCCTGAGGATCCTGAGACCACCATTGGCCCCATGGCTAACGTTCGCTTTGCCGAGAACGTGAGAGCACAGCTTGCCGATGCTGGTAAAACAAACGTGCGCCATCCTTGAGGGAAACTCTAACAGCGAGAAAACACTTGTAGTGTCGAAGGGTGCCAAACTAGTGGTTGATACGGAGAAGTATTTCCCTGCGGACAAGGTAAGAGACGAAGGAAGAAACCACAGTAATGGTTGCTAACCGTTTTGCCAGGCTGGTACGACCTACGTCGGACCACAGCTCTTAACCAATGTAAGCCACGATATGGCGGTCATGCGGGAAGAGGTTTGTTTGCACGGTTACAGATCCAACACATCTCATCCAGGATGAATAGACTTTCGGACCTGTGCTGGGCATTATGCGCGTCTCTTCAGATGACGAGGCTGTTCGATTGATGAACGATTCCGACTATGGTCTCACTGCGTCTATCTGGACTTCGAGCCCTGAAAAAGCAATGGACATCGGTGACAAGATTGAGTGTGGTACATGGTTCATGAACCGTTGTGACTACATCGACCCTGCATTGGCCTGGGTCGGAGCCAAGGATAGTGGTTTAGGTTTTTCGATGAGCAAGCATGGATTCGACCAGTTTGTTAGGTAAGTCTGCAAAGGAAAACGGAATGTATGGATGCTTATGTTTTTGTGCTCTAGACCCAAATCATTCCACTTGAAACTTACACAGAAATAATCTTACACTTACTATCATACAGTGAAATCATTCCCTTTTGTTCTAAACAAAGCTATATTCTAATAGAATGAATAATTGTCGTCTTATCTCTGTATGCGTCCTTCACAACCCAGTAAAATCTGCCTCCTTCGCGTTCGTTTCCAACCTTTTCCTAGATTCTTTTATTCCAGTAGTTTTTTTAGCAGTCATCGATAGCCTAACCGTCGTATATTGCATAGCTCCTTCAAGGAGAGAAAATATAGTGTTGCCAGACGCTAGTCGTTTTCATCTACCTAGAAAAGCTTTTTAAATAGCTAGCCGCTGCCGAACTCCCCCAGAGCCAATATACCTTTCAGAAAATCCACGAGAGTTTGATTTCCTGGTGGCACCATTTGTCTTTTTTAGATTTCGTCGTCAACATGTGAGGTTGCAGAACAGGAGATGAAGTGGAAGGCATAAGAACAGGACTAAATGGAGTAGGGCTTGCAACTGGGTCGGAATATTTTGAGGCCTAGTGGGTCATAGGATCTTGTAGACGTAAATATGCGGTAGTATACATAGTGTCAAGCGAAGTGCATACCAGGATGATTTTGGAGAACAGAGTGACAGTCATTGATAGGAAATCGACGGATGCCTCACTAATGACTGAGCGTGACAGACGATCTAGAACAGTAAAGGAAGGAGGACACTTTTCAAACTACTTCCCGTCTTATATCTAACACATATGTTATTACTTGATTTATATAAAATATATATTTATAAAGCAGATATAGTTTACGCATTAACGCGAAATGTTATGGAGTAAGCGCAAGCACAGAGATCGGAGTTTTTTGACTTAGAACAGCGGTCTTTGAAACCCGGTCAAACTGCACGTCATTGAGGCAAAGCACTTGTTGCCTGGTGTGGAGGTTTACTCTTTTTACAAAAAAAACGTCTCTTCTGTTAGTAGTAAAATCAGCATGGGAATTCCAAAGTTCTTCCGCTGGATAAGGTGTGTATTTTCTTCAGTTGCTTCGCCTAAGGACGATATCATTTTCCTTGGACGAAAGGCAAACTTCGCAGATCATAAACCGAGAATTCACCTGATGCTTTTCTAGCGAGCGCTACCCCATGTGCTCCCAGCTCATAACACAAAACAGGATTCCAGAATTTGGTAAAGCAGATAGTATAGACTGGAGTGTGTACGTTGTTTCTTATTGCCGACTGCAGATAACCTGTATTTGGATATGAACGGCATCATTCACAACTGTTCTCACAACAACAATGACGATGCCCACTACCGAATTTCGGAAGAACAGATTTGGATTGGTATCTTTAACTATATAGACCATCTGTTTACGAAGATCAAGCCAAAGAAGTTATTTTTCCTTGCTATTGATGGTGTTGCGCCCAGAGCAAAGATGAACCAACAGCGATCGCGACGATTTCGATCAGCTAGAGATGCTGAGATGATGAGGCAGCGTGCCTTGAGAAATGGAGAAGAGCTCCCGGAGGAAGACCCATTTGATAGCAATTGTATCACGCCAGGTGCGTTCAGCGCTGTTAGGATTACGGGATTGTTCAACTTAGAGATTTGACAGGCACGGAATTTATGAAAAAGCTGACGCTTCAGCTTCGATATTTCATTAGCAAAAAGGTCTCCGAAGACTCCAACTGGCGTAATATTGAAATTGTTCTATCCGGACCAGAAGTACCTGGAGAAGGAGAACATAAGATCATGGAGTATATCCGTCTTGCCAAGGCACAACCCGACTATAATCCTAATACAAGACACTGTCTTTACGGCCTGGATGCTGATCTCATTATGTTGGGCCTGCTGAGCCACGACCCGCACTTTGCATTACTACGTGAAGAAGTAACCTTTGGCAAACAGAGCCAGAAAAAGAAATCAGCGAGGTAACCATGGGTCCGTTGTCATTATCGTTACATTAAGCATTCTGTTCCGAACAGCTTGGACTCGCAGAATTTCTACCTGATGCATCTCTCAGTAATGAGAGAATACCTCGATTTGGAATTTCAAGCACTTAAGAAGACACTCAGCTTCCCCTACGATTTGGAACGAGTTATTGATGACTTTATCTTGCTTGCCTTGTTTATCGGAAATGACTTCCTGCCTCATTTGCCACATTTACATATTCATGAAGGTGCTCTTGGTCTAATGTTTAATGTTTACAAGAAGATGCTGCCCACCTGTGATGGGTATGTCCAGGATGGCGGTAGAGTTGATATGGCGCGATTGCAGAAGATATTGGATGAGCTAGCCGATGCGATTGAAAAGGAGGCATACGAGACCGACAATGTGGACTTATTATACCTTGCGGGCAAAAAAGAAGATGGTCAGACAGAACGTGAACTCCTTCATAACATGGAAAAGAAGAAGAACGACAAGAAAAAGAAGAAAGGGCTAGGTTAGTGGGCAGGGTTGTTAATGACATGGCAATTGAATTGAGTGTAGTGGTTACGGAGCTGCAAAAGGGTCTTTTTGAGGATGTCAAAAAGTTTGTTTTGGAACATAAGCCAGGAAAGCCTGAATCATACCATTTCCCATCCGAACTGAAAGCTCGCGATCGCAAGTTTATCGAAGTTTTGGCAAACGACTTGAACCTGCATTATGCCACAGAGTATTCAAATGAAGATGGCTCCAAACACGTATACGTTGAATTTTATGAACATGAAGAAGGGACGGAGACTGATACGGAGGAAGAAATGGACGAAGAAGCTATTGCAGCTCGCGACCGTGTGCTACAGAAATATGAAAATGCACCGATGGTGGCTGATATCATGTCTGAGGAAGAGCTGAACCGCCGTGAACAGGAAAAGTTTGAGGCTGGTTTTAAGGAGTGGAAAGCGCACTATTACAAGGTATTCTTTCTTTCTTTTTGGGAAGGGCTTTTTATTTAACGTCTGTTTAGGAAAAAATGGATATTGATATAGACGTTGAAGAGGAACTGGAACCACTCATTCGTGCTTATGTTACTGGTATTCAGTGGGTGCTTCACTACTACTATAATGGTGTTGCTTCGTGGGGCTGGTTCTACCCCTTCCACTATGCGCCTAGAATCTCGGATTTAGTGAACATTAGCAAGTACCAAGATACGAAATTTGAACTTGGACAGCCATTTAAACCATATGAACAGCTGATGGGTGTTTTGCCGAGCTTGAGTAAAAAGCTCCTTCCACCTGCCTATCAAGTAAGCATTTCTATCGGTTGGCATCTCCGTTCTAATCTTCTCTTCATGGTAGGAATTGATGACTGATCCAGCATCACCTATTATTGATTTCTATCCATCCGATTTTGAGATGGATATGAATGGAAAAAAGCAGGAGTGGGAAGCAGTTGTCAAGATCCCATTCATCGACGAAAAACGTCTATTAGAAGCCATGAATGCTCGTGAACACCGTTTGACGAAGGATGAGCGTCAGATGGCACGGTTTGGCGATAGCTTTAAGTTTGTGTATGACGAAAATTTGGAAAAGGTTGGCGATAAGGAGCCAAGCGTCTACAAAAGTCCATTACCTGGTGTGTTCCCTGACATATTCCATTGTTTGGCCCGTGAAGACACCTTCCATCTGCCAACATTAGAGGGAGGCCTTTCTTTCAAGAAACGCCTTCTTGATGGTGTAAAACTTGGCAAAGACGCACTTGCTGGTTTCCCAAGTTTGCATACAATCCCGCATCATGGTGCACTAGCGTTCCATGGTGTCCATGTATTTCAACAAGATAGCAAGTAAGTTTACGAGAGCGATAGATCAGCCTCCAGCTCACATCATCTTTTTTTATCCAGGAACGAAACCATGGTGGTTACTCTTGAGAACAAATACAAGACGATCGCGCCTGAGGAGCTTGCCAACTTGCTTCTCTATAAACGCGTATTTGTCCGTACGTAGTTCAACATAGCAATGAGTTTTTTTATAAGTTCTCTATAGATTACCCTTACTTGCAGGAAGCTGTGATTATTGGTGTATCGACAGAGCATGTGAGATACTCCATCAAGCTTGCTGGTAAAAAGAGACGCATCTTAGAACATGCACATACGGAGGAAGAACAACAGACATGGCGCAAGCGCGTTGGTCGTGTTGAATACATGTCCAATAAGCGACTTGGTTTGACCATCGGTGAAGTTACCATTGCTGTGCATGTCTGTGTGCTCAGAGGCATGAAGCGAACAGAGGAGGGTGCCCTTGTGAAGGAGTATGTGAACCCTGCCCAGGAAGATCTTGTGCCTATTCAGTTATGTGTGATCAAGGTGTCGAACGAGGACCCGCGTTACAAGGAAAGACCTCCACCACCTGTCACTGAAGAATTCCCTACCGACAGCAAGGTGTTCTTCCTTGGTGGCATGTACTATGGTACGCTTGCCACAGTGACCGGCCATAGTCAGCAAGGCTATGTCGATATCCAGATGGTTGTGCCAAGCAAACAGAAGGATAGTTATGAGCCTACTTTTGGACAAATTATTGCTAAAAAGCAAGACAAATCGTTGCAGTACATCCCTTCGTTCAACCTAGCCACGATGCTCAAGATTAATTCGTTGACGCTCTCTAAGATTACATCGTCGCTGCAAGTACTGGACCGTTCGGCACAGCGTATCAATCTTGGTTTGAATCTCAAGTTCGAAGCCAAACAACAGAAAGTGTTGGGCTACACGCGAAAGAACCCGGCGGGTCATTGGGAATACTCTGATAAGGCAGTTGCCCTTATTACTGAGTACATGAAGCTGTTCCCGCAGTTTATCGAACTTGTTTCTTCTCAGAAAGGTGGAGGTAATGGAAACATACGTTTTTAGTTTGAAGCTCAATTTATTTTCAGGTTTGATGCATATGGAGGATTATCAGTGGACAGAAAGTGGCGCCAATGAGATCCAACAAATGCGAAAATGGATAAAAGAGAAGAAAATTGCTGATCTGCCTCGAGCACCATTGTCAACGGAAGAGTTGGAAGAGGTATATTCGTTGGTTGGGACTTGATGTTAATGTACTTGCTGTAGCCATTTGTCAAAATGTTGGAGGAGCAGGCCGCGAAATACGATGAGAAGTACAACGTACTGGGCTTCAAGAAGGTGGTTATCAACCGCATTCCTCGCAATGTTCTACTTCGTCCGGCGGATGCCGAAATCAAACTGCATGCCCAATCATTTAGAGTGGGCGATCGTGTGGTCTATGCTTTGGACGCCGGTGTCGTTCCTTTGGCAGCAAAAGGAACAGTTGTGACAGTACAGGATAAGTCAGTCGATGTTGTCTTTGATGCTGCTTTCATGGGAGGCAAGAACCTTGGCGGAAGGTAAAGCAAACGGTTCGAACTTGTACGTTCATGCTGAATTTGATATCTAGATGCTCTGACTTCCGTGGCATTACATTGCCCTATTCTTCGATCATCAATCTTTCGCATCGTCTGTTTGCTCCAGTAGAACATGACGATCAACATCGTCAACGCCAAGCTTAGACAGAAGAAGTGAAACCCCATTATGTCTGTATTGATTTGTACAGTCTCTTATAGGAAAAGAATGGACACTTGCACCCTGTTTGAATTACCAAAAGGCTACTAGCCACATGTCTCTTGTCTGGTGGTATCCCCATCGACATACTAATACGTGCTAAAAGATATTCTGCTTTGTTTTAGCACATGGTTTTGTTGGAAGCCTTTTCCTTCTACAGCCGCTGAGAAAGAAAAAAAGTGTTTCTCTTCGATTTGAGTAATTCGACATACACGATTTGTCTATCGCAGTATGAATTTGGAACCGTTCAATTCTTGTTCACGTGGCAAAACGGGCTGATGCGATTGATAGAACGTTGGCTATAGTGTTAGCTAACCATTGGCGCTTGTTAATTAAGGTTCGTTGCTATTTGCAACGGAGCCGACCGACGAGACTCAATACAATGGAAATCGCGGCTACTGTATCAGGAGGAAAGGGCCAAATCAAGCCATTTTCTTAGATACAGTTGCTGATGATCGGGATAGCTCTGTTAACATGTCAAATAGGATAAAAGCATTGTGTTAAAACAAACTTCAGGATTAAATTATTTATGCGTGGTTAAAATCAAAGATGCAACAGACTTTCTGCCTCCCACTTGCATCGCTTGTATGTTGTTCTGTAAGGAGCAGAACAACGAAACATACGGAACCTCTATAGTGATCTGCTCATTGTTTTCTTATTTATCATAGTAAGACGAATGTAGGTTATGTTGTCCGCTGAGGTACTGCTGTAGCTATGACAACAGTTGCCTGAGCTACCGGAAGTACGTACGATATATAGACGTACAGCTAGCTTTTTTTTTTTTTTTTTTAGCTACTAACAATCATCACTGGCATTACCAAGATAGGAACCTCGTTAATTGTCGCGGAGTAGGATATATCGGATTGACAGACCGAGAATCCAAAACCTCGACCATTGGAATACGCAAAACTTTGAGGCCTAGATGCGAATTCGTGCTTTGGGACCACGTTGTACCCATTCCGATGTTGGGGAACTAGAAATTGTAAAACTACTGACAGCTGATCCATGACGGTAGGAATAGACGTGAAGAAGCATTGCGTTTAGCTCATTGGCATTTTAGCGTTGTCATGTGCGACATAAAAATATGATATACACTGGATGACTGCAGCCTAAAACGTGAGGCCGCATGTGCACGCGTGGGGGCGTCTACATGGAATTCGACGAGTTTATTTACCGTGGTGCTCCAGTGTTTGTGGCTCTCCTTTCTTTGTCAAACAGTTCCTTCTTTCTTCTTCTTCTTTTTCTTCTTTTTCTTGGTTTACGATGACTGACAGCAGCCTCCCTTCAATTGCAGAACAAGAGCCCATTTCGGGTATTGCAGTCAATGTCGGGATGACATGCTCATGTGTGCCTTAGATCATCTCGTCTTTTTCATTCATGGTATGGGTCAACAGTACGAGGAATATGGAAATATGGAACATCATGGTGAGTGTATTCGCGTGAGATAAGTATCATAATTGTAAAAGATCCGCATACATGATAGTATCTACATTGCAAAAAAACACGGACGAGATCTTATCAACACATTTCCCAAACCACAGGTTACGAGTGAAATATGTTCCTGTAGGTCTGTTGCTATATAAATTATGCTATCTGCCGCTTAATTGATAATCTTGGGGTTAAGAATGGCAAAGTGTACTGCATAAATTAGTTGATAACAAAATGGATCAGTCAACGCTAAGCACGGTTCCCAAGGTGCGCCTGGCTACAAACCACTGGCTAATGGATTGCCTTTACTGTGAGGAAATAATATATTCATTTTACTGATTTGCTCTTGTTAACAGCTTTATGAATGTAGATTTCACACGACCGCACGGCCAATGTATTATTGATACAATTTGCGAACAGTGCAACCATGCTTATGAGGCTCATCTGATAGAGCACCCCGACTTCACTGAAAACAGAGGACAGGTGCATATTGTTGGGTGTTCCTTAGGTGGCATTGCAGCTTACGACATTGCATCTATGCAATGGTACGAAGAGGACGGCCAGCCTCCTTGGGAAGCTGTTGAAGAGAGCGATTACGTGTGCCGGAAACCAGACATTCGCGTACCACAACTAAACTTCAAGTTACGTTACCTTTTCACTTGCGGAAGTCCGATAGGTAAGCAGACATCACATGTGGTCAGAGTGCTTGAAACATTTAATAAATCCTCCTTTGGCCATGGCTCAGCCGCAACGCTTATTTTTCGTGGCCTGGACTACATGCGTTATCGACCACCACGACGAACCCAAGTCTTTAATATATTTCATCCATTTGATCCCCTGGGGTACCGCATTGAGCCGATGATCAACGACGTATATAATACTGTACATCCTGTAAGGATACGAAGAGCACAACGGCGAAGCATCCTGCCGAAAATACCAGATCTCGGGATTCGGTCATCCATTGCAGGAGCTGCGCCATTAATTATGAAAGCGAGACAGTCTTTCTGGCAATATATGACAAAGAACGATGCAGCAGTAATACCCTCCAACCCCTCCACGGGTGAGACAAAGTCAAGTGAAGGCCAGATTGACAAGGAGAATGAAAAATATGACCAAAAAGGTACAACTCCTGATACCCTGCATGACCCAGTAACGTCGCTTAACTCGCATAAACACAGAATCTGATGATAATAGCCAATCCTTCACGATGAGAGAAACGAGTGACATGATCGATACTTCATTTGGGCTGGGTGTTATGGTCATTACTTCGGACAGCCCCACAAGCAATTGTTCGCCAGCAACATATAAGGATAGAACGACAGAAAACAGCTTCCATCTGTATAGGGACGAATGCTTCCATGAAAGCAATACGAACAACGATACGGACCATTTCGATGACTCTACGGCAGAAACATCTGCTTTAGGAGAAACAAGCAACAACGACGCTAGCAAACAGGAAGACCCAATTCTTGGCCGTGATGGTCAACAATACCCTCGGACAGATTACATCTTAACAGGAAACGTCATTGACAGCTACGCATCGGAATGGCTTGTCGCGTTGAAAAGTCACTTCAGATACTGGGCGAACAGGTACGAAAATTGACAGCGCATGATGGTCAGATGATTCATTTTCCTGCTTTGTAGAGATTTGGCACTTCACATTGCAGAAACAATGATTGATGGATATCCTGAGGCACGTGTGTAAATGTTATAGCATCATGAACCAGCAAGTAGTTTTCAAAGATAGAATAACAAGCATGACAATACATCTATATTATTACTCCTCTAGAGTTGCGATTAAGATAGGACAATGCAGTGAATGTTGAATAGGTTGACAATGTAACAAAAATAAGTAAGAGAAGAGCTGTTTACAGCTTTGCGAGTTTCCAGCCAGCTTTCTGAACCCGCAACCAGCCGGCAAACAGTGCGCCCACGATAACGGTGACGCCAGACCAGATAGCAGCGCTTTGAAAATTCGGAGGCGTAGTACGGTTAATGAGCGCAGAAGCAATTGGTGTGCCAAACATGTAACCAAAAAGATTGGTAAAGTAAAGCAAACCCACAGCTGGCGAGATATGTTCCAGTCCGACCACTTGAGGCTGTACTGTCGGGAAGAGGGCAACATAACCACCACCGAAAAACCCGTACAAGATAGCAAAGACCCAGAGGGTTGCTTCATTGTGTACGTTCGTCCAGATGACCAAGCAGGATAGACCTGCAAGGAACGTGCACAGGAACAGACTATTAAAGCGACCAATTTTGTCACCCATATAGCCCGTAAAAATACGTGCAAAAGCATTGACGCCAGACATGATAGCTGAAAGGTTGGTTCCCACCCATTGACTTAGCTGGAGGGAGTTAGCATGCACTAAATGTGTAGGTTAGCAAACGCATCCAGCTGCTTTCGTTTGAATCCATACATGGTAAGAGGAAAAAAGGTGTCTAATATGGGTTCGGTTAGTTTCCGTTTCTTTCCTTGTTTGTTTATTTACCATGTAACCGAAGGTCGTGATCAGACCATGCACGAACATGATGGAAAATTGAGGATTCTTGAAAAGATACCAGTTAATGAGTTTTCCGTGACCACCTGTCTGGCGGTTTGTGCCCAGCGGTCGCACGAGCAAGCTTGTCACTGCAAGCAGAACAAAAACCATAATGCCAATAATTCGCAAAGCCCACCGATAGCCTAGGCTTGCAATGATGGCCTGACTGATATTCGAGACGCACAATCCACCGATGCCTGAGCCAGACATGGCGAGGCCGACAGCAAGGCCACGGCGCTCGGAAAACCATTGCTGGGGAGCACCGATGCAGGGGAACCATACAAAGGATGCGCCCAATCCAAAGAGGACGCCCTGGGTAAGAAACACGTGCCATACCTATGATCAGCTACGGTCAATATCTGTAGGTACAATTTTTTTTAGCGGGTGGTTTCACCTCGTAAGCAAAACTGGCAAGAATGAGGGCGGCGGTACATAGAATTGTGCCAGTCACCAGCATATATTTGTATCCCATCTTGCTGATCACCAGCTGATTAATCGGGCCCAGTATGAAGAAAAGTGATACACAGATCGACCCAATCCATGACAGCTTGCTCAGCTGACCAATGTAGACGTTTTTGTTGTAATAGTTTAAATAGGTTCCCCATGAGTAATTGTAACCAAAACTAAGATTCATATGTCAGAGTCACATCCACCATCAATGTTGCGCATCACATTACATGGAGAAAAGACCCTGAAGAGATGATCAGATGAATGATACGTTTTATTTGTTAAACAAACCAAAAAGGAACCAAAGACAACCAACCAACCCCGGCCACCGTCGGGGGGTGAGAGCCGTTCTTCCTCAGATACAACGAGATTTTCTGCGGAAGGGAGTACAAGCTTCTGTTCCGTAGCAGAAGTAGGGTTTTCTACAGGTTTCTCCGAATCTACTGCTGACATCAAAGAAAATGAAAAAGACAAGGAAAGGAGTGCCCAACCCAAAATCTTTGTTTCCTCAAATCAGAGCGGAGACAAAACCTCGGTTTAAAAGTGCTCGACCCGCGCCAGCCACAATCGCTAACTTACAGCCAATGAAAAAATGAGCTGATGATAAAGAAACCGTTCCAGCTGTCCATGATCTCGAGTTTTTACGGTGCAGCGGAAGACAGTAGGCTGACGATAAAATCGTGCATAATGTATGAAACGCAAAAGAAGAATATTAGCCTAGTATGCCTGAAGTTCAAAGGTGGCTTTATTATAAATGACTTGAATCGTCGGCATAGGGAAGAATGGGCATTTTCATGCGTTCAGCTTCGTGCGGTTTTAAGAACAGAGCATTGATTTACAACCTGCTTTTCAATAATAATAAAAAATCATCCAATCATTATTTCATTTCATGCGAAATAACGAATGATCAAAGGATTGCAAAAATGTCTCGCTGACGATAGCGGGCGTACCAAAGTGAGATGCACTGAGCCAATGGATAGTCAAGATAACTCTTTCCTTACAGCTAATTACAGGCAATTTATGATACTCAGTGCCTTTTTGGAATGGTAACCGTCGCTAAAGTGCCCGTATGAGATAGAAACTGGTGGTTATTTTTGCAGCTTAGGCTTAAGCATTGGCATGAAATATCGATGTGAATAGAAGAATAAAGGTGTTTTAAGTGGCAAAGTATGTACCTATAGCTTAGGCACCAACATCTTGAACAAGAGGAAGTTGGTTGCCTTCCGCGAAGTGGATTCAGCCACCTGGTATCCAAAATAACCAACAAGTATATGCTGCGCATGTTAAAGGAGTCTTTCTATACATAAACATGTATCCCTGCTTTCTCGATTTCTTCGAAGTGTATTGCAGCCTTATTCCAGACTTATGTGAGCGAATGCAATGGAAACATGTTTTAATCAGATAGCTGTGGACTGAAGCGGCTCTTCAGAGAAGGAAATTTAGAGATGACTCGAAAGAAGAGGCGTAGTGAACTCATTGTCAAAAACGACAAGACTTATAAATGGTTAATCGTTTTCATAAAATAGTTTATTGACAAACAGCTAATCTATTGAAATACTATTGCTAGGATGGAAGACAGAACTAACGGTAGAATTAGCAGACGATAGGAAAGCTTTTTTTTGTTTTACCGGAACGATACAGTCTGAAAGAAAGACCGGAAAGGCCAAGGACTTGCGGAATAGATGGAGGACTATGGACCATGGCAAAGCGGCTTGACCAAAAGAAAAGCTTTGACTTACCTAAGCTTCTACTTGGGCTTTGTTTCCTCTTCTTTTTTTTCCCTTACCTTTTTTTCCCTTACGTTTTCATTCCTTACCTTTTTTTTTCCTTACCTTTTTTTTTCCTTACCTTTTTTTTTCCTTACCTTTTTTTTCCTTACCTTTTCTTCCCTTACCTTTTTTTCTCCCCACACTTACCTTGTAGTTATACCTACCTTGTATTGAGAATATACTTGTTTTGCCGTCCGTACAGAGTTTCCTTGATCGTCCGCTCCACAAGCTTTAGTTAAGTCGTGGGTGACGAAAGGCTCTGGCAGACAAGAACCTGGAAGAAATGTTAGTTTTGATGTGAAATGGCCAATAAAAATACTTACTTTGCTTTATGCAAAGTCTCATATCACGTCATAGTATGGTACCTAACTAAATCAAAATTGGAGAAATCAATAAATGCTCAAAGAAACAGGACCAGAAGAAAGCCGCTTTGCCATCGGAAGGGAAAAGAAGAAAGTAAAAGAAAGGATAAAGGCTCTGGACCGTGGGAGTGGATCATATATATTAAAAAAAACTTTTTTTACGCGTCCTTTTCTTTTTTTATGAGCTTTTACTGAAAAGCATCTTGTCATAAGGCGATTCGGAGCTTTTGCTACGGTACACATGGTTATACAAAACAGGAAGGTATGTTTCATGGAACATAGTTTTCAGAACAAGAAAAAACGATATACAACGCAGTACTTCATAATTGACCTCGTAACCATAGAATTAACTTCAAAAAATGACAGCAAAAAGTAACAAAAAATGACGAAGAAATGTCCGAATGATAGCATGCACAGATCATGTCAACTCTAAACGTGGCGAACATGCAAGTCCAAATAAAAATGCGCATGACGCGTACTATTGTATTTATTCTTTCTTTTTATTTCTTGTGAAAAGACTAACGGTCGGCGAGGCAGACTTCTTAAAGTCTAGGCTTACTTGTTCTTTTGGAATAATTAGTTTCACATGAGACCCGTGTCGTTTATGCGTCCAACGTTCTGTTGTTTTGTGTAACATCGATGTCTTTTTTTTTTGGAACCAGAAAAGTAACGACCTTTGAATGGAATATGATATGAGTATCTCTCAACTCATATAAAAATTAAGTAAGTCATCTTTGGTTTCACTTGCGTACGCGTAGATGGTTGCCCTGAGTGTCTGCTTTTATAAACCAGGGAATTTCCCAGATCACGCATTGGTTTCACGGATTGTCCTTTTCCCGGTATTCTAGGCACAGATGAACGTGTCTATGCCGTCAGTTTTACTGATTTCCATCTCACAGTTATCCTTTAGTAGACATGAGGATAAAAAAAACGATATTGAAGTTTAATCGACACCAACTATCTGCGAACTTTGCTTCTCATTGAGAAATGACAGGTGTGGGAAAGTAACACGTGAACGCATTTGCTTTGGTATAAAACCATTTAGCCGTGTAAGCTCTGTTGTGAAAGAGAGATTTTATAATTGTAAAATTACAAATGGATAAAACAGCATCAAATGGTACTTCTTGAATTGTTAATCGTTGAATTTTTCTTTTTCTGCCTCTTCAGATTTATAATGATTGGCGTAATCATGTAGGCACCAGCACCACTCATTTTGAGACTTTACATTAACCTAGAGAAATCGAAAGACGTACCATTGAAGCTGTCTAACGAGGTCTATCTATTGGTAGCTTGTACCATCTTCAACGCTTGATGTGTGGATTTGTCACATGCTGACAGCAACCACTTTTTCTGTGGGAGACATGCTTGAGGGGTCGAGCAACTTTCAACATGTCAATAAATTCAACATAAATCTATCTATTGGCTCGATGATCACTAGCCAAATAGAACGGCATTTGTCTTATAGTAATAGATGTGAGAGGCGCTTGCAAACCTGTAGGTTATATCAGGACAGGAAGAATAGACATACGTGACTGTAGTCTTCTGTGCCGGGAAGACAGTTCCTTTTACTGATTCGTGATGCTAGCTGATACCACTACATTTGCATTGCGAGAAGCAGATAATTACATTGGTACGCTCGCGAAGCTACTGTGTACAGATTGGCTAAATAGAATATCTATGTAGAATACGATACATTTTTGTCCGATGAGTTTGATGCGAATAGTTATGCAAGCGCCATCGCCAATCAGTCCGGCACTGCTGATCGTAGCGATGTGACCACAGCCCTGTCCAAGCTTTCATTTAGTATTGACAGTCTGAACAAACAGATCCAAGAAGAGGTAGCTTTCCATTCTGGGAATACATTTTTAAGCATATCTTTAGGTGACAGATAACTACGAATCACTTCTTGGCCAAGTAACGGGTATCCGAGAACTCGAAACTGTCCTGTCGACTGTTCAGTCCAATATCGTGGATCTCAAAAGTTCTCTTCAAAGGTGAGTGATAGTCGCCAAGTGTTCGTTGGATTGACGCTTTTTTCTTTCTTTCGTAGTCTGGCCAGTAAAATTCGCGACCCGTATACTCAGCTTCATACCTATGCGATCCAGCTGGATAATTTACAAGCGACTTCTGATATTCTACGTCGATTGCACCGCTATCTTTTATTAACTCGTCGGTTACAAACACAACTACCACATCAGCAAGATATATCCACTATTGCTGAGCGTGACCTTGCGGCAGCAGCACTCACCGTATACGAGTTGGGTCGGGATACATGGATGAAACGGGTAACAAAGAACTAATACCATCTTGTAGAGTCAATTATGGACGAATTTGATTTTGATGGAATTGATGCTGTCACCAATGAAATCCCAATGATCGAAAAAAGTCGTGAGCGAATCAAGGAAGAAGCGACGCGATTATTGAAAGAGGGTGTTGAAAGTCAAAATCAGGCAAAAATGGCTGCCGGACTTCAAGTCTTCCATAATATAAAGGAAATGGGCCAACATGTAAAGGAATTGACGATGAAAATGTTGGAAAACTTGACACACGACATGAAGCACGTCGTGGATATGCAATCACTACAAAAAGAAGCCAGAGGTTAGCCCGTGGATTTCTATTTATAAGGAAGACTGAGCCCAACTTATTCTTTTCAAAAATAAGGTACAGGCGCGACGTCGGGCCCTGCGGTGCGCCGAACGAATAACGAACCATCTTTTGGTAACCAACAAGTGTTGGCTCAGGCCGTTTGGAGCCGTATGGAACAACTGATGAAAACGATGAGCGACTGCTGTGCCAAGGTATTTTCTTCTTATTCTGTGAAGGATAATACTGACAATGTAATTTAGATGTATAGTCTAGAAAAGGTACTGGATATAAAAAAAGATTCATTCACGCATGTATCTTTTTCGGAAGAAGTCGCAAAGGTAAGTACAGGTCTGAGGCATGTTCAATAAAGTGATACTATGTTCCAAGGCTTTCGATGATACCAATTTGGTGAGTTACTTTTGGCACATTTTATCAAGCAACTTTGAGAAGGAGTTGAAGGATGCGACAAAAGGTACCAGGAAGTAGAGTATGGTTTGGAGGGACTAAGAGGGATTGAATAGTGTCGACGTTTCTGCAAAACACGTTTGTCGGTGATTATCCAAAGCTACTGCGTCTGCTGCATGAGTTCTTTTCACGAGTGGCTGTGCATAATGGAACATGTCTATCGGATTATTCGCAAAGGTAATCGTAATTACAAAAGAGTTGAATAGGTGAAACTAATAAGGACTAGCCCTGAGTATGTGATTATGCTGCGAAGCTTTGGCACCTTTGAAAGCGGTTTTCTGGCTCGTTCGCTGACAAGGATGTACGATACAGTCAATGCGGCTTTCCCTGTTCATGGTGGCCTGTCCCGGACAGTTCCTGGTCGCACCAGTGTCTTGAATGTGACACGAGTGATTGGCAAGTAAGTTGTGCATGAACCAAAAATTACTTTGGTTGCTAATCGATGTAGTGAGCTGGGTATGGCTTCATTCGAACCTCATCTTGTTCAAGCGGTGGCTAAGAATGCTGTGAAAACGCTTGGGATGTTTTGTGTCAAATGCGAAGGTCTATTACCTACATCGGATCAACCAATCTATACTGCTGTGCCGAACAGCAGTGTGTCGGGGTACTTGAACATGAACATCGAGCTGGCCAATCTGCTGTATTACATGCATCAGTCTATCTGGAAGATTTTAGAGGAATATCCAGAAAAGACGGTGGATATCGTTAAACAAGGGGCGGAGGTGCGTGTACCTCATGAAATGAAACCTCGACTAACCGGGCATGTTTCGCGGTGTAGGATTGTCGTCGTTTGATGCTAACAATTGGCGATAACCTTATCAAGGCAATTCAAAAGGATGTCGAACGGGTACTGCTGAGGATGCATCAGGAAGACTTCTCTGGTCAAGTATCACGTAGCTTTGATCCTCAGGATGATGGATCAACCAGTGGTTATACAAAGGAACTGGCCAAACACGTTCGTTATTACCATACACAAATTCTTTCTCGGCTTTCCTGCGGAACAGAACCCAGAGTATGGTTAGTATTGAAAGATTCACGATAACAGTCAAGTTCAAACGGATATGTAGGGCACGTCAGATCTGCAAGAATATATTGCATGTCTTCCTCTTTCAGGCTAGTATTGTGCGACCACTAGGTGAAGCGGGTAAATTGAAACTGGCAGGAGACATGGCCGAGCTGGAGTTTACTATCAGCCAATTCATGAGTGAGTATGAGGCCAAGATGGAGGATATAGGAAAAGAGTACAAAGCGTTACGAGCATTCAGGTAAACGAATTTTATATCAAGAGAATGCTCTGTTTACCATTTTGTGTAGGCCTTTACTGTTCCTGGATTCTACTCAGTTGACAGCTGCACATCATACGTCGGATCTCTCCAAAATAATACTTATCCACCACCTTGTTGTCCGTTCCCAGTCGTCGTCAAAACCGCTGTCGTTACCGGGAACAGTATACGATCTTTCCCGACGTGAATACATGCAATGGATGGATAATCAAACCGAAGAGGAGGCAGTTCAACTTTCGTTAGACGCGATTACAAAGGGAAGTAAGCTGACGGCTGCCGAACTGGCGGAAATTCCAGAATACCATTTGATATCAGAGCTGGCATCGAAAACAACATGATTTCTCATCCTGGGTTCAAACTACACTGAGGCCATCTCACATATGCTGGATATAATCGAGTACTTTGCGAGTGTTTATATGGTTCATTAAGTAATAAAAGTTGATCTTTGTTTATTCTAGGCTACAGCCGAGCTATACGGAACACCGTGTTTTACTTGTCCAGCCTTTTCTTCATTTTGCTTACTCATCTGCAGCTATCTTTCTATTTCTATACGGAGCTTGTACGGGGACTCTCTCAGCTATTTATATCTTTTCTTCTTAGTTTAGATACATGGCATTCGTATGAGCCAAGTTTTGTAATCGTTATTGTGAAATGTATACTTTTAAACGATACAGTTTCTACCAGTCAACGGAAAGAGAAAAGTTGCTGCTCACTGCTACGCGAAAATACACATTCTTTCACTTGTCTCGATACACATTATAGCAACTACAGGAGTGCATATCCTTGACCGGATGCATCGTATCATTATGCAAGTTTGTCTCAGAGAGAAAGAAGCAACTGTTTACAAAGTTCATGCCCGCCTTTTATCGCCTGCTCTATTTCCTCTTTCTTCAAAACCAAAAATGTGCCTGTTTGCACTGTATTCTTACAGAGTTGTAGACGTAGGTTTATGAAATCATTTGTTCCAGGAACGGCAATGATTTTTGTCACCGTATATCCAAAGACTTTTTTTTATGCTTCTCAGCCATGTTTGTTTGTTTGCACTATTTGGATTAGTTGCACTATTCCGAATATGTGGCAACAATGGGAGCACAGATATTTCTTATGCGCCTGCTTGAAGAACTAGTTTTATTCTTGACCCATGTATGTAATACGTCTTTCATATGAATATCTATAGTCTACTTTTTTCTCACAACCTTTCTGTGCTACATCATTATGTGGTAAAAGAAATAAAGAAGTGAACTCGGTACGATGGTTATTTTATAAGTCAAGTCAGTAAATGCACACAAATCGTTTAAGTTGATAGGGGGGTGGTTTTGACAGGGCTGACATTGTCATTAATGAATTATTACTATAATAAAAAAAAATCGCCACTAGGCATAGATACAGCGGCATAAGCAGTTGCGGATAACGTTGACAGAGAAAACTACACAAGAACTGAAGTATCGGGCTTAGGTTTTTTGTGATGTACAGGAAATAGGTTAGCGTGTGAAGAAACGGACGATGAACGTGCCAGACTTCTCAGCACAAAACGGGAAGCACGCTTAATCTTTTTTAAGGAAGATCACAACCTATAGTTGCTTATTTCTTTTTTTAAACAAGGCACGGGTGCGATGTCAGGACCTGTTGTGTTGCCGAACGAATACTGAGCTATCTTCCACAGTTGCACGGTACTTCGCTTAAGTCGCATAGGATAACCGGTGAAAACTGTGGGCATACGCTATGGGATAATTTGTACATGGATGCGAAGAATGCAAAGCAGATGTATAGTCTGGAAAAGGTAGTGGACTAAAAAAAGACTCATTTACGCATGTGTCTTTTCGGAAGAAGTTGCAAAGAATAGTTGGAGGGCCGAGGCACGTTCATTGAAGTGACATGTGTATTGCGAGGCTTCCAATGATGCTCCCCTGATAAGTTAATTTTGACATATTATATTAAGGGTATTGAACAATGTACCTACAGCTGATAGCTTGTACCGCGTGTTTCGGATGGGCTTAGTACAAAGGGGAAGATGGTGAAGCAAAGGCAGAAAGGTTGATGCTTTGTAGACGATATTTGGCTGCCCAGTAATTCCTATGACGTAGACTTGCCATTGATTCATGTTAACAGTTGCTGAGCGGGGGTGTTCTTCCTTTTTCTTTTTTTTTTTTTTTCGGGGGGAGAATGAGCCATTGTATAATAAATAAACCAGCGGTTATAGAAAGAGGAACAGCTACACATATTCATTATTACTACATGCATATGCGTTCCTTGTTCTCTTGAAGAAGGGATCCTATAGCATGGCTATGTTATAAAGTTCACCTTGGATATTTTTATTTAGGGCACGTCAGATTGACAAGAGCATGTTGCATCTCTTCCTTTTTCAGGCCAGCATCGCGCGGGTAAATTAAACCTGGCGGGAGATATGGCCGAGTTGGAATTTACTATCAGTCAATTCTTAGGCGATGTTAATGCCAAGACGAAAAGGTTATAGGAAAAAGAGCACAAGGTGTTTATCAGCATTTAAGTAAATGACAATGTCCATAGAATGCGCTGTTTGATTTTTTTTTTTTTTTTGTGTGGCGTAAGCGTTTACTGTTCCTGGATTTTAGGCTAATTGACAGCGGCGCATCATATGTCGGATCTACTCAAATGATGACTTATTCATCCTTGTTTTGTGGTCCGGTCCTTGTCAAAACAGATAGCTTTTCTGGAAATAGTTAAGCCAAAGACGAAGATTCATTCAATGCCGAAGTTACGGGAAAAATTCCAGAATATTGGAGATTGTATCCAAGAGGGCATGATTGAAAAAATAACATTTTTGGGATGGAAACTATTCTATTGACTTTTATGTGTCTTGTCCGTTCCACCTAATGACACGATCGCTGACTCGTGCGTACAAAATAAATGACTCGTTCGTATATGGCTCGGCATCACGAGCGGAACAACGGCTGATAAAAAATGAAAAGGCGCCTACTCCGCTCGGTTCGGATGCCACGAACAGGAAAAAAGGCAGTATAATAACAAAAGAAAGAGATAAAGGATATTTTCTGTTTCGCATTGTTGCATGTAAGGGCAAAAGAGGGAGAAGGCGACGATCATCCTCAGATTATTTTAGGTTTTTGCACGAGTTCGTAGTTTACATATGGTAAACCAAAGTGTCACAATACGGTTGCCCCGGACAACCCGATAGTTCCGTTTGTTGCAATGTGATAAGTAAAAAGGTAAGATTATGAGGCTAGGTGTGTGTGTGTGTGTGTGTGCGTCTGTGCCCGCTCATTTATCATCGTACTCTTTTTCTTTTTTTTTTTCCTTCCTCTTTCCTTCTTTTCTTTTTTTTTTTTTTCTTTTCTTTCCCCTTTTCCCCCCTGTTGTGCGCCAACAGAAGAAAAAAAAGAATACCTTTTTCTTTATATTCTTTCTTTTATCCTTTTCCTTTATCTTTTTTCTTGCTAAATAACGTGATGACGTTGAAGGAACTACAAGGACAATGTATCGTGTTTTCGGTCATCGTTTTAATAACATTCGTTGCTTACACGTCACAAATATTCGTCCTTTGGCAATTTTTGGGTGGACCTACCCTACACACTGTCGCCGTCCTCCTCCCATTCAATGTCTTTGTCATCCTGATCTACATCAATTATGCTTTGACCTGTTTGACTGAACCTGGCCATGTGCCTGAAAACTGGGTACATACCTTTTTTCTTTTTTTTTTTTTTATGCGTGGGGTTTACCATGGTTTCCGTTTCCAACCGAGTACAAAACTCAAGCAACTAGATATATATAATATAAAAGGATGTAAATGTCTATTTACACAAACATATACATGTCTATTTAGATGCCGGAACACCATACGCACGTCGAAGTCAAACGATCAAACCATGCACCGCGCTTTTGTAAAACTTGTAACAACTACAAACCTCCACGAACCCACCATTGTCGAACGTGTGGTCGATGCGTTTTAAAAATGGACCACCATTGTCCTTGGATTAATAATTGTGTCGGCTTTGCTAATTATGGGCATTTCTTACGTTTTCTGGTTTACGTCGACATTGGCACCATTTACTTGTTTGTGCTCTTGAGCTGTAGACTGGCTCAAATTGTTTGGGAACTACGAAATGTAAGTTACGTTGGCCCAATGATCGCATGATTGATACGTTGTCTTCCAGAGTGATCTCCGACCACCTACAACCGAAATCGTCTTTCTTTCCATTAATTACGTCCTGACCGCTCTGGTGATTATTGGTGTGGGCATCCTTAGCGGCTACCACGTGTACTGTGTGACCACGAACACAACCACCATTGAAGGATGGGAAAAAGGCCGTTCATTAACAATGCGAAGTATGGGCAAGATACAAAACGTCAAGTACCCTTACGATCATGGAGTAATGAACAATGTTCGAGCGGTGCTCGGTCCACAACCCTTGTTTTGGTTCTGGCCACAGCGAATGATCGGCACAGGGCTTGATTTTCCTATCAATACGAAACATGTCTCCGAACAATTAGATGATGACAACGATCTACCCCAACGATTATCGAGCTATTCTAACGAGACACTGCGTAGTGGTATGACCACAACAACCATCATGAACCCCTCACCCACCACATCTACGCCTAAGCGAGTTTCTGTCGTAGAACCTCCTCGCATACGGACCAAACCAAGTACACTTCGACTTAAAAAATCCTCATCACTGATCATGCCGACAACACCAGGCTCAGTCATGACATTCGCATCGAGTACAACGCTGGTAGACCCACATGGACGCACCGCGACTCCCGAACAGTACGAAATGGACATGTCGTCTCGATGACACTGCCCTTTTGTCCCTTTCTTTCACACCTTCCCTTTCTACTTGTAAATGACGCACCATACCACCTCTTGATTTCCCACTACATAAACGACACGACGATCCTACATAGATACTGCGAACGCACGCCAGTACACTGCGAGACAGGTTTTACATAACTTATTCCAACATGGATGTTTCAACAATGACATATATTTTAATAAGTAATCGTATTGCACTGAATGTAACTTGGAAAAAAAAAAACAACCTTTGTTGTTTCATTGCATCATATTTGTGCATCTTAAAATTGACTGTCTACAAAGATATGTACAGCTATTACTATTTTTTCGTTGAAGCACCATGCGGTGTGTTTTGGTGCTACATTCATGTGTCAACGTTTGTCGCAGTTGTTGCGTTATTCCCTTTCTTGTGCTCCTGTTGGAATAATGCAGTGATCGTCTCTCAGAGGGGTTACATTGTACAACACAAACTAATATGAATCATCATGCGTTTCCTTAAAACATCTCATCAGTAACAAACACGTGCTTCTCTTTCATCTATTGCTATTTACTAGCATATATTTTGCAAGATATACAGAAGATGATAATCAAAAACCTCTTTTGTATATTTTGTTTTAAACCAACCTGCTTAATTATCAAATGTATGCACTATAACAGTATGCTAATTTCTGCAAGCAAACAAATAATACCTATACATATCATATGGATAGTAATGGTGAAAAAAAACCTAAACAAATTATTTTTGTTTTGTTAAGGTAAGGTCAACAGCAAGTTAGATGGTAAAACAAACACGATGTACCAGCCTCACATTATGCAGGTTAGGTGCTTTTTCCAAATGCGGAGATTCAAGTGCTTCGAACAGTCTTCCTGAGAAATGCTACAGATGCTACGAAGCAGCGCTCCTGGGCACACGGTTGATGATATTGCTGACTCACGTTTATACCAGAAAATTTTGTGATGAGAGAAATAACGGAAAGAAAAATTGGCTTTGTACAAGAAACTGTACAGTAGAGGTACATTGACATTGTACGTTGGGCGGACTGGAAGCCTTATGTTATAATTAAAAACGAATCTGAAGACCAAAATCTGTATATCTGCTTTGTCAAAAAAATTCTTTGCTAATGTATCAATGGTCATCTTTTTTATCGATATCCGCTCCGAAAGACAGTGATACGAATGGGCTGTACATGTGATGGCCAAACGTTTTGCGATTTTATATTTTTCTGTGAACAAAACAAATTTAATTGAATACAGTTTTAACATGTTTACTCTCAAGTTCTACGAGTAGTCATGGAAGAATCAAATAAGTTTGCTGTATTTTTCGCTATTCTTCGCAGATACCGAAGATATTCATTTTGGTTTGATGTTCGTACATAGCGATGAACCAATGATTCACTATGTGTACTTCAACAAATGTATACTGGGGACGTAGTAATATACATTTCCGCTGAAACAGTTTGGATCACGAAAACACATCCACGTTGAAAGACTCACCCCACAAGGTGAATTTACATCTACTGGTCTGTGGTGCACCGTAGGGTCCCCACATGCTGCACCAGAAAAAAAAAAAAGCAGGCCCATAAAGAGACAGTCATGACTTCGTTGTGGGTCCAGCAAATCCTTTTTGTTAACGATCATGTCAGAATCCACGGAAGGCATCACAACTTACTGCATTGAGTATGCCAAGCAGTTTAGCAAATGTACCGCATGCGAAAAACCTATTCCAAACAAATCGCTTCGTGCTGGTTCGATTTTTCGAAAGAACAAGAAAGAAAAGAAGCGTTTTGCCAAACATACCTGGTGGCATTTTAAATGCTGGAAAGGTACACATGGTTGTATCCCTTTTCGTGTCTAATATTGCATTTTTCTTTCAGTTCCTCAATTATTGACCCAGATACCTATTGAACAATTCAGAGGCTACCCCGCTTTGTCAGAAAAAGTAACTTTATTGTCTTAACTGTCGGACAATGACTGATCTATATATTTACAGGATAAGCAGCGAGTTCAGTCCGTTATTTCGCAAGGTGTAAATGCATCGTGGCTCACAGTGAAGCCACCAACGACGGTGACAGAAAATGAAGAGGAGGAGGATCAGTCAGCAGTGAAGGAAGAAGAGACAAAGGAAGAGGATGTCGACATGACGAGCGGATTGACCGGTACACAGCCAAAGAACGTGCCAGTAAAGAAAGATAAGCCGAAAAAGAACAAGGTGAAAAAGGCATTGGACACAAAAGACACGAAAAAGGATAAGAAGGATAAGAAGAAGGTGACCAAACCAGCAGCACCCAAGAAGCCTTCCGTTCTGTCATCGTTGCAGGATCAACTCGAACTTGAATCCATTACAAAGGAGATCCAGGAAGCCTTACAAAAATAACGTTTTTTATACAGTTTTCAAATCTATTATTTACGTCGCACAATTTCCCATCCATCTTCATCCACCATGGGTTCGCGTGGTGGTTTTGATGAAGGTCCAGCTGCATTTTCATCTGTATCCATCTGTACATCCATCAAATAGAGTCAGATCAAACATGTCCTTCCCTTTTCTTTTTTCTTACGTCTTCATCTTCATCTTCGTCATCGTCAGTTGAATCGTCCTCTTCTCCTTGCTTAGCAGAACTGGATGCAGTGGTCTGAGCTTGGGTTTGATGTTTTGCTCGTAACCGTTCAACTTCGGAGAGATTGCCCTTGATGCATTGTTGGAATAATTCGACAGTATGCTTAGCAACCTAAAATCCACGAGGTTAATATGCAGAGAAAAATACCCACAGCCCAGTTATGCTAACCAAATACGCAGAATCATCTTCCAATATCGTATGGAATTCATCACCCATGATCTGGACCAAGATATCCTCAATGTCTTCAATATCTAGTTTTTTACCATCTAGATCGCTTATCAGTTAAACGGCATTGTTTTATCCAAATTTTCCGTACTCTTGTCAAAATAATCGACCACCACATCGATCATCCAGTCCCGCTTTTCAACCGATTCGACACCGCCCCAGTCTTGTTCTACGGCTAATCGTAGTGCAGTCCACGATTCAAATATATAACGAACGCCTTCTTGAAATGCTAACTTGTTAGGATGAACTGGGGCTGCCATGGTGAAGAATCAACAATCAGTGAGACCGAAGAAAAAAAAAAAAGAAAAAAAAGGCACCGTGTTGTGACTTGCCGATCCGAAGACCTTTTCATTCATGGCCAAACGGCCAAAGTTTGTGCTTCTTCTTTTTTGAAACGTAACAATAGCATTTATTATAGTTTAATGCTACAGAAAGATAGACTGCATGCATTTCAGTTGTTCTCGCATGTCTTTTATTGCTATTATGATGTTGGATAGAGAGAGAGGAGCATTTGTAGACAGAAAAAAAAAACATCAAAAGAAAAGTTTGTTTCTGCCATGGGAATGGGTCACTTTTTAGATGACGTCTCCCGTTTGGTTGTTTGTTAAAAGAGCAAGAACGGGAAGGATAAGATGAATGCTTGCCATGCAGGTAGGTCTGGGATGTCCGAGTCGGACTTTTTGACGTAATTTTTGGGATCGCGTTGAGACACGCAAATCGCGCGCAGTCCAGGTCCTTCAGATTCTCTTTTAATCGAATCCTCATGGAGAAACCTACACCCCGTATCAATTCCGTTTTACGAGAAAAATATGTGGATCGGACCGTGCGCCTTTGTGGCAAAGTGATTTCAGTAAGGAGGATGCAACAACACGATGGATCCTATTTTTCTGGGGTGACTGATGTCGAACGTATTTTATATAGTTTTCTGGAGATACAGCAGTTATCCAGGCTTCGGATGGTGGACAAGTATTAGTTAAACTGAATGGTGTAAGTTGCTATAATAATATGTTATAGTTAAATGGACAATTGTCATGAAAAGGAAAACCAATGGGGAACCAAGTTCATCGAGGTTATCGGGCGCGTGGAAAAGGATTTTAGTGTGATGGAGTTCAAATCATCGAACTTGGGAGATTCATTTGGTAGGTCTACTTTTTTTTTTTCGTGAGGATAATTTTTCCCCGCTAAATGAAAGTTCCTTTTTTCACGCAACAGATCTGGATCTGGCAAATAAGGTGGTGGAATACGGACAAAAATGTCCAGAATTATTTGATTAAGAATTAAAGTACAGAAAACGTGATCGACAAAGGAAATACTTTATAGATAAGCGACTTCGTGAATGATTAGAGGGGGTTGTGTCTAAGCTGGGGGCCTAAAAAATCTACACCTAAAATCTGAAAGGATATAATGGGAAAGTCGGAAGCTTATTCATTGAAAGGTGCTGACAATTTTTATCCCTTTTTTTTTTTTTTTCTTCCTCTTTTTCTTCTTTTTTTCTTCTTTCAGTTTGATATTTGAAATACTATGACAACGACAACTATCACTATTCAAGAGAATGATGCTTCGTTTGGGTAAAAGAAAGAAAATAAAGATAACCTCGTTCATATATTGATTGATCTGTTTTATAAAGTTCCCCTCAACCAACTATCACTCTTTCCCCTCCTACCATGCATATTCCTCGACGTAAACGAAGTTTTCGAGATATTTTTACAAATGACAATAATGATGCCGTTTTTTCCGCTCTAACTCGACGTCTATCCAATCTGTCCATGTCTTCCAGACCATCTTCACCTGTGCCTGAATCATCAACATCGACAGCTGTGGGTGCTGCCGCGGTGGCTGCATCGTTGGCAGCTGCCTTTGCTACTGCGGGTGCAACACAAGAAAAAAATTCTGTTTCGCAACAACTACATCCTGATTCGGCGAATAGTCTAGAGATAGATAGAACTTCTGCCTCATCACCAGTGTTTAGCGGGGTCAAGCGTGCGTTGTCGCATTATCAACAAATCCGCCGCCACGCATCGCAGCATGCAGCCTCGCGTTCCAAACAAACAGAAGAAGAAGAAGATTTGTGGGCCCAACACAGACTACCCACGCTACAGGAAAAATATGGGGATTTTCGTAAAGGCAAAGTAATCGGTCACGGTGCAACCGCCGTTATCCGACTTATGGAACTGAAGAACAAAGACGCAAAGAAAATCATTGCAATCAAAGCTTATCGGAAACAAGATAAAGATGAGACCGAGCGTAGTTACCATAAACGTATGACGAGTGAATTCTGCATCAGCAAAGTTCTGCGGCATACGCATATCGTCGAGGTATACGATCTATTAAAAGATCATAAAAATCGCTGGTGCACAGTGATGGAATACGTAAGTTCTAAAAAAAATATATATTCAAAAAGCTGGGTGTCACTCAGCCTTCTTCATTTTCCAAAAAGTGTTCCGGCGGTGATGTCTTTACGATCATGCAGGATTTTGATCTCAACGACGCCGAGATAGATTGTATGTTCAAGCAACTCCTGTTGGGTCTCGAGCATATGCATCAATGCGGGGTAGCCCATCGTGATATCAAGCCCGAGAATCTTGTGATGACTTCGGATGGTACCCTTAAAATTACTGACTTCGGCGTAGCGGATGTTGTGCAGTCATGTTTCGATGCGGAAGCACATCGGTCACACGGCCATTGTGGTTCCGAACCCTACTGGCCTCCAGAGCTCTTTGCTGACCGACGACAATCCATTGAAGAAGGTTACGATGGTAGAGCATTGGATGTGTGGAGTACAGCCGTGACATGGCATTGTCTACTTTACCGACGCATTCCTTTTATCCAGGCATGCGCGGAGGATGTAAAATTTGTCGAATTCACCAACCAACAACCCACACGCTCTTGGATTCCTCTTAGCAAGTGCACTGCTATCGAACAAGAGTGTCTTTATGGAATGTTTGATCCGGATCCAACCACACGATGGACCATCAAACAATGTCTTGCCTCATCGTGGGTCCGAGATATTGAGATATGTACACGAGGCTGCACAAAAGACGGCCGAAAACACAAACACCATTTGGTAGACCGCTCCTCATAGATTGAGTTGTATTTACCCATCCCTTCCCTCTTCATATAATACACAAGGAAAAGCAAAAGAAAAAAAAAAGGAGTATGAGTTTTGTTTATTGTTTCTTCTCTTCTTCTTCTTCCAGCTCAACGATGCCCTCCTTAACCAATAAATCCTCGAGATCTCCAGATTGATGCATGTTCATCAAGATATCACATCCACCAATAAACTCGCCCTTGATATACACCTGTGGAATTGTTGGCCATTCAGAATATTCTTTGATGCCTGCTCTCAGCTCTTCATCCTCCAACACGTTGAATGCCAAAACATCATGGAAGTCGACACCTTGCACTTGCATGATCTGGACAGCAGCCCGGCTGAATCCACACTATTCATGAAAACTATTCTTAAGTAAAATTGTGAATTGAATCCAATTATCATACCATAGGCTGGTCGGGGGTACCCTTCATGAACAACACGATATCCTTAGACTTCACAGCCTAGTACAACGATGATTAATCAGAATGACCTCGCTCAGGCTGAGATCTTCAATGTACCTGATCTAACTGCTTACGCAGAGCGTCAGAAATCCAACGTGCTTGCATTGGACCAGCACGGGCCTGGAATGCAGGGCGCAAAAAGGTTGTCTATAGATAGCAAACGACTAAGCATGTCATGATCTCACGAATACCACGCCATAAGACCATTCAAAAATGGAAACCGGCAATTGGAAAAGCTTGAATTACTTACGGTTCGGGTAGCAGCACGGAAAAAGTTCATTTGTGTGTATTGAAGGTACCTTAAAACAAAAGGATTTGGGTGCACACACCCATAACAAAAGTGAATTGCTTCGGACACAAACGACGCAGTCACTTCTCCATCATCAGTCAGCGTACCTTTTCCCACGCCATTACGGGGACCCAGTGGTGCACTACGAAGCGTCAGGACATATACTGAAGACATGAGTATCTTGCCCTTGACTGCTGAAGCATGGTTTTTAAAATGGTGCTCCGTATAAAATTGATTAAAATAAAACTTTCTGATACATGCATAACTTGCAGAAAAAGGCACGAAGCGACATACTGACTCCATTATTCGGACATATTTCTTTTTAGACACATGTTAATGATGGCAGCACTACAATGACTACGAAGCTTGATGCTTCCTGGTTGTCTATTGTTGGAGCCATGAGAGTATACGGTTGCTACATGGAATCAAGGTACAATGATATGATGTGGAGTCGGATGCGAATGGAAGGCCAAATATTTACCAAAGCGAAGGTAAAAAGTACTTCCCATAATGAATGTCTGGTTGTACATCCTGACTATATTTTTCCAAATAATGATCGGAAGACGTAGAAAATATGTCTTTCAATTTTCATATTCAGAAACGATGTGATCATTATGATCACAGTGTCCCACTCGATTACAAATAACTAGTCATCACCGTTTAGAAGATGAGAAGAAAGCAAGAAAAAAAAAGTGAGCGAAATGCCTAAATTTTCTGTTGTCCAAAAAGACGTTTCAGGTCATACATGGTGGGGCAGATGCAAAGAAGCAAGAATACAAAGAGAAGAGATGCAGTTCAATTACATCATACTGATTTGACACTTATCCAAAATGGTCTTAGACAAAATTTATTCTTCTTCTCCATTTTTTCGGAAAAACCTTCACTCTTGGGTACTTAATCTGAGGTGAAGGAACGCCCAAGAGGAGAGTCCGACGAAATTCCCCGTTTTTATCACCCTACGTTTTTTTTTTTTATAAAAAAATCATTATCGGCGAAAGCTGGGTTAAGAAGACTCAAGAAAGCCTCTGATAAGGGCTCTCGTAAGCAGTAAACCTGTAAAGCTATTACTGAACTTGAGCTATCAGATAATATTACAACAAGATAACGCCAAAGTGCGCAAGCAACGTATCCAAACACCGCGTCGGCCATTGCAAACGGAAACTCTCTGGAGGCTATAGATAGGCTACGCCGGGAGTATATATTGGAAATACCGAACAAACCTTCCGATCTCGAGAAACAGATCATGCTGATGGTAGGGATCATTCCCGCTGCTAGCTTTTTCCTATCAGCGTGGTCCATGGTGGTATGCCAAGTTCCAGGGTAACGGCAGATTTTTGAAGGTGGTGAATTGCTTGGAGTTGTATTTTTCGATGCCTTAGAACGTTCGTGGTGTGAGTCAATATTTCAGTCCTAGAAGTATACTTGTACAGAATTCGCCACTAGAGCCATACCGGAGTCCATGTTCAAAAAGAGCATCCCAGCCAGTAACCTGCCACAAGCAGATTGCAAAATCGGATAGACAGACCGTAGGAGAGCACACCGAATAAAGTAGCATTCAAAGATATAGCAGCAGAAGTCTTGTACAATTTCCTTTTCTTCCCAGGAACAACCAGTGGACTTACATAATTCCATGGGTTACACGACAAAAGATTGCATTCGTGCATTAACGCGCTGGCTTCCACTTTGTTTTCATTGATGGTCGCTATTGCTCGAAGCTTGTACGCATCCATAATATCAATATATTTTGCGGCTCTAGTTGTGTCCATTCTGCTCCGTTGCACGCATCGTGGTAGTCATGGCTGAAGATAATTGTTGTATGTCAATTGCTAGTATTTTCGGTTCAGCAGACAACGGTTTGACGCAACCCGGTATCAGTTCTTCGTTGCTTTTATCGTCAGGATCTACAATATCCCCCGACGATCTCATATCTGCTTACTTCTTCAAAGATTGAGTTTACTTCTGAGGGTACTCCATGCTGGTCGTCTCGTTGAGATCGAATTCCTCTATCGATATCATCATTCAGGAGGTACAAAATTTCTTTGGCAGACAAGATTATTTTGTATTCTGCTTCTTCAGCTTGATTATGTTTCACTTTGTTTGGATGCTATTTGCTTTTATATATTACATTATTTGGAATAATCATAGCTTATAATGTGGCACATATAAGTCATGGTACTATAATACATTCACAGCATGATGGTGGACAATAGTTGTGGAGAGTTTCGTCGGGCACTCCCTCTCAAACTAAGTGTCCAAGAGTGAGGGTTTTGGGCAGAAGCAAGCATAAATCCAATCTAAGGCCTTCCTCCCCTTGGCATACCACTTTTTCCGATGAGCTTTTTGCACTGATTCTGAAACATAACCAACTATGCCGCTAAGCAACCTTGTAAAGAAATACTACAAAAAAGGTGCAGACTTGTCAGAATTTATTCGTGGGGGTATTCTTGCGTTGCATGAGTTTGATGTTTCTGGTAAAAGTCATTTCAGAAGAAATGGGCATCCTGACATCCACCATCAGTGATACAATTCAACGATGGAAAAAAATTGGTTCTGCAGAGCCAAAAAAAAAAGGCTAGGAAGACCCAAGAAGTTGAAGTAAAACAGATATTCACGCTCTTCTCTTGAGCGTGAGACGCGAACCAAAACAACCACTTGGTTACCACCAAAAAACCTGGCGGCTACAGGAGTAAACGTACATTTGGACACGATCAGAAAGTATCTGAACGCCGAAGATTTTAAGTCTTACACGCCAGCGAGGAAGCCTTTGCTAACTGAAGACCATAAGCGTCGTCGCCTCCAGTTTGCGCGCGAACATCGCCAATGGACCATGGAGCAATGGCATCATGTGGTCAGATGAATCCCGCTACATGATCAGAAGATGCAATGATGCCGGTGTTCGTGTACTACGGCTAGAAGGTGAACGTTACCAAGAACGTCATATTGTCGAAACAAGGAAGTTTGGTCTAGGTTCGGTAATAGTTTGGGGGCTGTTTCTGGGCAGGTGGTCGCGGGCCGCTGGTGGTCTTTAATGTGTCTGTTAACCAGGAGAGGTACATCCAGTGCTTATCTGATCACTTCTTTCCCTGGTTGACAAACATATCTGAAGTGCAAGATGCGGCCTTCATTTTCCAAGAGGATAATGCTCCTGCTCATACAGGAAAGGTTACCAGAACTTGGAAAAACGAAAGGAGCATCCAAGGGATGGTGTGGCCTGCCCAAAGCCCTGATTTAAACCCCATTGATCATCTATGGCATGCTCTAGAGAAGCGTATCGAAGATCGATGATACCATATTCGAAATGTTGAGCAGCTGGTTGCCGTACTTCATGAGGAATGGCAAAAACAACATTTGAAGAATTGGAGACACTTGTGGCAAGCATGCCCCGAGGAATAGAGGCTGTTATAGAAGCCAAAGGAGGGCATACTCGATACTGATATCCTCCAAAATAAACTCATTAATTCTCTGATGTCTCCTCAATATTCAGAAGCATTTTAATGATCTTCCGCTTGTTTTCGATGAATTATTGAAGATTGAATTTTATAACCATTTTGGTTCCTTTGACAAAAGCGGAAATTAATCCGGATTATTTTTCAAGGTTGTATATGTCAATCTTTTAGTTTGTGTTTCATTATTGTAGATTGACGAAAATATCGAAATGAGAGTGCCCGAGGGGAGTGTCCGACGAAATTCCTAGTTATGGAACAAAAAGTCTTTTTATAGACTTGTGTCTGGGACTCTTGCCTTCCTCCCAGAAAAATATCTCAAAATGCAATTTCGCCGTCCGAAAAAAGAAAAAAAGTCTAGGCGTCGGCTTAGCTAAACTCTGTAGAACTTGAGCGATGTTATGCTGAGCGTCAATCGATAAATAGACGGCTCACATCAATATTCCTCTTTTCTTACTTAAATGCATCCCTACCACGCGGAAAACAAAATACCGCCGAATGTAATAGAATGTGCCTATTTATCTTAAGTGTATTTATCTAACCTATTTACAAGATTAACTCATTTCTAATAGATACTGTTGCCAGCCGGTGCACACGCGGCCTCCATTTTGATGGATGCACAGCCGAGTATTCTGCAATAGAGATTGATCAAGGAAAGGATAATATGATCCAGCTCATTTATGAATATCCCTCCAACGAATCATTTGTGCAACGCACGTGTACAAAAGCTCTCCGGACTGACAAATTCATGGATGATATACTTTTTGATGGAAACTTTCACGCCTTCCCTTCTCCAACGTTTGCATATGATATGGCTGCTAAAGTTGGTTGTCGCTCCCGTAATAACAATCAAGCATCTGCTCTCAGTAGCACGGTTGGATACGACGTCTCCTACCTCTCTTGGGGAGAAGTAAGGGTTTGTCTAGATACGTTCCGAGTAGTACAACTAACCGGATTCGTACCAGCTGCGGCTTTCTTCCAAATATATTAAAGCAAGTACTGACTTCAAGGAGGCTGTGCAAGAGGCTTTGAAGGAAGAAACTGACAACAGAAAGTACGAAACATTACAAACCGTGTTTGGACGATTTGGTTACTACTATCCTTCGATAATATTACTTGGTACCGTAACTTCTACGCCTGTCGCATTAAACATGACGTCTTGTCTTAGGCGGCGTACTTGCTTGTAGGCAAGAGCACTCAAGCTTCCATAGCACAACCAAAGTAGATTCCCAGCATAATGAAGTGGAACCTACCGTCGGTGTAGCCGAAAATGTAACAAAAGCAAGCAAGAGCCACGGATGCTGGAAAATCATAGGTATATTGCTACGCATATCCGTTCTAATTGCTAGATAATTTTTGTATTAGGTGGGGACCCTAGCTTGTTTTTTGTGAAAGGATTAGAAGAGTGGAAAGAAAGTACGAAGTCTCAGCCAGAGATTATCCAGTTCAAAGATTTGAAACCATTATACGACATTCTAGAGGATAGTGAACGTTCTCAAGTGATGGAAATATACGACAAGGCATTTTCCACTAAATATAGCATGCAAAACAAACCAACTGATGATCCTCCAATCAAGTTTGAAGATGTTCGCGGTAATATAATGATGGAATGGTGGGAAAAAGCTGCAGGCGAAGGAAATACATGCGCACAAATGAGGCTTGGGGATATTTATGAGAGAGGATTGGGAGTCAATGCCGACTACTCTAAAGCAATCGAATGGTATAAAAAAGCAGCAGATCAAGGATATGGAGGTGGACAATATGCTCTTGGATGGATGTATCATCACGGGTTGGGAGTCAATGTCGACTACTCTAAAGCAACCGAATGGTATAAAAAATCAGCCGATCAAGGAGATGCATCTGGACAAGAGATCCTTGGACGTATGTATGAGAGAGGACTGGGAGTGGATACCGACTATCTCAAAGCAATCGAATGGTATAAACAGTCAGCGGATAAGGGAAATGCATCTGGACAAAACAGTCTTGGACGTATGTATGAGGAAGGATTGGGAGTCGATGTTGACTACAACAAAGCAATCGAATGGTATAAAAAATCAGCATATCAAGGAGATGCATCTGGACAGAACAGTCTTGGACATATCTATGAGAAAGGATTGGGAGTCGATATTGACTACAGCAAAGCAATCAAATTGTATAAAAAAGCAGCGGATCAAGGAGATGCATCTGGACAAAACAACCTTGGAGCTATGTATCTGAATGGATTGGGAGTCGATACCGACTACGTCAAAGCAATCGAATGGTATAAAAGGTCAGCCGATCAAGGAGATGCATCTGGACAATTCTATTTTGCATGGATGTGTGAGAGAGGACTGGGAGTTGATACCGACTACCTCAAAGCAATCGAATGGTATAAACAGTCAGCGGATAAGGGAAATGCATCTGGACAAAACAGTCTTGGACGTATGTATGAGGAAGGATTGGGAGTCGATGTTGACTACAACAAAGCAATCGAATGGTATAAAAAATCAGCATATCAAGGAGATGCATCTGGACAGAACAGTCTTGGACATATCTATGAGAAAGGATTGGGAGTCGATATTGACTACAGCAAAGCAATCAAATTGTATAAAAAAGCAGCGGATCAAGGAGATGCATCTGGACAAAACAACCTTGGAGCTATGTATCTGAATGGATTGGGAGTCGATACCGACTACGTCAAAGCAATCGAATGGTATAAAAGGTCAGCCGATCAAGGAGATGCATCTGGACAATTCTATTTTGCATGGATGTGTGAGAGAGGACTGGGAGTTGATACCGACTACCTCAAAGCAATCGAATGGTATAAACAGTCAGCGGATAAGGGAAATGCATCTGGACAAAACAGTCTTGGACGTATGTATGAGGAAGGATTGGGAGTCGATGTTGACTACAACAAAGCAATCGAATGGTATAAAAATGCAGCGGATCAAGGAGATGCATTTGGGCAATACAGTCTTGGACGTATGTATGAGGAAGGATTGGGAGTCAATGTTGACTACGCAGAAGCAATCGAATGGTATAAAAAATCAGCAGATCAAGGAGATACATCTGGACAAAACAGACTTGGATGGATGTATGAGAAAGGATTGGGAGTCAATGTCGACCACGACAAAGCAATCGAATGGTACCAAAAATCAGCGGATCAAGGAGATGCATATGCACAAGACGCTCTGGATCGTTTACAAAGACAACAATAAAAAAGAATGCTTTGTATCAATTATCCATCAAAAATATCCGGGAATGTTTATCTAGTACCCCACAAAAAAATCTACTTTATTTTTATAAACCTACCAGCAAATGTGCTCGACAATATGGAAAAGTCAATAAAAAGAGCTAGGGTTTTGGACGAGTAAGGATACTGATACAGCATGACATTCGCACTCCCATTTCAATTTTCGTCAAGCTGAAATAACGGAACACAGCTAAAACTGTGCGAGAGTGTAATTATCAGCAGCATGATTACATCAGACCAATTTATCTATTGAATTGGCAATTATCTCAAGGTCTTAGATTCAAGGCTTTTTGCAAAAAACCCTTTGATAGTAGTCTGTGATACGCTGTTGCGTGAATGACTTGTAACATTTCTCATTCTTCCTGCTGCAGACACCTCTGATTTTAACCTTAATATACTCCATCCATCCATTCAACAGTTATCCAAACTCTGATCCATATCTTTTATTCAACATGACTTCCGCTATCGTGTTCTTTTTCTTTTTTTTTTTTTTTGGAACTGTTACTCCTGTCAACCAGATACATCTAAAATTGCAGTCTAATATAAAGCGCTTGCGACATACAACTGTCGTCGTAGCTCAACGACACGTATCGTGATAGGAAATACAGCGTGATACTAAGGTAGGTGCTGTATGCTATTTGAACAGTTTAACAATGTTTTTAGGTTTGTTGCACTACAGCAAAGATCAGAAACCAGAAGTGTAGATGAAATGGGCATTTAGCCGGAATAACAGCCCTCTCCCCTTCGTAAAGATGATGCTGTACAGGCCATAGAAATTTCAGTGGTGACACTGCCACACTTCAGCTTACCCGGAGCGTCACACCCAAACCGGCCGGACAATCTGATCTCTAAATATGACAACCGGAGTAGCGAACTTGAGTGTTTGTGACGAGACCGGGTTCTTTTGCACCATGATCGATGTCCACGCGCATATTAACCAACTCAATTTTCCGCTTACGGGAGAAAGCAGGACATTAAGTCAAATCGTTGCAGAAGCTCAAAAGGTTGGCGTATGGCATGTTGTTAGTGTTTCGGAGTCAGTTCATGATGCCACGGATATCCTTGAACTGGCACACGGTTCAAATGGGTTTCTCTTGCCTGCCTTAGGTTTGCATCCCGTCCAAGCGTTATCTAAAGGGGACAAGCGCGAACGATCCGTAGATTTGCGCGATTTAGAGCAATTTGAGCCGCTTTTAAGGGAAGCTATTGCCAATAAAGAGATTTGCTGTGTAGGAGAAGGTATGCAAGTGAAATACTGTTTTGCTTCACTTCACTGATATATGTAGTTGGTTTGGATTTTTCCTTGCACGTTATCAGCAGAAATCAACATAACCCACAGAATCTTTCAGAGGATCAACTCAAAGACATTCAACGGCAAGTTTTTCGTCGCCAAGTCACGATGGCGATCGAAGCCGATTTACCGTTAAATGTACATTCAAGGTAGAATGTTCTCTCATGTGAGCAGAAACATGACAGTTCATAGGTCGGCAGGCCATCATGCCCTTGCCATTCTGTACGAGTGCGGCGCAAAACGTGTTATAATGCACGCGTTTGACGGAAAGTAAGGTTGATGATAAAAATCTCCGGGCTGATTTCCGTTAGGGTATCGTATGCGAAGAAAGCAGTGGAAGCAGGGTATGTATGCAAGTGTTAGCTATTGATTATTTACATACAATCAAAGGTACTATTTTTCTGTTCCACCTTCCGTTGTTCGGTCACCTCAAAAACAAGCGCTTGTTGCAGCCATTGACTTGAAGCATTTGCTGCTTGAATCAGATTCACCAGCGTTGGGACCGGAGCGCGGAATCGACAACGAACCCGCCAATATTCTGATTGCAGCAAACGAAATCGCAAGAATAAAAAATGTTTCAGTGGAGGATGTGGTAAGTATATTGAACACGATTAAAACAGGCCGGCTTAGCAATAGTTTTCCATAGATTAAACAAACAACATTAAATGCTCAGTATTTACTGTCTATTAAATGAGTTTTTTTTTACGCTACTCTATAATCCATGTTTGACGATTGTTTAAACAAAAGGCCAATTGGACTTTTACGCTGTAAGTAGTACTTTTTGCGCCGTATCAGAGTGGGCCTGGAACATGGGTTGGTCCATTGTGTGTCGAGATAAGGAGATGTTTCCAGCCAAAAAAAAAAGTCAGCCATTTAAAAAGAAAGACTGTTCTTTTTCTTTTTTCTTTGCTCGGTTTTTTATAAAAACATCCCCGATACGTACTGGGATTGACTATAAACATAAGATACCTCATGTCTGTCGATATATTGTTTGGGCCGTTACGGTCATCATCACCAAAATGGCTACACGCCATTTCAATCACCTTCCCGCCCCACCGTCAAGGTGCGGGCAAGGCTTCCATCGAATTCGATAAACAGTATATGTCTAGAATCATTAAAGAGCCATCAAGAAAAAGGGCGCCTTCCAAAGTTTGGAATAGCCTTAAGAGAGCTACCAAGAAAACAACACCCTCTCATAGATGTAACAGCCCGCTAGGATGTGGTAAACAGATACTCCGAAGGATAATAGTACGTTGCAAAGACCAACATATCCTTTACATGACTAGAAAGGACAAAGAAGATGGGAAATATAAATCTTGAAACAATATTTAGATAAAGGGTTTCTCCCCCCAAAAGCACGGCGAAAAACGTTCGATACGACGCTGAAAGGCGTAGAGAGCAGCAGTAAAAAGTTAGGGAATTTTTTATATCTGAGAATAAAAGCCACATCCTCAGACTTCGTTCCGGCAATGGACAGCCCCTTCATGGACACGGAATTTGTTCAATAAACAGCACAACAAAGCGGTAGGAAAGTATGCAATCAATAGAACTTTGTGTTTTAGCCCTTTCAGTGTACAGGCGCAGACAAGAAAACAATTTTTATACGGCTGTGGAAGGATGGGTTTTTATGCCATAAAGAATTTTTAGCTTTGTCTTCTCCATCATGGATTTGGTGTAATGCGGTTACTCATGCTAGTTGAGGCACATCTTCAGGGAAAGTTAAAAGACATCAACGGTCACTTGAATTGCTAACCATGAAGTATATTTTAAGCTGCTCTAATGATTTTTACGTTCACGACAGGATCAGATTTATGTAAGAGAGGCGTAAAATATATCTCAATAAACAGTAAATTTCTCCACAAAAACGGCCATTGTTGACGAATTCATCGTTGAGAAAATGACTTGACAAATTGTGTTTGCTATAAGTCATTTGTTTGGAACACAAAAAAGGTAGGCGGCTGTGCTTGACCAAAGCCGGAATTTACTATGATAATGATCATGTAGGATGTAAAAAGAAATATTGCACTTAAAGATCTTTATTCAACTGCTACATGCATGAAATTCATTTCTGGTAAGGATCCTTATGGACTGTACGCGAACCACTATTGGCTTACTTCACTCAAGCTCTTAAAGCCCGCCAAAAATGCGGCACCTGAAATCGTCCAGTCACAATAATGCCTACTCAAAGGAAATCATGGGGATTACCTTTTCTGCATCTTCGCTTTTCTATATTCGTTTTTTTTTTTTTTGTAATGACCACGTCAAAGTACGAAGAGTCCATGAAAGAGCTAGCTTCTTCTGACGATTCAAAGCGCTTGAAAGCTTTGCGTTTTATTAAGAATTCCGTCATCGGTAACAAGACAAAGAAAGACCTCTATATCAAACTTGGTGTTCTACAAAAGTAATGTTCTGGCGAGAAACCTTCCATCTTATTCATTTTCTTGCATAGGATGGTCGAATATTTGAGATTTCCAGACGACGAAGCTTACCAATTGAAAATTCAAGCTGCCACCATTCTTGGCAGCATCGCATACGGTAGTTTCGCGAATCCGTCTTTCATGTCGAGAGGAACTCATTGATACCTTTTATACAGGAAAAGACGAGAACGTAGAAGCCGTAGCATCCTCTGGTGCGATTGGACCGTTGTTAGATACTCTAGCACTCCCCTATGACAGACAGCCAGTTGACGCTGTTCGCGAGAAGCGCAAATTACTCGAAGCAACGACTAGAGCATTGAAAGCGATTTTTTCATCCTATAGAGTATCCAAAGGCGAAGTTTTCACTGTAAGTGTTAAGATGCTCGTTTACTGGAACTTTTTTTTTTGATAAACCATTTCTATCAGGAAAAACACACGTCGGATCTTGTTCTTTTGCTAGATGTAGCATCCTCCTTAGTGATTCATATACAGCCCAATAACGTGTCAAGTGAAAGCCTGTCGCTTAGCATGATTGCTGAATGTACAGCAGCGATCGTGTCCAGGTGCTGTGACACGCCTGAACAGCAGATTCAACTAGCTTCAGCGGGCGCTATCCAACCATTGGTGAACTTACTTCACTCCGGTTGTATCAAGGTTTGCTTTTTATTTGTTTATTTAAACTATTCTTACCAAACTACAAAGGCACAAGAAGCTGCCATGGATGCATTAGCTGCTCTATGCCGCGAGAATGCAGAAATCGGTGACATGATCATTCAAGCGAAACGTAGGAATCCCGAGCGTTGGTTCCATCAACTCACAAATAAATTCTTGCCTTTGTAGCTATCCAGTCAAATCAGTTGACGACAGTAACCATGCTTGATTTTGTGAAAGACAAGTGTCCCAACATGAGGCTGATTGCAACCACATGGTAACTTGATATTCTGTTTGTGAGCTAGCGCTGACCTTTAAAAGCCTTACCAACCTTTACCGCACCGGCATGTTCATGGAACCATCCAATGATATCGTTTTGGTTGTCTTGCCAGCAATTGTAAAGCTGCTTAAAGAACCATCTGGGAATGTTCAAGAAAGAGCACCTCTCGTTTTGGCAGATTTAATAAAGGACAGCGAAGAGATGCAAAAAGCAGCCTATGAGGCTGATGCTATCCCTCAATTAGCAGAACTACTCGCAAGCGTTTCGTCCAAGGATAGTGATGACGACGCAAGTGGTAGAATGGGAATTCCTGGCATAGGAAGCGTCGAAAAACGGAAGGAGAAGATCAAGGAGGTAATTATTTATCATTACCATGTATATACGTGCATGTGTGCTTATTCTAACAAATAGAACGCATTGATTGCAATTGCTGCTGCCACATTACTAAAGGAAGAGTGCCGAACACAGGTAACACTTATTACACAGTCGTAACATGATTGACTGAACAGAATATAGGCAATAGACGCAAAGGTCCTACCGCAGGTAGTGTCGGCTCTGCAAAGCAAGCAGTACAATGTACGACTAGCAGCTTGCCAATGTACCAAATCTCTATCACGCAGTGTGTGTAACCTACGAACGAGTTTGGTAGATGCTGGTGTTGCAACTCCACTGCTGAAGGTACTACCCAACTTTCTTTTTGGCTTATCCGTAACAGTTTTTTCTTAGCTCTTGCAAGACGAGTCGCAAGTGGTACAGGCAGCAGCATGTGGGGCTCTTTGCAATCTGGTACTCGATTTCTCACCCATGAAGAAGGTAATTTGTTACAAAAGAGTCTCTTGTGGTAGGGTTACTAAATACGTATATAGAGCGTTGTGGATGCTGGTGCAATTGAGCGCTTTGTTGAGTATTCTCGATCAAATGACCTAAAGCTTCAAGTGAACGGTGTCTGGGCGCTAAACAGCTTACTGCACAAAGCTGATTTGGAAGAAAAAAAAGCGGTGATGAATGTCTTGACCTATCCATGGCTCGACTCGCTTCTTCATGAACGCACACTAGCCGTTCAAGAACAGGCGCTTGAAATGCTGCGGAACTTGGTCTGTGGCCAGGAGAAGGTAAAAATGCAAGAAGGTGTGTTCGATTTCCATCGATCTGACAAGTGTACTATAGGTGATAGAGGAAGTCATGGAAGGCTTTGGAAAAGACAGACTTTTGGATATTCTGGAGTCCAAGCTTAAGTTTTCGCACGAGGATGCAAGCAAATTACTTGATGATGCCATCGATCCAGCTGTAGTAAGTAATTCTTAGTGGAGGACAGGTCGATCCATTCATTTTACATATTTATAGATTATAGAACCTGCTCTCTATACTGTAGTTAATATGTCAAGTGGTGGTGAGCAGCCGAAGAAAGCATTGATGGAACGGCCGGAGATTGTCAACTCTGTTATCCATTATCTGGTAATTACTTACGATAAATGTGGATAGGAATAATAAGCAATCCACAGGAAAATGACAACGCACCAGAACCCGTGCGTGTTGCCGCTTGTTGGTGTATTATCAACTGGACGTGGGCCAACTCGGAGGATGATGAAGATGGTAATTGGAGAAATATTATTGATTTTAGTATTGACGGTGGTTTAGCACTGGTAAATCGAGTGCGACAGTTACGAGCGTTAGGAGTTGAAGAAAAACTTCGGGCGAGGAAGAAGGATTCCAGTCGCGATGTGCGTGACAGAGTGCAGACCGCTTTAGATCAATTTTCCGCTGTCCCAACTTGAAGCAGCATATAGATCAGCAAGAAAAGCATACGAACCTATGCTCATCATTAATTCGCATTGGTGTCTCATTACATTATTTGATTTCCGTGGCCATAGTATTATAATGCATGTAAAATGCGTTAGAAACAAAGGCTCAATTTTCAAAAAGTTAATTCTCTTTTTACATGGGATATGCTAGTTTACTTGGTTGGCAGTATCATGGCGATGGCTAATGCTTTTGTGAGGGTATGTCTGGGTCAGAGGAATGTTTTAAATCTCTGACAGAAAACCCACCAGTCTACCGCTTTTTTTTACTTGCAGCTAACAAATGCTGGCGAGGGCTGCTGCATCTTGTAGGCGACTGTATTTAGGAGAAGCTGAGCTTCATTTCACAATTTCACGTTCAAAGAACAGTGCGACGAAAAAATCAATACAGCTTCCCGAATGTCGCTTTTCATCACTGTGGGATCTACTGGATTCGATGATCTTGTTGCATCAGTAACGTCGTCATCATTTCTTTCCACCGCAGAATCGTTAGGTTATCGCCAACTGGTGATCCAGTATGGCTCGTCCGAACCCATTTACACCAGAAATGTTGCTTCGTACAAGGGCAAGCTGCATGTGGAAGGCTACCGTTACAAGTCATCGATCTTACAAGACATTATAAACGCTGATGTAGTGCTGGGTCATGCAGGTCATTTCATTGTATATAAGGACCACAGCAACTTATGTATGCAGCAGGGTCAGGAACTGTCCTACAATGTCTTCGACAAAAAAAGCAGTTGATTATGGTCGTAAATAGACGACTAATGAACAATCACCAGCATGAACTTGCTCAGACTCTCTCTAGTCGAAACTATGCTATCTACAGTGATGTGAGGTAAGTGGTGTGAATCTTTTTTGCTGTAGTAGTAACTATCCTACAGCAACCTCTCAGAAACGCTTTGTTCAATTGAGAAATACGATATCGCAGCCTTTCCCCCCGAAGGTCACAGTCCGTTTGGAAAAATCCTGGATTCTCATATGGGATTTCTGTAATCACACGAGAAGCATAGATGCGCCAACCTTTACACGTCTATTTTATATCCCTCCTTCTTCGTAGCTGAAATCTTCCCACTTTTGTCCACTTTCTCATCATCTATGTTTGTTGTGTGTTGCTGCATGGCAAAAGAATATAGTAGTTGTTTATATCTCTTCGTTTTCTATTGATTTTGATTTACATCTGTATTTATTCCGCGTCTGACGCCTTGAACGAATAATCCCAGCCCTCTGATGATGGTGTTTCCGTAGGAATTTTTGCTTGTTTTGGATAGGTCATATGACGACTCTTAACGATAGCACCTTTGAACAATCGGTCGCTTGTTTTTTCGAGCTCGGTCATGGCCACGTTCATGGTTCGGAATTGACGTTCGAGTGTCCTCAGTTTTTGCTCTCTTTGTCGCATTTTGTGTAGCTTCCATGCCCGTTCGATGGTTTCATGTCTCTCTAACGCCTCGCCTTCCAATTCGATCGATGCAGGGCGTGCAGGAGATTCAAATAGAACGCGGCGAATGACCTCCATACGCTGGTCACCACCACTTCCAGAAGCCGGCTTTCCTGCTGGAGCACTTGCAAATCGCACTTGGCTCGCGCGTCTGATGGAGTGCTGGCGGAGAGCTGTCAGCATTATTAATTATGAGAACAAAAGAAAAGAGCGAAAAGCCTTTTGGCACCCCTGTCCCAGATAAGCCACATTAAGGTAAAGAGGTGGAATGGTCCCAGAACCAAGCCGCTGGCTCTCTCTCTTTTTTCCGTACAGAATTCAAGAGAGACATGCATTTTTTCCAACAGTAACGCTTCCATGAAAGTAGACTTTAACATATAATTAGTAGCAAAAACTGACAAAAACTAATATTTTTTATAGCTGCCTGCCTGTTTTGGACTTAATCAACTACCCGCCAATGGATCAGAGCGGAGACCAGATGTCAAAGTTTAAAAAACGTATTATTTGGAAAGCAAAGAGAAAATAAAAAGAACAACGGATGAATGGGATTAGGATTTTCGAGTGTTCTTATCATCAACTTGCTCATCCGATAATAACTCTTGTTCTTCTAAATCCACCTCGGAAAGATAATGATCTGTGCTTTCCTGTTTAATCCACATCTCTTTATATACACTGTCTGGCGTTTCCAGCAAGGTTTCATGCCGACCCGATTCAACAACTTTGCCTTCCTTGAGCACAAAGATTTCATCTACACCACAGTTAGCAATAGATTACTAGACAGATACCAACATACCAGCATCCGCGATTGTTCTCAGACGATGTGCAATGTGCAAACTACTCATGCCAGTCTCGCGCAAAATAGTTCTGAAGTTTGCCAAGAGCGATTGTTCGGTATGTGTATCCAAAGCAGAAGTGGCCTCATCCAAAAACAAAATGCGGGGGTTCTTCAGGATGGTGCGAGCCAAGGAAATACGTTGTTTCTCACCGCCTATAGCCGGTATAAGCTAGTCTTTCTACAGCAATGAAAGGATTTACCTGAAAGCATCAAACCACGTTCTCCTACTTTCGTATCGTATTTATCAGGGAGGCTCATGATCACATCATGGATTCGAGCACGCTTGGCTGCTTCATAAACCTCCTCTCTTGTTGCATCGATACGTCCATATTGCACGTTGTAAAAGATCGTGTTGTTAAACAAGCTAGTATCTTGCGGAACAACACCAATGGCGCGACGAAGACTGTCTACTTTAATGTCCTTGATATTCTGGCCGTCAATATAGATGTTGCCAGACTGAGGCTCGTAGAACCGGAACAACAAGCGTAAAATCGTTGATTTTCTAGCAAATACATCAGCACCGAAAAAAACAAAAAAGTTTATATATATCGCGTTACCCGCAACCACTTGGACCAACAAACGCAGCCTTCTTGCCTGCAGGTACGGTAAAGCTTACACCATTTAAGATGGGACGCAAAGGATGATATCCAAATAAGACGTTTTCAAATCGGATCTCTCCGCCTTTGAATACAAAATCTTTGGCGTCTGGAGCATCTTGGATAAGAGCTTTTTGATTTTCCAAATTGAACAAGGTATCCATGTCAATCAACGATTGTCGGAGCTCTCTATAGACAGAGCCCAGGAAATTCAAAGGCATCGAGAGCTGAAACACAAGCTGATTCACCATGACAACATCACCAACCGTCATAGTTCCTAGAATGTGGTGAGAGTCGTTTCTAGCAACACCGCAAATACCTTTTAAAACGCCATTTGCTGAAAGCAACATCATGACCGTTAAAGCAGAACTGAAGATTGCGTTTTGACCGGCGTTAAGATACGCAAGACTTGATGCCACCTTTAGCGATGCCTTCTCGTATTTTTGCAAGGGTTTGTCGTACTGATTTGCTTCAAATTGTTCATTATTGAAATACTGTGCTTTATAGTTCAGTATCCCACTTATCACACTACGGTTTCTTTTACCTTGACAGCCTCAAAGTTAATCAAAGAATCCACTGCTTTCGAAGCGGCTTCATTATCTGCTTGGTTCGCCTGTTTACGAAATTGTGTTCTGCGAATTGTCTGTTTACTTCTTGTATCTCAAACGGATATCGGAGCCATACCTCCACGATGTGGTAATTACCGTAAATCCAGTATATGCTACGATCGTTGCGAAAGTCACTGCGGCGTACGGTGTTCCAAAATTATAAGCCTACGACTCCATTGTTATTTCTCCTGGATCGCTATCCATGCGTTGCAAGCCTTACCAAAATACCACAAACCATGGATATTTCCAATGCGGTCGGCAAGACGTGGAATACCATGGAGCTGACCATAAAGCTGATACCCCTGTGTACCAAGCAGTGTAAGTTCTGTCAAACTTCACAACCATAGGTATGACAATTACATACTTTGTACCGCGATCAATAGCACGGTTTAATCCACCCGTCTGACGAGTCAAGTGGAAGCTAAGGTCCAGTCGATGAAGATGAGAAAACACATTCAAAGCAACACGGCGAATCGCCTTTTGAGCAACCGCAGCAAATACGGCATTTCGAAGTTCTTGAAATGCGCTTGCACCAAGCCGGGCAAGTCCATCTATGGATCGAAGTGTCAGCTTCGGATCAAGTATGCATATTAAAAAACTCACATCCAATAATGGCGGCACCACAAACAGTCCATAAAGTTGCATCTTCAGGAAAGGTAACACCAAGCGAATCAACCACGTTTTTGAAGAAAAAAGGCACTTGTACATTCAATAGCTACGTCCATCATCATGAATTGGATCCCTTCCTTTCCATTTCAATTCATCATACCTTTCCACCAACAAGTAACGATAAAGCAATAACAACACGCGTTTTTACACCGATATCATTTTTCGGCCAAATGTATTTCATCAGTTGTCGAATAATTGCCCAGTCCGTCGCGTTTCTCTCTTTGTTGCTCTCTATAACTTCCTTTTGTGGTGGCTTTACAGCCTTTGGAACCTCTACCTTCGATATATTCTTGACATCCTTGGGACTCGTAAACATACGCCTGCCAGCAGGACAGAATGAGGGGAAATTCCAGCGGGTGCGATTAACATGAAACGGGCGATTTGGCGGTCTTACGAACATGGACGGAGTTGCTTTCCGGACAATAACGTCCTTCGGCAACGTCCTTGTCGCACGCAGACAGGACGATGAGAATCTTGCGAACATCAGCGATTCTCTTATCGCAACCACGTATATACCGAAAATCGATGACAAATCGTTTTAAGGTTTGAAGCCTTCCAAAGCGGAGCGCTTTGCTGGCATTTAAACACTCAGCATGGTCGTACAAGCCACCTTTAGTAGATTATTAACCTCTTCTCCACGATACATCCCGTAGCCAACGGAAGCATAATCTATACAAGTAAATATCAGAGAAGATATAGCACAAGTTGCATAAAGTAAAGTTTAATTCTAGTAGATTTTCCACAGAAGTCATATCTTGATAATTTTCGACGCTTTATAATAATGCTTTAGTCCATTAATACCCATGAAGAAAGAGAAAGATGACATTGAATAAAAAGTTCTCAGAGGCTGTGAATTTCAATTTATTTTATTACACTAATCTATTGATATGACAATTGCAGCTTATTATTTTGTATATTGCGACTCCAGGCATTACCTTATGTCTACGTCTGTTCAGCGGAGATGTTCTTTTTTTACTGTCAGTCTCATTGCAGGTGTCCAAGCCTATTGAAGAAACTATTATCCTTGTGACCCTCTGGTAGTGTGTATGGCACTAGAATTACATCCATAATCCCGGAAATGGGGTAAACGAACATTTTGCCACCTTTACGGAGCCGATACGGGGGTACGGTGCAAAGGAGAATTTCGTAGAGCGCAACGTTCGGGTACTTCTTACACACAAGCTAAGCATACTTAAGATTGCGAGTTTCTTAAAAAAAAAAAAAAGAGACTAACTCAACCAGACCTTCCAGGGATACTTGTCAATTTGGAAAGACAAAATATCTCATTATGAATGCAGAAAATAGAATTGCTTGTTTAGTCAGGAGGTGGTTGAAAATCTGTATATATACTATTTAAGCGTATCTCGTTTTGAATAAATATATATTAAATAGTACTGATCTTATTTACGCGATATATTTTGAATTTACTTCAGCTTCTGGTTGCTCATACTGTATCTTCTCACACACATTCGTACCTTGTGTTCCCGTAGTTGCAGCGGTGAAGAAGAAAAAATTCATGTTCACGTGACGTCAGGGAAATTTTTTTGTTTTCGCCAAAGGTGACCTTTTTTTGTGAGGAAAGAGCGCCTCCTCTCAGACTCCACCTGTTGTTTGGCTTCCAATGTCTGCAAACATCTTTGTTCAAGGCGATGCCATCACCCAGGTACTTGTTTACTCCTTTTTATTTTCTTGTTTTTCAATTCGCCTTCCCGACGAAGCTTGTTTTTTCGAGGCGTGGCTTGTATGCTTGACAACTCGACTTACGGTTACTGTATTAGATCTATGATCTGGCATCCTACATTTCCAAGCTGAGAGGCGAGGAAGGTGAAGAAGATGCTCCCTACGTTACAGAAATTAAGGCTCTTGCCGAGTCGGACAAGAAGAACGACGTGTACGCCAAACTTGCTGAAGATGGTTCTATTTTCTTGGTCAAAATCGATCGAGGTTTGAATGCATGACAAGAGGGGTGAAAGGCATTGACTTATTGTATCATAGAGGTGGAGGGTGCCTTCAATTTGCTCATTGTCGTTACACTCAATTCACCTGAGGAAGTCAAGGCAACAGCTGTTAAGGCACTGATTGCAACTTTGACAAAGACCGAGAGTACAAAGACGAGTTTGAAGCAAAAGATGTATGTAACAGCAAAGGATATGGAATAGAGATGAGATTTTGGATATGCTGACGTGTAGAATGATAGCTTACTCAACTTGTACAACGCTCTTCCCGCAAAATCTGCTCTTCGTTACGACGCATTCGTTGGACTTGTCGACGTGACCGCACAGGCTGATGAGTTGGATTCCATGTACAGTCAATTGGAGCATGTTGATACATGGGCCAAACAGTGGGGTATTGATGTCGAAACTGAACGAGCATTGTATCACCACCTCAGCCAAACACTTAAGCAAGCCGGTCAAGAGTATGTTTTCGTGTATTGTATGGGCTTAGCAACTGATGTAAATGGTTTAGGAAGCTTTCGTTTGATTTCTTGTTGAAGAAACTTGGCACCTATGCTGCTGATGATGCTAAATCAGCAGAGCTTGCCAAGGAAGTCATTATCCGTGCTGTCGAGATGGAGAACTACTTTGCCTTCGAGGACCTTCTGCAATACACCGCAATTCAGAAATTGAAGGGCACAACTGAATTTGAACTTCTGGATGTTTTCTTAAACGGAACTCTTCCAACCTACAAGGCCTTCGCAGCAAAACACGCTGACCTGATGAAGCGCTTGAACGGAGACAACAATGTGCAGAAGATTCGATTGCTTTCGCTTGCTTCGCTTGGATCAGAAAACCTTGCACGAGAGCTGACCTATGCTGAGATCGCGAAAAGCCTTGAAATCTCAGAAGACGAAGTCGAGATGTGGGTCATTGACGTGATCCGGGCTGGATTGGTCGAAGCCAAGCTGGACCAATTGAACAAGACAGTGATTGTTCACCGAAGCATTTACCGCGTATTTGGCAAAGAACAATGGCAACAACTCAGCTCAAGATTGAATACCTGGAAAGACAGCCTGAACGAGATCTTGGCAGTCATTGGTAACGCAAAGTTAATTGCGGGAGGCGCGCTGCAAGGAGGTGCAGCGGCTGTGGTGGTTGAGGACAAGACTGCCGAGGTTACAGTGACTACCAGCACCTAAACCCTAGATTCTTTTGTGTTTTGTACCGTTCCCTTGGTTTTTGTTTTTTTTCCTCTCAGTCATTAATTACTCGGATGTCACTTTCATCAGTCATGTCATTTTTTTAAAAAGAAATCAAAAGCAAGGACGATGCATGGGGAGCTTGATTTAGTGTTTTCTTCTGTTCTCTTTGTTACAAGATTGAATTTTGTTTTCTATCTACAGTACGCCAGGAATTATTCATGACTCCACGATAATTCCATACTGGGTATTCTTGTTGAATGTTGCCAGAAGAGTCCACTATTGTATTATAAGTGACTCGCAGTGATAGTATAGCAAGCATACCTGCACGGCTTACGATTCTAACATTTCGCTTGGTATCTATTCGTACTGTCCACAAACACCAACCCCAAACATGGGTTGACTTCCCCTCTAAAGAAGGTTGATGTAGTTCGGCCTGAGTCCACGTTTTGCCATCGTCTCCTGATACATCTAATTTTGGAAGAAAGCGTTAAATATGATATCCAACCGATGAAAAAAAAAAAAAAATACATACCCACTCTTTGTATACTTCTCCCACCTCCCGAAAGCGCATAACCTGAGACACTTCTCTTTTGGACAGGTTCTTCGTTGATGCCATCCGCTGGATCGCATACATAGGACTGTACATTGTACTCTCCAATGGACGGCATCTTGCACCAAAAGTTATTGGCCTGCTCTTCGTTTTCAATCTATGCACGCCATTCTGAGTTTAGTTGCTTTAACAAAAAAAAAAGGCACGTTATCACATACGTGATCCGGCAGGATTTTATAGTCTCTTCGTTGGAAGTAAGACTCTGATTCGAAATCTTGAATGCGCACTGCCTTCAAAAATTTGACGGAACGTGCACCAATGTATCCTAAAATTCGGATAAGTGTTACAACGCACTGACAGGACAATGGGAATAGCAACCTGGTACAACTACACGAATCGGGTGACCGTGGTCACGCGTCAACGGTTCGTAGTTCATCTGAAACCTTGTGTCAGTTATGGCTGGTCTTTTCACGGTAGTGTTATTCAACTAACTTCATATGCAAGCAGCACATCACCAAAAGGGTCACTATAAGTGGGCATGGTGAGTAACATTAACTTTTTTTCCGTGAGGGTGCCCCACATACAGTGCTTTGGACAACGGAATAGAAGAACCATAGCAATAATCTTCTTCACACTGTGATGTTCTAGGTTAGCTAACTTTTCCCGACAACTCTTTCCTTCTTTCTGTACCTGTTCTATAGAACGGAAATCGATATGTAGCGTTCCAAGGTCCTTAATGGAGCTAGTAACACCCATGCTCTCCAGAACGTCCTTAAGGCGGCACCCACCATAAACAGCATTACCCAGGGCGCATGGACCCCAAATGACCTAACAGAACACTTAGAAAGATCCAGAGAGAGCTTCCCTTTTAACGTACCCCTTTGGTATCTTTTACCCGATGCAGTCCATCCCGACGGTTTCCCTAGATTTGCCATTGTTGTATGTTTGGTTACACTATTCTACGATCTCATCCCGGTTTGTATTACCGCACACTATCCCATTGGTGATCGTTAGTGTTTGGCAGTGGGACCTATCATCTATCATACCTGCATGGCCATCATCACATGTGTTTTCGCAAATCGGCGTTTTAGTTCCTCCACAGTGATCTGAACCTTCTCGCCTTGCACACCTATGCCTTCAAACGTGATAACATGGGCATCATCAAGATTCGGTATCGGCCCATGAGACCGACAGAAGAACTTTGAGATCGGTGTGATATAATTTTTAACCAGTTCAGGCGGAGGAGGTTCAGCGTTAAACGGAGCGTCTTTACGAACAATCAGTGTCTTCATTAACTCGCCTCGTTCAGGCTCGTTGCTATATTCTAAAGGCATAGGAAGAGCAGGAGAAAATAGAATAAAAAAAAAAAGGATAAGCAAGAAGGGAAAAAAAATGCAAGGGAGAAATATATACCTTCTGCGATTCCAACCTGCCAAAAACCGGAAGCTTAATGCATTCAAACCTAGGTCACGTTTTCCGTTAGATCTTTTTCCCACCCTCGGCAAGGATGGCGTAAGTTTTCTATGCATGAACTTTATGGCGTAATTGGATTGCGCCTTATGATCTAATGCCTTGTGACACTTTTTCAAGGAACAAAAAGAGCCTACTGCATTTTTCGAAAAGATTTTGTGTTGCCAAAATCTGACTTTCATCTGCAAATCCTCTATAATAGTCTGTATCCGTTTTAAGCCCATTTCTTGCTATAATACCTTGGTGGTTTTTCAATTCCAACCAGATAAAAACGTGGCAAGGGGCTATGGATAACGAAGCACGTTTTAATAACTGAAATAAGAATGTTGTTGCGGCTATGTTCAAACGTCATGGGGTTCTCCGGTCTACAAGCTTTATCCGAACCGTTATGCTACCTTGCCAAGCATAACTAAACGGTAGACATAGCAGCAAAAGAGGCAGGTGTACACATGTCAGACCCTAAGGAACTCAAACGAACTGCGTGTAACAAGTAGTATTCAGTATATGCAACAAAATAAGGCAAAAAAAAAAAAAAAGAATTACATATATGTTTCTTAGTCAACCTAAATGAACCATCTCGATCTTCAACACAAAATCCCGGAGATCCATTGGTTTAAAATGTACGACTTTTCATGCAAACACTTTTACCATTAAGCTGTACAACACGTACAAATGAGGTCCTTCTCGATTCGACGAAACGGACCCAACTTCTGTTATTCTCAAACATGACAGCTAAGCATTCGGAATACGTTGAAACGGGTAGTACTACTCAATACGCAGCCTCTGTTCGTAGAACAGTAGTAACTATAAAGGGCCCGTTAGGTGAAAAGACAACTGACAAGGGTTACCTTTTCTGGGACCCGTTCGTGGAGTTCCTCGATTAGATGCACCGTTTTTTTCCCGTTTGTCCTAACAAACAAAGTTTAATCAACGATTTAAAATATAGACATCCTTTTTACTACTTACCAAGTAATATATGCCATGAGCTGATGTTGACGTTGAGTATATTGAACAGTGTGAATATCTCTTATCTCTTTATTCCAATCTGTATCAGGCCGGGGCCAGTCGCCACCATAAGCTAGTACAAATCCCAAGGAACGATAGGTCAACGAAAGATCCTCTTGCTGGATGTCTTTTTCTCTAGATAGCTGTCCATACTTGTTCGTACATGGATCCTCTTTCCGAGAAGAACCTGAATGCCATGTTACTATCTTCCGTTTCTTTCTCTTGCTTTGAGGCGCATTCTGTGGACGTGACTCTTGTAGATCCCAATACTCCGCACATATTTCGGGACAGTCCCTATACACAGCATCAATGTTAATTTTCAATGTAGTGCTTGTACGAAGCAAAAAGGCATACTCATGTAACACATTTGCCGGTTCTAACGTATTGTACTTTTCTGAGTAACCTTTCCATTTGACTTCATATTTCACAACTAGACCCTTTCAGAATGTCAACCGGTTGAAATACCAAATTTATCTCGAGTCCTACCCTGTATACCCTATGACTAAGGAGTTTTTCAACCTCATACTGTTCGTCATCATCGTTGACACTCTCATTTTCATTTTCTGTTGGATCTTTGGGCACATCATTCGCAGTGATGCTTTCTTCGGGATCCCTGCTTTCACTGACTTCTTCTGTTGGAAATTCAGGTGTGTTCTGCATAATGTCGTCTTCTACTGGGCTTTCAAGTATATTACATATATTCTTTTCTTCCTGCGTAAGATCAACCTGGTTGAGTTCGAGTGATTCAGGTTGCTCGCTTCCGCTTCCTTTTTCCGTTGAATTCTTAAGCGTATCGTTTATATTATTTTTATCCTGTGCAATTTCGACTTGATCCGTTTCCCATGATTCGATTGCAGTAGCTAACTCGGTATCAGAGTTTAACGCATTCAGAGGTTCGATTGTAGGTGGTACATCTGGTGCGGTTTGTGCTTCCAGCATGGCGGGGCTATTTGTATCAGACTGTTTCAGCGGTTCGACTGGGCGTTCTGATTCGGCCTGTTCGAGCGATTCATTGGTAGGGTCTAATTCCATAGAAATTTTCGACGCGACTGGCGCAGTATCGTCTCGTTTTTCATTCACAACCAGATTGTTGTGAGAAATGTCTTCATTCGATTGAGTTGTTACTTGGACGATGTCGCTGTGTTCACTTGTAAGATTAGCTGCTGACATAAGTGGTTTAGTAGCTGTGTGCGATCAATCTTGAAAGAACTTGGATGACAGTATATTTATATTCCGACAGTATAAAAATGGCAGCGTTGTCACCTGTTAGGCATAAACATTAACTACAAAGAAGAGGATATCACTGTAGAGGAAAGCGGTCAGGTCGACGAGTAATCTTAAAGAGTATTTTTTGGTCAAAGGTATAGGCAAGAACCTATGCACAAGCCCGATGTGTTTCAGGATAAGCACCAGGGCAAGGGCCAGGGCCCGAAATCCATTATCTATGCCGTAGGACAAGAGCACAAACAAACGTGATTAGATACAAAGACTTGAAACAGACTTGAATTGCACATTATCCAAAGGAGAGAATCCTTTGTGAGTTAAAAGAAATAAAGAGTACAAGATAATAACCTCATTTCAGTAGCGCCGGATGTTGACCGGTCCAGACACTTATTCTTTTTTAGGGGCAAACTTATAAAGTAGCCGCTTTATTTGCCTGTTCTAGTATTCCAGAGGTGTTCTCATAAATATGCTCTAAGGTCGCTTTACTCTGCTCCCTCATGAGGTTGCAAGCGATCTTACAAGGTACATTGTACCAGCACTAAGTATGCGAGCGCGTTATTTCAAGAAAGTATTTCTCTATACGGCATCTCTTTTGTTTTCTCGTAGGGTGGATCTTTCCGCTCTCGTAGAGATATAATATACGTAAATATTTCGTACACACTCAAAATACCATACCACTTTGTTCAAGATGGATTGGCCTTTAATAAGGTTAGGCAGGGCAACCTCGTTGAACAAGATAGATGTCCAAAATCCACATACTGTTTGCGAACCAGGACAATGACTGGAGAAGAATGATATTTAAGATCATAGCTTAAACATGATTACTGTGGCATTTTTCGGTGATAACAAAGTGATACGTAAATGGAAACAGTAAGGAGATACGGAAAATACTTTAAGGCACGTCGCTGGTTTACTAGTCTGACTGATTAGTTATACAGGAATAGCACATAGTATATGTTGTAAGGATTATTTCTATGCATGTCGCTAACCTTCACTTACAAATATAGATGAAAAGATCCTGAAGAATTATTATGTGTTAAGTGTTTTCGAGAAAGGACATAACCGTTCTTGATACTATGGAGCGATATGAGGAATGAATTTATCCGTTTACTGCTTATGAAGCTACTCTACAATAAATTCTGCATATATGGAGAGCAAAAGTCGCACACACGGCACAATACAGTTCGGGACAGATATCATGCAGGCTAAACAGCAGACAAAAAGATATAAAGAAACATACTTACGGGTAGATCGATACCCTTATCAGGATGCTTTTTGAGGAATAGAGCTAAAGAAAAAAAAAAGAATATCCTTCCTTTGAAATATGATCTTATTTTTTTTGGTGGAGCATTTCCTTATCTTGAAACACAATGAACTCATGTGCTGTAATTCAGGATCGCTTCGATTCGACGCAAAAAGTACTGGTTCCAACGTAAAGTCCATTTGGAGCCAATGCAGAATCATATGCATTCTCCCGCAAAGTGTCTCAGCCAACCACGTAAAAACTCAGTTACTATGGAAAGCCGGTTTTTGGTGGGCTATTTTCCCGTAAGTAAAAAGTAGCCCATTAGGGACAGAGGTAGTGCAGATTCCTAGTTGATCACTTTTCATTTAGAGAAAAATAGTCAACCAGGAACCAGTTTTCCATAGCAAGTGGTTACCAGGAAAAATACATCATGCTAGTTCGTACCAGGCGCCGTTCGCAGTTTAAAAAACGAAAAATGAAATTGGCTGCCGCCAGACATATTCCTTTCATTTGTTGCGATATCACCTCAACTATGTGTTGCTGGTCGGAGATCATTTAGCACATTTGGTTGAAAGTACGTCATCTCCCGTGCCAGGCGAAGCAATAAAACTGAACATTTGATCACGACGGTTAAGAAAATTATACGCTGTTAAATGTGAATCTCGGCTATTGATGAAGCTAAACAATAGGGATGTTACATGATGATGCGAATGGACGGTTGGGACCAAAGAATCCGAAGAAATATTCCCGTTAGTCGGGGAACTATGTTGCATCCATATCGCATGAAGGTTATGCTTCGTAAGAGCACGTTAAAGTTAAGTTTGCGCCGTTGACTTTGACATGGTGAAGTTTCTATCAGCCTAAAGCAAGGTCATTTTTTACAACAACGGCTTGTTTCTACCCAAAGATATCTAAGGAGAAGGATAACCATCTTGCTGCTTTTTTTTTTATCTCTGCTTCGTAATAACCATCTCCGATAAGCATCTGGGTTGTCTATATATACACGACTGCCCATGTAATCGTGTCTATCTTTTGGCCTGAATGAGTGCTCTTTTAGACCACTCTGACCTTGTAGGTCACTTCTTATATCACACTTAGTCGGAGATGTACGCAGAGACATCCATCCTTTCCCAGCAAGTCCTCGTCATGCTGCATTACTTTAAGCTCTCTGAGGAGCTTCACACAGCCATGGCCCGGGTAGATGCCGACCTTTTTTTTTTTTATCCACCTGTCAATGGTGCGGAGCTGGTCCCTCTCGTGAATCAGGTTTACCTTCGGAGTAAGCAAAATGACATCAAAGTATTGTTCTATTTACTAACCACCAATGAATTTCCATGCTGCTCAAATAGCTTTTCCGTCCACCGATGGACCAAGTATACTGTATGTCATAATTAATGTGTTAATGGCGCATATCTAGTCCTTCTTTCGTGCAAGTTGGCTTTTCATAGAAGCAGAGTTTATTTAAAGCAGCGTCTCTAATTATACTGACAGTCAGCTGAGCATGTTAAACATAATTTTTTTTAAACACCATATGAACTGTATGCAAATAGGCACAGCAAACACAAACATAAAAAGTTTTTAATAACTACCTGTTTTCTTTTCATGTTCATTTACTCAGCACAGGCCAAGATACCCACATCCAGTGGAGTGCAAATTGCGGGTGCTCACGGAAGGCAGAGATGACAGTAAAGCAAGCTGCTACTGTCAACCATTTATAGTATCGTCTGAACAGGTATTATACGTGCTACTCAGATCACAAGGCGAGACAACCTCGGGAAACGAGGATATGTTATCCATAGGCGATCGATACAATATAACCCCGACACTTCTTTTTTCTCGACCTTCCCTTTTTCCCTCACTTCTTTGTTTTCCAAATCTATGCGAAAAGGATGAAAATTTGGTATCATTTCTGGCGATGGCGTAAAAGAGAAATCGACCGGGAACTAGGCAAAGACGAGTTATATGAAGAGGTCCCGCCTCACCGCACCAGCTCACTTCGTCGTTCAAATACAACGGTCAAACTGCGGCAGGTACCAACAGGGGGCCGCCGAGTATTTGTAAATTTGCCATTACCAACTTACGAGATCAATCAACGCGGACATCCGAAACATACCTATGTGAGCAACAAGATCAGGACGTCAAAATACACCCTTTTCAGTTTTCTTCCAAAAAATCTCTTTGAGCAATTTCGGCGAGCAGCAAACATGTACTTTCTGGGAATGGCCATTTTGCAGATGCTGCCGTACTTCGGCGTCAGGTCACCCGCCCTGACATTGTTACCCATCTGCTGCGTTGTTGGGATCACCGCCATAAAAGACGGCTTCGAGGATTACCAGCGACACAAAGTGGATGCTCGATTTAACAACACTGTCACACATACACTGATAGGATATGAGAACAAAAACCATCCTACAGTAGAAACCACCACGCGTGAGAACAGTGACGACAATACGCTTGGGGTATTTAAGCAGTCGTTATCGATGGACATACGTGTGGGTGACTTTATTTTACTGCGTAACGGTGAAAGTTGTCCGGCCGATGCCATATTGCTATCAAGCTCGGAGGAAACGGGTGTCTGTTTCGTTGAAACCAAAGACCTTGATGGAGAAACCAATCTAAAGCCTCGGCAAGGTATTCCCGAACTAACGCATATACAATCCGGTGCCGACTGCTTTAACTGTCACTTCTACGTTGAGTCCGGCGCGCCCAGTCCTGATTTATATTCATTTGATGGTACACTCGTGCCGCTTGAACAATCTGGAACGTCATGGAAGGAGAAAACAAAGATACCTGTAACCATTGATAATATGCTGCTGCGAGGCCATGTGATTCGTACCAAGTGGGCCATTGCGCTTGTGCTCTTTACTGGAACGGACTCGAAGATCATGCTGAACTCAGGTGAAACTCCAAGTAAACGCAGCCGAATTGAGAAGGAGATGAACCAAGAGGTAGTATTCCGAGAAAGGCACCGAAGAAGCGTTAACATATATGCTTCTTAGATTCTTATTGCATTTGTTGTATTGTTTATCTTATGTTTTATTTGTGCTGCCATGGGTGGACTCATGAAACGATGGGATGATCAATCTCCTGCATCGCAACTCTACTCACAGCAGTCAGAATCGCCAGCATTTACTGGCTTTACTAATTTCTGGTAACGTACAAGGAACACAAGACGACGATAAAGGGCTAACCGTGGTACAGGGCAAGCTTAATTATCTTCCAAAATATCATCCCCATTTCACTTTATGTTTCGATTGAATTTGTGAAAACATTTCAGGTAAGACGCCTTGTGAAACAAAATCAAAATGGCAAGAACTGATATGATTTTAGGCTTATTTTATTTGGAACGACCTCGACATGTGGGATGACACAATGAAACAGTCCTGTATTCCCAAGAGCGTAGGTTAATTCCTGTTGAACTCTTTGCTTATTGAATATTAGTGGAATCTGTCGGATGATCTTGGCCAAGTGGAATATATCTTTTCCGATAAGACAGGCACCCTTACTAGAAACATTATGGAATTTCGCGAATGCTCGATCGGTGGACAACGCTACGGCAATAATGGATTTGCGCCCGAATCAGAAGGAGAAAAAGGGGCGCGTTTGCGGAAAGAAAATGGCCAAGCAGAAGACCAAGAGGAGGATACAGCGGATGGACGAGACGAGAAACGACAATCAGCGATCTTTCACGAATACGAAAGCGCCCTCCTTTCCACTTTTGAACCTCGCTATTCCAGTCTAGACCCGGCAAAGCTATCGTTTGCAGACCCCCGCATATTTGCCGATCTGCACCATCCACAGCGTCAGCACGCACTGAAAGAATTTTTTATGGTGCTCGCGTTATGTCATACAGTTGTTGTCGAAAGAATCGGAAAGGATGGGAAAGTTCTTGTGGAAGAATCAATGCAGGAACAATCACCAGATAGCGAGCCTCAGATATTAGATAATGGTACGGACGTTGAAGAAAAATCGATTAACTTTCGGGAAGCGATACGCGAGCAAAGAAAGAGGTTAAAAAAGCATCTGAAATACAAAAAACCAGATAGGCGGCGTAGTCGTGGTGATGAGTTTGAATCCATCACGAATGCTAGCAGATCAAGCTTAGTCGATCATACCGTCAAAGAGCAGATTGAATACAAGGCTGAATCGCCGGACGAAGCTGCCTTGGTTGCTGCTGCTAGAAACGTAGGATTCTCCTTTACTGGTCGTAAGGGCAAAATACTATCCGTCGATATTTTGGGTCAAGATTACACTTTCGAGTTACTAAATGTCCTGGAATTCAACTCGACCCGCAAACGTATGAGCGTTATTCTGCGACGACCAGCACCCTGGAATGATATTGTGCTTTACTGCAAAGGCGCCGACAACGTCATCTTAGAACGTTTGGAGGAGCACGAGCGACCAGAGGAAACACAGAAGGACATTGAGGTGTTTTCGAATAACGGCTTACGGACGTTGATGTTGGCTTGGCGCACTTTGGACGAAGCAGAGTATAAATCATGGAATCAGGAGGCGGAAGAAGCGAGTACAGCAATAGAAAACCGGGCGCAGAAAATAGATGCAGTGCAGGAAAAAATTGAACGTGATCTTAAGCTTTTGGGTGCAACTGGAATTGAAGACAAACTTCAAGAAGGTGTGCCCCAGTGCATCGAAGACCTACGCCGCGCAGGGATCAAAGTTTGGGTGTTGACAGGTGATAAACTGGAGACAGCCATCAATATTGGTTATGCGAGTAAATTGCTGGACCCCAGTATGAAGCTATGGGTCATCCGTGGGACAAACGAAGAACAAGTTCGCCACGACTTGGACAACATGGTGGAACAGCTTGTTGTTGCGGAGGAAAACGCGCTGATCATTGAGGGTGCAGCACTGACGCAAGTATTTCAAAACGAGGAAATCAAATCCAAACTGCTGGATGCGGGACTGTTATGTAAGAGCGTCGTCTGCTGCCGTGTTAGCCCGCTGCAGAAGGCACTCGTGGTCGAGCTGGTGAAAAACGGCGTACGTGCTGTCACGCTTGCTGTTGGTGATGGCGCCAACGACGTGAGTATGATTCAGGCAGCCAATGTAGGCGTCGGAATAGCAGGTAAAGAAGGCGTGCAGGCTTCTATGGCTTCCGACTACGCAATCAGCCAGTTCCGTTTTCTGCGCAAACTCTTATTGGTGCAAGGTCATTGGAGTTACGAACGTATCTCTGAAATGATCCTCAACTTTTTCTTTAAAAACGTTTTCTGGGTGTTTCCATCTCTCTGGTACCAGATCTATAGCCGTTTCTCTGGAAACATCTTCTACGACTATTCTTTTCTTCAACTTTACAACGTTATTTTTACCGTTGCCCCGGTGGTTGTGCTCGGAGCTACCGATCAGGACATCACAGCACCCTATTTGATCCGATATCCTCAGTCATACGAAATCGGTATCGAGGGCAGCCTGTATACCAAGTTCCGTTTCTGGGTATATTTTGCCGATGGCGTATGGCAATCTTTGGTGGTATTTTATGCATTCTACTTCCTTTATCGCGCTGATCCAAACCCTAATGGCCATCCTGAATCCGTGTTACAATTCTCCACCTCGGTGGCAATGACCTGTATTGTCCTGGCCAATATTATGCCAGGTTTTAATACTTATTACTGGACCTGGTTCCAATTCGTCTTTGTTTTACTTGAAATCCTTCTAGCATTTTTATGGGTGGTCATCTACGGTCTATTTCAGACAACCATTCACGGAATTGCTCCCATGGTATTTGGAGGATGGTCTTTTTGGATGACTTTCTTTTTGGCGATTGTTGTGGCCTTCTTGCCCCGCTTAACGGTGACGTTTGTGCGCCAATGGTGGTTTCCAGATGTGGTAGCCGCAGTGCGGCATACAGAGTTGGATATCAAACAACAGAAAAAGAAGAAGAAGCAATTGTAAATTACTCATCACTGTACTTTTTCAAAATAAACATAAACATTAACACATTACCATTCACATTTGATCCCTGCATTTTGCCTCGCAAGTGTTCACACTTCACTGTCTACGAAACCCCTGATTCCAGAAATGCCCAGGAAATTTTACTGTTTTCCGTATGCAGGGTCATTTCTATGGCTGCAATTACAGTAGCCGCTTACTTGTGTTTTTATGACACCCAGTCCAAGGACATGGCTCTTAAGATAGCTGTTATACTTCCATAGTTGTACATAGTGATGAAGTCGGCGTGTCCAGATGTGCCTGAGGAGATCAACAGAACTGATTAAACGTACCCTGACTCATAACAAAGAATACAACGTCTCGTGGTAAAGATATGACTGAGCTGTAGTCCATTTTAAAGTGAAACACACAGGATATTTACAGAGACAAAACCTGCTGGTACAAAACTACTGACCCGATAATTTAACAGCTTCCGCCCATGAACGTTATTATGTTCATTCTAGAAAAGTACGACTAAACAAATTCTAAAAAACGCAAAAGGCGGAATGAAAAGTTAAAACAAACAGAATGAGTTTGTATGTATTAAAGCATTCACCGTGCAAAGATCATACTGTCTCTTCTCTCGCCTCAGGCATTGCTTGTAAATTGAGAACAATACCAGGAACAGCATTTGATAGAAGAAAGATCCAATACTATACTTTAATGTACAATCACTTTTAATGATTTTATGTGGCTATGGGATCATCGCGCATAAACCTTAGTTGGTCCTAGTTTGCTTCCTTTTTGTGATAGCTCCTATCATGAGTCACACACTAACAATCACTATTAATGACTATGAGAAACGAAAATCGAGCGAGAGGGAGAATATATTGCTAGTTTCGTAAGTTCTGCGGCCATCACTTCTGGTACATTTGCAAACATATCTAAAAAACTATGATAAACTCATAATATACGATGACAGCGCCTAGTGTATACATAGTTTCAAGTATCGACCCATTACAGAAATATCTGGATCAGTAAGCAGAAGCTCTTTCGTTTTAGTTTTTTTTTTTTTTGTAAATACTTTACAATGGGGGTCTCGGTCAAAACTGAACGTATGTGGCCAATAAAAGTAAAGTCAAATTTAGGATTATCGTCGCGAAAGAGGTCTGATAGGTTTGGGCCGAGGCAACTGCGTGTTTTGTCCCTGCCGTCAAAGCACGCACAGACGACTCTGGAAGAAGTGGACGAGTACTTTCAGGCGCAAGTGTGATGGGACTAAATGTAAACCCGTTATTGAAGCCATCGACCATACTGCCACTTGACATGCTCAACAATGTAGAGCCACCCATTCTGCTTTGCGGGGCAGTTCCCCAGCTCTTGGTTACATTTGGTACGTCTCGATTTGGATTTTCTCCAGCCGTTGTTTCCGAGATCTCTGCGATTGTGGTGCTGGCATCTACGACACTGTGTGGCGTATTTATCATATTCGTCGGCTTTGATGTATCCATTGTGGCGGTAGATGGTGTCCGGGACAAGTCGTTATCATTATCTATGTCTACAGAAAACAGCGAAAAGAAAAGTTATCACATCAGCGCTTATATCCGACAAAACGCTTTACCATCGCGATATTTTGTCGTTGTCACGGTTTTGTACATTGTCACTAACCGGAAAAAAGTTAAAATAAACTTGTTTTCTTTTCTTCAGGAAAGGTTATACCTGTTCTTGTGGCTGCCTGGACTGTGGCACACAAAGCTACACATATCACCAGAAATATGACGATCAAACGCATAGTGGGAGAAAAATGAGCAAAAAGGAAAAGCGTGTCTTCCGTTTTTATATGTGTTTGAAAACTGGCCGTCATGCCAATCAGCATTCTCTCCGCTGGTATGCTCACAAACGAAACCTTGACATAGAAATAATAGTAGTAAAAAAAACATGGACGTTCTACTAAAAACAACCTAGTATAAAAACGGTATTGGGTACAATCACTTCTTGCAGAGGGAACTAATTCTTATTTTTTTTTTTTTTTTTTTTTTACAAATACGCGTTCTAGCTATATTATGGTAGTATATTAAGTGATAGCCGCCACCTCAGGCTCATTTTCCTTCTCAGATTTTGTATCTTCCTCTTCACGCAGTTCGTCTAAGATGTGGTAGCACTCTTCCAAAGTACTTACACACAAAGCTTGGCCTAAACCGTTATTGTTAATGACTTTGTCTTGCAATTATGTTGAATTTACCTTCTGGGATATGACCTCGGTCGTCATAAAATTTGCCATCCTTGCGTAGTTGATCGATACTCGCCAACTTCATTTGATATCTATGGGAGTCGAGTGAATATGACGGTAGAAGACGGCGAGAATGAACTTACGGATATAGCTCTTCCGGTGAACACGGAGCACCAATTTCTTTCACTGCCATCAGGCATTGACGTACAGATGTCAGCTGATTATAGATTGGCGTAAGAGCCTCGCTGACAGGTACGCTTTCAATCAACAAGATCAACACCATACGGTAACATTTGTGTAATAAGAAATTAAGCACAGTCTGACCCTCGGGAGCTTCACCATGCTCATCCAAGAATTTTCCTCGAAGGTGTGGATTTGGATTATCATCACCTTGTCTCATTTTGACAATATCATGCAGTTGATGTTGATAGCTGAAGAGATCTGTCTGGCGCAAAGTCCATTTGTGTGTAAGCTCCAAGCGTTCGAGTTGTTGCTTTATTTCCACCAGTCGTTCCCGCAGCAACTGTAATGCAGGCGAAAAATCTGACTGAGTCGCAATGACCAAATCATGTGCAAATGAATAGGTTTGGTCTAGCAAACCTACAAGTACAGCCTGGCCTGGAGGAATACTTCCATTCTGTGCAACAAATTTTCCGTCTACACGCTGACTATCAATTTCTCGTATCTCCTCCTGGAACGGCAGTATATCCGCAGGTCTAAAGTCGCTTTTGCAGGCTATGATGATCAGTTGACGACGAATTCGAAGTAGTCGATTGCGAATAGGAAGTCTAGATAAATGATGAATATATGCCGGAATCATAACAAAAAATTTACAGTTCAGGTGAGACTTCATGGATCGCATTAAGAAGTCTATCGTAGATTTTTTCTGCAAAGGGTGAATTTTCTTGGCCCCTATGCCACGTGTTCGATCACTTACTGCACTGGAGAAATTTGTACTTCAATATCTGCATAACGGCTTCCGGCAGTGCGTGGTTTCTCTCGTCTATTCTTATAATTTGCTCAATGTCCTTTAGTTTCTTAGCATATGGTTCTAGAAACTCTTCGGCATAAATCCCGAATTCGTCCAGCCGATCAAAGCAGTGCTAATTGCGATTTAAGTATGATTAGTTTTGAAATGTCTCATTTACTTTGATGGCAACAACTTGAGAATAGACCGCAGGGCCTTCGCAAACAGAATTAGTGGACAAAACCAAAAAAGCAAGCAGCTTTTTTCTATACGTACTTTCCCTTGTTTTCCCCAGGCAAAGAAAACAAAGACTTAACATTTGGCATACTTCGTCAAGAACATCGTCCGTTCGATTGAGTTGAGTCTCCTCCGTAATGAGTACACCACCGCGCAATTCACTCAGCCGTTCGATTTCCTCTTCGGTTTCCAGCCGTAACGGCATGACATCGGTAGTTTGCAAGTAAGTTGAGCGGTCTCTCTTCAGCACAGAAAGTCTGTTGCGAATATTGAGAAGCTTTTCAAGAATAGGTTGCTCTAATAAAATATATAAGAAAATTCGCGTGCATATTTTCTGCAAAGGACTTGCCTTCTTGGGGAACGTTTTGTGGCATAGCAAGTAAAAAGCTCTTATCAAAAAGACTGGCCTGGTAATCCCCCAGCTTTGAACTGGTACTGTCGGTGAATCAAATTCATGGAAGGGCAAACGTTTAACCTGAAAGTGCCGAGCACGTGGATCGACAAAGTCAAAATTCCGATCAGATACGAACTATTGAAAGCGACAACTTATTTGTATGAGCATGGTGCATCTTCAGTTAATGCTTTTTTCCTTTGCTGCATGGTATAAAAATAAGATGCATGTAAAATAAGGTAAAATGACGTCGTAAAAATAACTATATATTTTGTGCAGTGAGTTATCTATCTTATCTAATCACAAGTACGGAAGATCGGCCATGAGGGATAAAAATCTATTTTCTAGGATACGCACTGAAGCTAGTGATGGAACCTTGAGGAGGCCCTTGAAGCGTTCACTCATTCTTCAAGTTCGTGATCGAAATACATAGCTTTTCCGCTGTGACAATAACAGACACATTAAGTATCGAGGTACATAAAAAGGCATAAAGAACGTGATTCAACAGCATCAACGTCATGGTGGCATCACCGATCGCATAATCCAGTCTTGGTTTCCGTCAACTCCGCATCTCATTTCGGGAGCTGTAACATTATCCTATCGAAAATCATAAAGTCAATAGAAGATGAACTCCCTCCCTTTTTTTTTTTTCATGGTAATTAGTTTACGTACATATGATCAGTTTATGAGATAGTATGAATAGTATGCAATAGTCATTTTTGCTCGACACGATGTATGCGGTAGGTGAATGAAACTTGTCTGAGAAAATCAGCATCCATGACAAATTGTGACGATTAGTTGTATAGTGATACAGAAACTCGGCCCAATTCGAACATAGTCTGTACGCAAGGTGCTTCCAGTGAAATGGGTAGAGAAGGGGATACTTGTGCCTGTCATAAAAAATTCTCTTACGTATACATTTTTAGGCATCCATTTATCTCATACCTTATGTGTTGATCTTGGGTTTTTAGCCAATCGCACTTAAGGTATGGTCTGTAACACTGGCCAAAAAGATATTCGGGTCTTTTCGCCAGACGTTATGATACCAGTCTTTTGCACTGGAAACTTTTTTTTTAATACTGCACGCTGACTCGTATGAGTCACGCCTATGGTGCCTGGCCATCGAGCCAGGATCACAAGTGGGACTTGTAATACGGTGAGATGCACCTCCATCACCGGCTGCTGCCTTCCCTTTTTTTTTTTTTTTTTTGGAAAAACATTCTTGAATATGGGCCTCATTTTATTTCTTTAATGTTATTGTTGGTTCGTTTTGACACGGATAGAAAGAAATGTGTTTCCTCACAACTTTTTCGTTGGCGATGACAAATTGGGCAAGACTAGAATGGTTTGTTTCTTTCACTTATGCCTTCATCACTGCAAAAAAGGTAAAGAGCTTTTGAATGTCACTTATAGAACATTTGGAGATAAATTTTTTTGTCTTCTTTGAAATCAGATATTATTATCAAACATGCAGTGAACAGAAGAAACGAAAAGCTAACCTGCGGTATTAAAAAAATATATCAACACAGTCATTTATAAAACCCCTTTTATCAGGTTTGAGCATGTCCTTATGCTTCTGAATATCAATTAGATAACGATATATACATTGGGTATAAAATGTGTAATGGTTCCAAAGGTGTCCTCCTTTCCATGCTGTTCCAGATAACCTGTTAGACTCAGTCATTGGTAGTGCCTCCATCGACTTCCAATCAATGACTGTCAACTTGACTTTAATCCAAACTAGTTGAAAGCGGAAGGCATACGCACTCTTTTAACTCTTTGGCTTTGTTCTTCAAAAGCACCTCGGCATCCACTTACAATCGATACTATATAGAGGATAACTCATGTTCTACGTTTATACGTTAGCCTTCAAGACCTCCAATCAAATCACCTTAGCTGAATGATTAGTTCTTCATTTCTCATTCAGTAAGTTAAATGATCATTTCCACTAGTACGTATGGTTTGCTATTTGTCCTCATTTTTTTTCACGTCCCCACCAGGTGATGCATCGTCCAGGATCTCTGCAGTGTGTTATGAAAAAAAAAAAAGTTGGCTCTCCCGCCGTTACCGTTTTTTACCAGGCCCACTGGTACAGGGTGCGGCGCCGGGCTCAACAATTACGTGGGAATACCCTCCGGTAGTGAGTTCAAAGATGTCAATACATCTTTCCATTTACTAACCATGGACGTATTTTTAGGCTGCTCAAATGGATTTTGTGTCTTCTGAAGAGCTAAGTTGGGTCTGTAAAATACAACTTCTGCTAACTTATTTACTGACGGCGCAAACTTAACCTTTGCATTGCGGATGATACCTTTCTGCGGAGTTGCGTCTGCATGATTCGTGGGCAGTACAATTGCATGTAAAATATTTTAAGGTTGTGTGCTCTACTTAAAAGATTTTGTTTGTTACACACATGGATGTGTTAAATTTATATGATGCAAGAGCTGAGCGTACGGCATTCCGAGAAGAGGGATATCGTTGTTTCAGAAACTTCAAAAGAATAATTGAACAAGTTTATTGCTAAGGATAGATATTAGAAGCTAACAATAGTGGAAAATATCTTCGGTATTGAATCCTGTCGCAGCATTATTGCTTTGGTTCCGATATTATACTTCTTTATGGATAGTTTCTTTCCCGATCGCTTTGCATGTTTGGAAATATTTAAGTAACAAGTAGATTTAGCCCGTTTTGATTTTCTCCAGGAAACTCAGGCTGGCAAGCCCCATCCATCCCAGCTGCAATTTTTTTTTCTTTACTCCCCCCTAGAATGGAAGTTTATAACGACAGTTCATTTGTTTTGTCATTATGTATCGTAGCAACTATCACATTGTTTTTGTTTTGTCCAGATGTTTGGAGACGGCGAAATTTTTCTTATCTGACTACAACTGAAACCCTTAAGGCGTAGTGATTGACGTTGATGACTAAAATGGTATACGTGGATGGATACACATGATGCACAAACCAAAAATATTTATTAGTACTGTACCTGCTCCAACTATAGCTTGTCATCGCGTTGACAGCAAGTGAAGATCACAGAATTATTGGTGTGTAGGAAGGTTCTATTTAATTTTTTTCCTCCGAGTAGAATAAGGTTAGCACCATAGCTTTTAATAGCTTAGCTGCTTCACGACATGTGGTAGCTAATTGTTTTTTCTCAAGATGATTTTGACAAGACGTCCTCGTTCCTAATTTTGTTACAGAGAACCTGGCATTGTGAAACACACCTTCGTTATGAGGGAATGCCTTGTATGGTGTACATCATCGCTGTTTTTGTTTTGACATAGCATACAACATAAGCTCTCTCATTCGACAAAATAATCTGAATCTGCGTCTTCCGCGTCTCTTTTCCTATTCTTAAAGGAATACAACGTTAGAAAAAAATAGCCAATAGTTATGTTTTTCGTTCTATGACTGACTTCTATACGGACCGCAGCAGCCTATATTAGTAGTAGCTATCACATGGAAGATGTCCGTAACCGCCGCACAGTCTTGCTGCTGCGGTAAAAGGATCTAATGCTCTCGCTTGCGCAGTATCTGGATAGCACATATCATTGTTAGACTTAATAACCAATATATGCTTCCTCATTGCTACTTTGGTAGCCTATATAGCACTTGCTGAAAACATATTTCTGTTGATACTATTCAACGCCAAATAACAATTTGCTTCGTGGCCTTCCTTCGTTGGTAGACACACGCTGTGGACTTTTTTTTCAACGTGGCCACCCAAAGTCTACCACATTGTTGGACGTCGAATAGGGAAAGCGGTACTTTTTTTTCACACAAGCTATGTGGTAACATTAAGATCAGGTAATGAAGCCGATATTATCAGGAACCGACATTAAAGTTTCCGATTACCTCTTCTGGTACGAAATTCATCAAACCATCAGAATGTCGATAACATGATCTGTTGCCCTGCCATCTTTTCTTTCCTGTCAAGTTCGCTCAATATACCAGGGTACGAACTTGCATACACTCATTTGTCCTCAATGAAAGGGAACAACTAAATCAGGTAGCATTTCGTGGATTATGACAATTGAGGATGGTTTTAATCGCATGATCTATTTGTGAACCGGAAAACAAGTATGCTCAGCATTTGATTGCCAATAATTTGTAACAATCAATGTTACATGTTTTCTGCGTAGTTACAAATACATAGATGTGTATATAGACCATTTAGCTGTGAAATAATGAAGGGGTGGTAATAAGGGGAAGAAAGTGTCACATGTATTATTTTATCGTTAACTGTTTCTACTGTTTACACAAGAACCAAAAGACCGAGCAAAGCGGCAAGGAACAAAGGTCCATTGAGGGCAACGGAAGCGGCACCGTTCTGGGGCTTGTTTTGGGAAGCGGTACCAGCGGAATTGCCAGAGCCAGAGTTGGAGCCGGAAGCAGAGCCAGAGCCAGAGTTGGAACCAGAGCCAGAGCCAGAGCCGCTGCCAGTGGCGGTGGCAAAGTCAGGGAAGGCAACGTTGTTCTCAAGGTAAGGGTGGCTAATATTCATACAGGTAGCGACGTCGACGACATGCTTGTAAGCCTTCTTGATTTCAGGGTAGTGCTTGAGGGCGAAAGACATGGTCATGTTGTTGATCTCGTGAGCCAGGACAATGTTACCGCCAGACTTGAAGGTACCATTCTTGCCCATCTCAATGAAGTCCAAGTAGTGCTGGTTCACAGTCTGTTCGGTCACACCGGCCATAACGTTGGCAGCCCAGTCATCGGTATCAAGGTTCCAGATAATAGCGGTCAAGTTCAGCTGAGTGGCAATCCATCGGACACGGTCATCCAAATCACCTTGAGCCTGTTAGAAGAAAGCGTATGTTAAAAATCGCGATTCAAATTATAAATTTTTTAGGGGCAGAAAACTTACGGGACGCCAGTGCATGGGAGTAACGCCAGTGACGTACTTGATAGCCTTCTGAGTGTAGTAAAGTTCAGCAAGAATTTCCTCGTTGGAGAGAGTAGTCATCAAGCTGTGAGACCAGGTGTGGCCAGCCAAGTGATGACCGTCCTTGACACCACGCATGGCACCGTAGGGCCAGGCAATAACGTTGGTACCAATGTAGAACATGGAGGCCTTCTGCTTGTTGGTAGCCAAGTAGTCATAGAAGGCATTGTGCGAGCAGTTGGGACCGTCATCGAAAGTCTGGAAAGAAGCAAATAAGTTTTTTGTGTTTCATTGGTTAGAAAGACTTACAAGACCGAAGGTCTCGGGTTCGGGACACTTGTAAATATCAGGGTTCACACCAGCAAGCTTGGGCTTGACACACTGGCTAGCTGTCCACCAACAGTCAGGATCAGCAGCGGTGTTGTAGCCGGTGGTATCAAGAGCTCTGTCGGGAGTCAGCTTGCGAACGGGGATGTTAGGTGCCTTAGACCAGTCAATAGAGTTGTAAAGCTTCTGGAATTCAGCGGTCTTGTTCATTCCGTTGCTAGTGGCGACTTTCCAAAGTTCGGGCCACTCTGCTGGATTGATTGGGACAGAGGGTGCGGAATAGGGCTGGCACTGCTGAGTGGGATCCATTGAAGTTGTCTGAGGGATATTAGGGATATCAATTTTAGTGGGATCGGTAGGGCTGGTGAAGTTTGTTGGGACACCGGCGTTGACGCCAGCAAGAGCTGCGGCAATGGAAAGAACGGCGGCAGTAGGCTTCCAGAACATGATTGGAAGAGGTAATTGAAGGAAAGGAAAGGAAAGTAGAGAGAAGGAAAAGTGTTGGAAGGAAGAAAGTTGATTGAAAAATTCGAATGTCTATATACCCAAACCGTGACCTATTTTAAGCACTATCAATGGTAAAAAGTAAAAAATTTACTAGGAGTTTGAAAACAAGTACCGAATTCGATGTTAGATTGCCTTTTTTTGTAATGTGCGAAATCCCATTTTTAGTGTTTGTGCCAGAATACCGCCAAATCTTGGTAAAAGCACCTTACACAGTGCTATGTAAATTTCTATTTATGGTATTAAACAATTCCAGGGACAGCATATAAAACGCGTCTGTACTACGATAAATCAAACTTCGCCAATTACCACCTGTCACACCAAATTTAATCGATCTGGGTCCCATTCGTACTTCTCTTCGGTATTTTTAGTTTGGTAAACATTTTTCGATGTTGAAGTTTATCATTGTATAGCATTTTTTGATGTGTTTAGTACAATGTACAAATAGAAATGTCAAAATTTAGGCTGGTTTATATGTTTTGATCCTTTACGGTTGTCATGGGTGTGTGTGAACCTTTTTTGCCAAACATAGAAGATGCAATGCCACGAGTTGGCGGGGCGATCCGTGGCGGAGCGGATTAACCTTTTGTTCGGTAAATCAACATCAATGTCTGAAAAGAACACTGAGAAATTTCCTGTCCGAAAAAAAATGGATGTTCTAGACAAATAGAGCACAGACGTACCGAAAGGAGATACAACCACTCTGCTTTCCTTTTTATTATTTAAACCTTCTGAATGGCGAGTACTTCTCTGTTTGTTTACATTTTTTCTATTCCTTAGTAGGATGTCATTCTCGGTTATGACCTATTCTGTGTTTGGTTAGTTACGTTTTTTTTACCTTTACTTTTTGGTAACAAGACACCTTTCCATGGCCGCCTGCCAACGATTTTCTGCAACTTTTTCTGCTAGTACTTTTTATTATATAAAGGGCGAATACTTGCCTTTCTTAGCCTTTTTTTCTATTTATTTATTTTTTATTTTTTATTTATATTTTGGTAATGATTATACATAGAAGTAAAGTCTTTATGTAGCTCGATCCTTCCATCGCCAGGTAAATCAGTCTTTGGTTTGGCCTGCCGTAGCACATACGTAATACGAGTCATCAATTCATTTGGCACCATCGCGACTTTGGAGATCTGTGCTAAGAATAACGAGATTTTGCTATAATAAAGTCAATTTCGCGTCTGACATGTGCTATCATTTGACCATGTGTAAGGGAAAGTTTACTGATACCCCACCGAAGATACTTTGGAAGGATCCTCGAATACACTATTACAGTGATGTCACATTTGACATATCTTTTCTTTTTTTCTTTTCTTAATTGCCTCACTCACATCAATGTCAACAAAGAAATATTGAAAGGAAGAGAGAAAAGCTTTGATTGACAACATACAGAATATTAATCAGTAATGAATTCATACCGATGGTTGTTGGTGGTACTGGAAACTTTACTGCTTGTCGATCGTGGTCTGTCCGTGCAATCTATTATTAGTGCGTTGCTAGAATGAGGAGCTACTATGTTGTCGGGAAATCCTTAAGCCACCAACTTCCATCTATTCTGCAGAAAACTCAACCCCGGTGTTTCCCATCTGCGCCGATAATAATTATGCGGCATTGAAAACCAGTTTCCATACAGATGGAAGAGAAGAAGGACATCTACGCCGAGATAAATTCATTCAATTCTCCTTAAGTATGTGCTTTATAATCATGATTATAAAAATGAGCCACAGTGATGTATATGCAAACAGCTAACTCTAAAGACGGGTTCGATGGTTGGATATTGAATAACTTTCTGTCCTGCTTAAAGTGGTTAGATTCAAGAGGTTTTCTGAAACACATTGACATCTTCTTCGTTACAATTACCCCATTCATTTACTTATTTTCCAGGATGATATAAAAGAGAACGGATGTTTTTAATGGCAAATGCTGAAACACTTGTGCCGATTGCTGGTTGGGCCAAACTGTCGGCACGTGTCAACTTAAAAGTAGCTATCGGTTCACAATATGCAGGTGGCAAGTTTAGACTCATTGTTCCATGAAATGATGAGCTTTCCTTTCATTTATAAGCATACTGGATTTTCAAACATCAAAGGGAGAGAGCTCTCAATCAAATAGGGATATATCAATCAATGGCTTAGAATGATAGGGGGTTGCAAAATCAGTTACATGTTAATGTGCATAGAACATGTGTGGTATTCGTCCTGTTTTACAAACTTATCGCATTTTTCACACCATCCACTCCTGAGTAAAGCCATCATATCTGGTAGTGGCGTCCATCCTGTACGTACAATCCAAGTGTTGTCCTCAGAAAAGGGAACTATCACCGCATCTTCTTTTTCTTCTTCATATACTGTGATGACTGGTTCGAACCTGAAATGATGACCACAAAAACTGCAGTGCCATTGCGCTCGTCCAGGGAAACAAAGGAATAACCTGCGACGCTTCGTGCAAAGGGTACAGCGTTGGCAGCACGGGCAAAACTTTTTGATACGAAACGTCATAGGTGTTGAAAATGATAATGAAGAAAAGAGATGTTAATGCCCAAAAAGTTGGGTTTTTTTCTCACAAGAACATGCAGGGACATATTAACACAAGTCAAATGACAAAAAATTTGCTCTTTAATTAACGCTGTGTAAATTGTATCTGGAGTTGGAGTTCGCCACTCCCAACAGGATAAAGTGGAACCCACTGCTCCATGTTAGGCGCCTCCGGAGAAACAAGGTCCCATATATTCCAAAGGCAGTAGCCGAGATCCACATCTTGACTGATACGATTATGGTCTTTAACCTTAAAATTAAACACCGTAGGCTCACCAGTGACGTCGTAGGTGAAATATTCATTCCTACATTTTCAAAGAAATGGCATGTTTTAGATAATGAATGATATATGTAGCTTTACCATTCAGGCGCCAAGGTCTTGCTAATCACCCTTGTTTTGTAAAGTTGGTCCTTCCCCACACGCACTCTTACGTAAGGGTCACTCGTACCACCACGGTCAACTCCGCGAACCCCCCGAGCCGCCACTAAATGTATTGTAACTGTTCCTGGTGCCCCAGTTTTACCACTTCCAGAGGCATCATCCATCGTTGGTGCGATCGAAACCGTATCAAAGCTATCTCTGGACATAGAAACGTTGTCTGCATGGTCCGAGAGAATGGACTTAGCAAACGTGGATGACCTGTATTCACTTGACATATCCGTACTGGCAGTGCTTACTCGCGTGTACGCACGGTCGTGACCAAGAACCGATGTCTGTGTTTTCTTTGTAACCAGCAATTGAGGCTTCCAAAGGAATCGCACACGCACACTTCCAGATACTCCCGATACTCCATCAAGTGGGATATCGACATTACGCGTTCCAAAACTCTCGACCATATCACCACGAAGCGTAATTCCTCCAGATCCTGTAGTTCTTCAGAATCAGTCAAGGTAATAATTTCGCTCCCCTACCAATTGGCTCATCACCGTTGAATTGATTCCAATCAAATACTTCGATACGGAAGCTTGCTGTCACTCGTGATTGCTATGAAAAATAAAAAAAATTATAAAAACGCTTGCTACATCAGAGGACGTACAATAGGCACAGTAAATGACATGTTCTTCCACGTCGGGCTCAGCGTCTTCTTGATCACTTCACTTTTGAATACCACTGTGCCGTTGACAGTGAACACCACGTAGGGATCGCTCGTGCCTTTTCAGCAAGTTTAGTAAGACGCCAAGAAATCCATCTTTCACTTCTTACCGGATTTATCGGCCGCCTTGAGATGCTGAGCACTAAGAAGTGTTACATTCAGCGTTCCTTGATCTGAAAACAGGGATTACGCATTAATGATAAATGGTCGATGAGTGAGAACACTCTTACTTTCAAGACTCTCGTCAGGATTCAAAGTGAAGTTAGCCAATGGAATGTAGTCAAAACTGAGTCGAATTCGAGCAGGTCCATCCGCACCGAGTAAAGGAAACCATTCCCCATCATCTTCGTGTTCTTTTTTCCCTTGACGACGAGATGTCTGGATACGTCGAATAATGTTGTTGGAGGCATCAACCCAATATCCCAATTTCTTATCATCTTTTTCGCTTGCATGACCTGGTTTAACTTCGATGGCAACACGCGAAAAGTCGGCCTCCTTTACGAAAGCATCCAAATGTTCATCAAATGTTAATGCTTGTCCTCGTAGTTTCGCAGTCTTATACTGTGAAGACAGGCTGTCGACAAGCACATGACAATATGCGTAAGCATGATGCACCAGTTGAACCTCGTGAATTCGAATGCGAATGATACCACTTCTGTAGGATGATAGATCGATCATGTCGTCTGGAGTGTATTTGACATATGCGCCATGTAGATCTTTAAGCGGCCTTGCAACTGATGTCTCAGGTACAGGTTCTCCAGAAGTCTGTTCCGCAGCCTGTTCTGGTCGAGGTAACTTCATAGAGGGAATGAACTCGGCACTATAGCGAAGGTCTCCCTTTGCAGGACGTCTATCAGACGAACGAAGTGGTACCCATCTAATATGAACAGTGGTTGTTAGTCAGATTTTTTTACGGGGACAAAGAACTCACTGATCAATTTTGAGACCGGTTGGTTCATGCCAGACATCTGGATCAACGCTTTGATCTCCAATACATTGCCGTACCAGATCAGTGGTTTTGACCTCTGTAAAACCTAAAGATCTATCTTTCGTCTTTGCGTTCCAATCCATAATTTCTAATACAAGATTTTCCTTAAGAGAGTGGACTGGCACGTAATGTATCTCTCCCCATTCTGGATTCAAATTATTGTCAACGACTTCGGTACGTGCACGTATTTGACTTCCAGACATAACACGAACATAAGGATCTGACTTTCCTCCGACATTTTCCACGTTGCGCAGTTGTCGTGCTTCCCAGAATGCAAATCGAATGACACCAATGGGCGGCTCTACAGCGTACAAGGTTTAAAAACATAGTTTTGTAAATCAGCCTCATCATTATCTTACCTTCATACCCATGGGTACCCAAGCTTTCTGCAAAACCTGTCATAACCACCGGCTTCCACTGAGCACTCATTCGGATTTCTCCAACTTCTTCATCTTTAAGCTTCAGCTTCCACCAAAAGTCTTGTCCTTCTTGCAACCGCATCATATCATTCAAGTACGATGTCCAGATACCCACAACATTATCCTCCTCTGTTTTGGCATCATCTCTTACTTCCACTCGCAGATAGACCTCCGAACGATCAAGCGTCATCACTTCATTGGCCATTTCATACTTTGGCTCTGCATTGCGTTTGATAACCGGTGTTTTCATTTTCTCCGTGCCATTGATAATGACACGTACATAAGGGTTGATTCTGGAGGAACCGAAGCGGTTCGAGCCCAACTGACGACATTCATGCACCGTTAGTCTGAGCACACCAGAATCTGTGGAAAATTAGGTTAGGGCTTATTATTTTCATGTATCCATTGCCACTTACTAGACTCTTCAGGAGGCTCGATTGTTCCATCCACACGTCTCAAAGGTTTTGATACAGGCAAGTAATGCAGGTCCACACGTAAATCGCTCACTGGTTTACCATTGCGGAGAAGAGCTAACGTTCTAAAATTCCCAATATGAACAAACAAAGTCCTTAAACAGTAGATTTAACTCACAAATCTTCTTGTTCATTCTGATCTTCGACATCTAGTTCTCGCAGATCAAAGTGTGCTGTGGCAAGTCGTCGGTCCTTTCCTGTTGGGTTATGCGTTCTGAGTTCCAAAGAAAGCTGGGCGTTCAGATTGTTAAGCAACAAAAATCTTGTTTCGTTCCACTGTGGTTCCAAAGTGTTATCACGAACGCTTGTGCGTCCCAATTCTTGGGCATGGTCCAGATAAAATCGGATATAGGTGCTGGGCTCTCCGTCAAACAAATTGCCCACGTTTCGTATAGCAGATGTCGAATACACCGTGACAGCCAAAACGCCATTGGTTTGAGCTGCGAAGTTTCCTCGTTAAGACTACATTTTCTTTGTTTCTGAACTTACTAATATCAAGTTCGCCCGCAAAAAATTTATCAATGTCGAAGGTAAATACGTTGGGTGCATACATCAGTGGTCCAAGGATAGCATGGATTTGATCACGGATAAAGCTCTGAAGTCCTGGGATCTATCCTCAATAATTGTTGAGTATTCTTGCCTGAACAGCAAGTGCAACGCCAGCACTCACCACATTGACATCAAATCCAAACGAATCAGTTCCCAATGGCTTGCAAACATAATCAAAAACGGGCTTTTCAAGGAAACATGCATCAAGAACTTTAGCGTATGGAAACTTGTCCATAAACCGGATCTTGACGCGCATATGACCAGAGAAACTCATATCTTCCACTAGAACTGGAAATCCTGCACCCACTGCTCCCTTTCCTACTCGGATCGTCATCACAATCTTAGGATTCACCTGAAGATTACGTTCTTCAGGTGTTAGGTCAGTAAGGTCTCCAGGTGTGAATGATACACGCCAATCCATGCACTAGATGAAAAAAGGATTTGAATGCTGCATAGTACATGTGATGATAGTACCACTGTATCAGGCTCGGTATTCTGATATGTTTTAACGCTCTCGATTCGAAAGGGCTTTGTTCCAAGTGTAAATGTCGTAAGACGAACCGAGTCCAGAAATCCTGGGAGATAGTCGGTGATATAAGTATCCAAATTTTCTACGACAAGCGCGCTCATCACTGGTTCAAAGATAAGCCAGAACTTTTGTAAGAAGCTATTCATCCATTCCACAGGTTCTTCATCGTCTTCAATGGTCATTTTGGCTAATTCACGTTGTATATCATCTCGAGCGTTATGACGGAATCGGCGTAAACTAAGCTGATAATACGTCGCTATGAATCAGACAGATTTTGCTTGGCGTTAATATCCCTGACTTTTCATCCCCACACATATTCAAAAGATAGGTAAAAAAAAATACTTTGCTTACCGAGAAAGAGACAACCTAATATGAGTGTGCCGAACCCTGCGCCAGTCTTTCCGAGAAACCATGCAGTGAAGGCTGTCACAACCAACACAGCTGCATTGTGCCACCATTCCCCATAAAAACCTTCAGGTATCAAGTCGTCTAACCACTCGCCTTTCTTTTTGGGAAAGGTACTTGAACTTGCCAAGGCAACCCAGCCAGTACGATACCACTCTGGCGTGCGACGTGTTGAGGGAAACGCGCCTACCATTTCACCGGACTTTTTGCTCAACACAGGTTTGCTTTCCGCAGCAGAAACAGCTTGCTTTACAGCCTCGGCATCGTGAGTGGATAATTCGGTTTTGATTCCGCCTTCATTGCCTAAGAGGTTATGGAGATCAGGGAGCAAATCTGCAGGAATGGTTTTATCGGTTGATCTGCGTTTCATTTGACCCTCGGTGGATTCAAACGACTGAACGGAGTAGCGTTTTTTTTCATCACTTGACCGTCTCATGGTCGCCGTTGTGGCATGGATGGCCTCTTCGTAACCAGTAGGAGTCTCCTGACTCGTTCGTCGGTCACGATTACTATCCATGTTTGTGGGTAAACGGGAAGGATACAGTGTGAACTTCAATCTCCTCTCTTTCCAATTACAGTTGTTTCAAATGTCACAAAGCATTCCCGAAAGTTAAAATTCAGTTGTAACCAGCGACACTTGGTGCCTTGCAGCGCTCTCAACATCATAATCTGCAAGCTCAATAGTAATTAAGCCTATATAGTATTTATTCGTGTGCTACCACATGATACTTTTTGTTTTTATGCTTCGCATAAACTACACTAAAATTTCCTGGTTTAAACACAAAGCGATTCTGCCAAACTTTTCTTGTCAGTTTAGAGGTACAGTGGCTGGCAAGAAAATTGGCAAAGAAATAGTTATCTTTTCTTTATCTCAACTCTTTCCCTAAGTATTGCCAAATAAATCACCAGCTGACCATTTTAGCCACTTGTTTCAACTTACTCTCGCGAATTCTCGACATACCTCCGCGCAATTCTTTCTAGAAACAGCCGAAAAAAAAAAGTTCTCTAACAAAGATATCATTGGTAGTGTATCGAGAGTATGTCAGATGCAGCAACTATAGAAAGCAACGTTGGACCATACTATCCGCGATCATCACCAGCTTAAGTTTATTCTTTAGTTTTAACGACAGCTTTTATTTGCTCTGGCATGGATTCGATAACTTTATCCAGATTGTCGAGCTTTGTGAAAGTTGTTATCGGCTTCTGTAGGCGATCCTTCATTTGCTTCCATTCGGTCAGATCAGGTAATGGCGTTGGCCAGTCCGACGTTGGGATATTATTCGTTGTAGCCACTCCTTTAAATCGTTACTGCGATAAGCAGGCGCACATTGTCCATCAGAATATGTTGTTCATCCTATTTCTAGAAGCGTTGAAGTGGAGTTTCATACCTTGACCAAAAAAATCCTTAACTTCTAGCCTATCCTTGTCAATAATTACTAATTCTGATTCTCATCATAATGATGGTACATCATGTTGTAATGGATTATTTGCTACTATTGAATATCGGCGAAACGACCTACACGAGCTGTGCGAGGATCTTTGTCTTCGAATGATGCTTCATACATCCAAACAACGTTGATCCGCTTATTGATAGGTCAATCTTTGTGGTTGTGGCAAAATCAAGCCGCGTTCTTATGTACTTTTCTTAGAAATGACCTTCCCTGTGTGGTACAGCTATCGAGTCTTGCTCATCAAGTATTCTACGAACTGTACATTCTATAACTTAATCGATAATGCCTTCATGTTTCTCACTACACATGAAATATCGTGCTGTGTAGGTATTTTTATCGTCCCAAAATCTGCCGATTGTTTGGTTAACCCTCAGTTTCGTAAGTATGCAAGACGCCGTAGACGGTTCTTAAATGTACCAATATTTTATTTACAATCTCTTTAGGCCTTAGACAGCTTGATGAAAAGCAATAATTCAGATTTTTTTCAGCAGCCAAGCGTATTCATCTGTAGGTTTAGAAAAGCTTCGTTCTGCCAATTTTTTATAGGGGTACTACATGGTACCAAATGATTTTTTTTTTCTTTTCGAAACTATGCTTAATGACAATATGTTACACCTCTCGTTGAAAAAGCGATGATGCATACAGCAACAATAAATCATAGATAGGTACATACTAAGTTATGTCTATTCTCAGGTGCACGAGTAAATCCTCCTATGAGATACTCTTGTTCAGGCAATTTCTTGGTGGAGTATTTCTATGGAAATTTGTCCTTAATAAAATCATGCGTTATCGAACAGTATGCCACTTACGTTTCAGCTGCTCCTTAGTAAGTTGGTCTTTATGCTTGTCAAAGTCAAAGAAGCTTTCGTGAATTGGCTTCGCATCGGGCTTGTGGTGATCCATTTAGTATGGTTTCACATTATCTAACGGAACTTACTTCATCGTCTGGATCATGGTACTAAGCATAGAGTAAGCATATTTTGTCACTACTGCGTGATTAAAACTTACTGCTTCGAGGTATGGGTGCTTTAGTGCTTCTTGCACAGTAATGCGTTTCTCCGGGTTAAATGTGAGTAATTTTTCCAACAGGTCCAAAGCTACGGAAATATTAATCATTCAACTTCGTTTTTTTTCCCTTTACCTTGTGGGCTGGCTTTTGGAAAAAGCTGTGAAAAAGGAATCCTCCTCTTGAATGGCAGGCTACGCACGTAATCTCGCGCCTGTCCATTATCTTAGAACCCCATCATACGATGCGTATATAGTTTACCCGTCGACTTTTGATTCCATAGAAGTCATCCATTGTAGGTGTACCGAGAACATCCAGAATTAAGGTAAGCTGGTGATGATAGTCTCGTCCTGGAAACAAGGGTTTCCCACTCAACATTTCGGCAAGAATACATCCTACAGACCATACATCGATGGCCTTTGTGTATTCCTTGAAACTCAACATGATTTCGGGAGCACGATACCAACGCGTCGCCACGTATTCCGTCATGAAGCCTGTGTTTTCATCCGCTGAATTAGCTGACCGTGCCAATCCTAGGTCACAAATCTATGCTTACGAATTAGCCCATACGCTATTTTTATTCTTTCCAATATTACCTTAAGATCGCAGTTAGCGTTCAGTAACAAGTTGCTCGGCTTCAAATCGCGATGAAGGACATTCGCCGAGTGCATCGTTTTCAGGGCACGTAGCGTCTGATAGGTGAAATATTGACAATGATCATCTGATAGGTCTTGTGTTCTAATTACGCGGTGCATATCGGTTTCCATCAATTCCTGGATCAAATAACTATGAAGTACTTGTCAGATAGACAAAAAAAAAAAAAAAAGAATTGACAGCAATATAAATAAATATGCTTACATTTCTGTAAATTCTTCATAAGATTTCGGTTTGACAATATCAAGAATAGAGATAATCTGTTTGACAGTTGTAAGTCAATAGTAGATGAGAAGACAGACGGGTGACATTCACGGTCCCTACATTTTCATGGTTGAAATACTTTAGCAGTTTGATTTCACGCAGGGTACGGAGACAGAACATGGCATGATCAAATGGCTGGATGCGCTTGATGGCAACGGTTTGTCCAGTTGGTTTATGAATGGCGGAACTAAATTTAAGATGAGGAAGCATTTCCAAGGAATAAAGTGAATTACCAGACGACACCATAGGCACCCTCGCCTACCATGTCAATGATCTCATACTGAGGACCAGCGTTAAAGTCCTTAATACGAGACGCAGTTTCGTTTCGGCGATGCGGTTGTGTCATGATGAATGAGAGGAGTAACCACGCTGAAGGCGCCCTTCAAAAACTCCCGGAGGCAGAACATTTAACCGGTTACACAACTGCACTTTCTTTTAACTGAACTACAAGATGAAATGCTTCCGAAATATAAAAGGTAATTTCAAGTTTAATTAACAAATGCCAAAAAAAGAAAACAATGTTCGCAGTCTACGGAGTTACATTAAAATAAACCATACGTTTTCAATGGCCTCCTCTGGCTCTCACATCAGGAAGCCTTTTGGGTCTACAGCGAATTGTAACCTGAACGTAATGGACCCACATTTCCGTGTTCCACATACAGCAACAGCATGTGTTGCTGAAAATGAATTTTAGGTCACCAGAATTTCCATTTCTACCGAGAAATGGGCAGCACCAATTTCCTGAAATGTCACTTTCTGTGTAATGATATCGACACCGGTTCCTTTATCCGACCTATATTGCTTATTGAACAAAAATTTACATCATTAAAGATTACCTGTATGTCGATCAAGAACACGAACAAGAATAACGAAAGAACCAGTCTGTATAATAAATACGTCGCCTTTTTGCTGGAAGAGCACATAGCCTATGTGGCCTTGGTTGGCGGTAGAGATAGAATTTGTTCGAGTAGTATAAGCACCCACATGTATATTGTTGTGATTCCAAAGGGTACTTCCGCCCTGACTATGTGGTCACAACTGCAGCCGTACAGGAGTTTATGGAGAAAGTAGCGTAGACGTGACTCAGTTGCGCATAACGATACTTCAGAGAACTTGAAGGGATGTATAGTCTGGCATGACTTGCTGTGCGACATATAAAGCAATAGGATAATTTACACGAACGACTTATATAGCATCTTCCGTAGCAAATTCGGCTATTGGGTCGTTTAAATATTACCAAATCATCAGCCATTGAACTTTTGTCGGATACCAACCCTACTAATCCAAAATGTTAAATGGTACAGCACTCGTCGTGGTCTTCACCTGTCTACAATAATTTTGTTGATATTGAATTGCCTCTATTATTATAGGCTATTAGCAACCGCTTTAATCTGATCATATTTTTCTGTAGAAATTTCTCTATGAAGATATTCAAATCGTTGCAGCTAGCTGATAAGCAAGCATAATCAATAGCTATGCTGTGCACTATTTCAATTTTGGAGATACGCACGAATATACCTAACAAACCAATTGACGTTTAGTTATATTCATAAATAATAAAAATTCTCCTCTTTTTACCTTGCATGTATCCATTTGCATCTATTCGTGCTAAATATTTTTTCTTTGCTTCTCTCGTGTCATCGATTCATCACCTGCATTACAGAAAGCACTGGCAAAGCCCTTGTCCACTAGTGGTCTCACTGTCAAACTGTGTTCTTGTTTCATCAGTATTTTTGTTCTTAGGTTTTCGGATATACCCTTCGATTGAGCAGCCTTCTTCTTTTGTGTTTCTGCTGTATGCTTAATATATAGCCAGTGGTTCACAATAGAGCGACGCCCTCTAATTTCTATGCTCGTTAAATTCAATCCTCGCCTATTTTCAATTATTCTGCTCTGATGGAAGCAATGAATTTAAGGAGGGGACATATACTAAGAAAAATGTGTCAAAAGTCATATATTAGTCGTTCATTGAAAGGTACCACTTTTTTTAGGCGCTAGTTGAGGTTTTTTAACAGGAGCAGAATGTTTGTTTGCCTTGGCATATGTGTAGACGCTGTAAGGGTCTCTGTGAATGCTGTTTGTGTACGGCAAGAAAGGCTTTATAGGATCGATTTTGTAGCAGATGTTGACTCATTGACTTCAATAGACTTTAGAAGCTCAACAATCGTATCTTTTACGGGAGTAAACTCGGATATGGGGGATTGTTGATTGTAACGGTTTGCTTGACGAGATGCTCTTTGAGTAGTGTGCTATGGTGTGCTACGGTGTTGCACTCTGATTGTTTATGATTGGTTGTTACGCTACTCTATAATAAGCTTTGCGTCTATGGAAAGACTCTAACTGATTCTACAATCTATTTTGCATCAATCAAATAATGACATATGCGTTGGTATTAAGTGTGTAAGGTCTGAAAAATGTTATCCTTCCACAAACAGTTCCAGATTTGCTGTCAGACTGAGTCATTGATAAGAAATCCACGTTTTCCTGTCAATGACTGTTACTTCTTGTTTCAGTGATCCGAATACTGTTTATTGAAGAAAGTATTAAAAACGTTTTAACCAATCGCGCAAAGGCAGTAATGATCGCCCACGAATAAATAGAAAAAACATACTAAACCTACAAAAATTATGTGATCTATCACATTATACCAGAGTGTAGTATGCATCATACGCCAGATGAAGATTTTATCATTTGTTTCTGGATCATAGGGAGTGATCAACAGACACTGACGTACATTTACGTGTTCTCTACAGATGTCGTTGAAATGGTATATAAAAACATATATTCATAACTAAGAGCATTCATGTATAGCATAACTGCTTCTATCATTTGGCGAGTCACCGTATCAGTCTGTAGCCACGTTTAATCTTTGTTCATCCGAACCTACAGTTCATTGGATTAAGACTCGAGTTTCGTAATTATACAAGAGTAATAAAAACATATCAAAGTTTTATTTGAAACTTTTTTTTTTTTTTTGATTTTAGACCGGCCTTACTAAAGTCAGTAAACCGGGTTTTTGTACTAGTCATCTAAATTATGCAATGTTCGTCCTATAAGATAGTTATCTTCTCGAACTGACTGGACCCAACTTCGCCCAAAGCTTGCACCAACTCTTCCTAGATAATAGGATCCTAGTCCAATAAGGGCCGCGGGGAATGTAATTTGGATCATTTTAACTTGTAGAGCAGGGCTTTGTGAGGCTATTGTAGGTAGGTCAGTGACAGTGTCTTTCTTCGTAACTAGATATTTACCTAGGAAATAGATGTTTACGAATGCTACGAGACAGGGTAAAGTGATCCCCATAAACCCCATTAATAGTAAAGGTCCAACCACTTTTTTAAACGTTAAGGCAATATCCATTTCTCGAATCCCACGCTGAAATGTCTAAACTCATGGTAAGTACACAATCTTAAAAGCCTTGTAATATTTTTTTTTACCTGATTTACATGATCACGCCATGCGTTTGCCGGAAGAAGCTGTATTAAACCATGCAGGATACTCATACATGCAAATCCTCTTGTCCACATTGAGAAAATTTGGATGGTTGGGGTGTGAGTAATCGTTTGTAAAGGCAATATCACATAAAGTTCGACTAGCAGCCCAAATAGACTGGGCAGGACAATTCCAAATGAACCTATGAAAAAGCCCCACTGGACAACCTATTCCACATTGGTTAGTGTTGCTATTTAGTTTTCACTTCCTAACTTACCCATTGTAGAGCAGATTTGGCATGTTGATAGAGAGATACCAAGCTAGGATCAACCCACATATGTTGCGTGAACTCAACCAGACGTCCTATTAAGGTCCCAATCACTACCATAAGTCCTCCGCCTGCAAGATATGCGTACACATCATGCACATTGCTCGTTGCTAAGAACCATTCGGAAAATATATAACGACCAAATGCAATCGGGACAATTGTGAAGCAGCAGAAGAATATGCTGCCAGAAATCCACATGATAAGCAGAAAGAGGCTGACACGTGCTTTAAAGTGCGGCGGAATATATACAATTACCGTGTTTGCGGTATCGCCTCCAGGTGCACTAGATGCGGGATGACCCAATCGGCGGTCGTTCTCGTCCAAGGCTTCATGTGTTACAGGATCTACAGGTACCAACATCTGCCGGCCAGGAACAAACGGGACGCTATCATGTTTTGGTGCACGCACCAGCTGACCATCTCGAACAAACACGGCATCGTCGTTTTCCTTTCGTAAAGTAAGCTCGTCCTCTGGGTACTGAGGCTCAATCTGTAGGAAGAAAGATCGCCAAGATTTATAGTACACATTGCCTTCTTCAGCAGGGATACGGGTACCAAACATAAACGATGTGAGACGGAGATGTCGACAAACAAAAGAGATCCATCTAATAGAAAGCTCCTTGATAGTTCGTTTTGGCTCAAAGTATCTAACCACTGCCGGAACAATGATTTGTATAATAATAAGATCAACTGGTATGTTCGACAGAGGTTGGCTAGAACAAGTATATATAGTTATATAAGCAACCATTCATAAATATGGCAGTAGCACTTACGCAAGGTTCCATCGCAACGGCAAGAAATTTTCCGTCATAAAATCAATACATCCGACTACACCTCCAACTCCAACAGCAATCACAATTGCATACATAATGCCACTGGCGCCAATCTTTTGAAGCTGTGTTAGAACCGGTCGTTCGACAATCTCTTTGATAGGATGGAACTGTGGGTCGTTAGGATCGCGGATAAACCACATAACACCTGGTCGCACGATATCTCGACATACAGTAACGAGAACTGCAAATAGGAACATGAATCCAGTGCCAAGGAACCAATGGAGGAATACAGACGACAAGGGGTGAGATTGCAAATAGGCGACTCGACTTAGTAACGTCGCATTACTGAATAAACACATGGTAGACAAGTCCAATAGTAACCCGCACATGATCGGAAAAAGAAGTAGCTCAATGGCAATAAACATCCCCACCTTGAGGATAATGCCTTGTTGTCGAATGGCTTCCTGCGCAGTTCGTCCGAAGGCTGCGTATGAAGTTCGTGTTCGTGACAGACACCATGAACTGACGATAATCACGATAGCGTAACCAATGACGATACACATGAATCTGTCAAATGCTGTGCGACCACTCGCCAAGCTGTGGTATTTTACTATTGCCGAATCAATCGCTGGTTCGATCTGACTGACCAATACAGTCAGCTGCTTAATCACTTCCTCTACTTCCAGCATAGAGGCGCCGGATTCTGCAGTGATAGGTGTTGTAGCTGCAGACATAGGCTCTTTTTTCAGATACTGCTGTAGATTCGACACAAGCGTCTCTCCTGCTACCTGTACACTAGTGGGGATGGTATAGTAAATATACGGCATTAGGTATGTGTTGTACACCGCTACTGCTGCTGGCCATGCATAGTCAAAACATAACCAGAAAACTAGATCAAGTAGTGGGTCTGTAACAAATCGTATCAAGCGAAGGGGTATGCGGATCAGCTCCAGTGTTTCAGTCTAAATAGCGTGAATTAATACATATCGATAGAACATAATACATACCATGACAAACATCATTCCAATAAGATAGGGAACCCATACAGTAGCACCCAAACAGAGACTGATCAAGAGACACATAAGCGCTGAATTCTGTGCAAGCATCCACAAGCTTCCTCTCATGCCAACTGCTTCAAGCACACCATCAATATCATCACCTAAATTGTCATTATCCATGTCATTGTCATCATTGTCCGCATTGTCATTATTTTCCGGTACGGCCTCTTCGTTAGGTCGGACGTGGCGGTGATGTTGGTTTTCATGATGTGGTACGGGTTGAAATGGTCGCACGGGATGTTCTTCTTGGTCTTGTTGTGGAAATCGTTCATGGGAGGGCTGAGCATGGGAAGGCATAGGCGTTTCCGCATGAGGTATTCTCGGAGCGTGTGGTGGATGCCCACGTAAAATCATGTTATCGTCGCTATTGTGGAAATTCGCGTTCCTGGAGGTGCCCATTTGTGGCTCCATACTCGTGGCACGAACAAACTCTCTTTGCTTACTGCGTTTGTCTTCGGACGTTGTTGGTTCATCATCCTCTGATTCGCTATCCAATGAGGGGGCTGGCATGGATGAAGCTCGAAATCGCCTTCGTTCTTCCTCGTCCATGATCGTGTCACCATCGTCAAACAAAATTGTTGATGAGCTTCCTATGCCACTAGCTTGGCCCCACATAGAAGCATCATCAGGTGCCCTTGGAGATTCGGGAGAATTTTCCCAATGCTCCTGGTCTTGATCATCGAAATAGCTATTTTCCTGGTGCTCTTCATGGTGCTCTTCATGGAAATGAGCGTGGTGTAATCCACGTTGGTTTGGTTGATCGACATCGGCATGTTCATGTACATTTGGTACTACAGGTTCGTCTTCTTCAATTTCCAGTAGATCCGCAGGTATATTTTGAATGATCCATTCTCGTAATAGAAATGCAGCTACAAAAACCACAACCACAACGCAGGTAATAACTTGGCCTTCAAAGCAGTCTGAAAAGAATGCTCTAGGAATTAAATGCATTAGACTGAAAACACTTCCCTCTCATTTGTATTCCCCTCCTCCAACTTACTTTATGCTGAAGCTTGTTCTGAGTGTGTCAATCCATGGATAATTTGTAGCTGTGGAGCCTATATTGCTAGATTCTGGCTTTATATCTGAAACTGAATCGGTTGCATATTCTGTTATTGATGATGTGACAGTAGCTGATATATTTGCGACTACGCTTGTAGTAACAGTATGATTTCGCAATTTTTGAAAACGAGTCAGTTGTGTCGATAAATTTTCGCCGCTCCAAAAGTAGAAACGCCAAATCCAGACGGTGAAGTAAGGCAACACAATCAGCCAGACACAAACCACAAGAATGGCTCGTGCGGCCATATTCAATGCAAATGTGAGACGTTTTTGTAACTGTTTGACAAATAAGATTGGTGGGAGTGATTCGGGCATGTCTTGTCGGTAAACTATTGACGTACAAGATAAGTATAGCTTATTCATTTAAAATTTTATTTTATTTTTACCTGGAGTAAAAACAAATGGATGTTCGCATAATTCGCAGTATCTATAAAGAAGTTAATTTCTTTCACTGACTAAAACTGGTTGTACTTTTTCCTGCTATGAGAGAGCCATTCTATTAAGCTACAGGGAATCATTAGAAATGACAGTTGAACAAAATTGTACATACCAATCCTGATGGACATGTCGAATGCTACCTGAACATTTACATGGATGGAAGAGTGGTTGGTCTGGCGTAGCTTCGCATCGACATACTCTGCAAATTTCTAAGTGCATAAACCAGGATGAGTCAGCGCACTCCTTGCCACTAAACATCACAAACTATCCTAACAAAAAGACATCAATACCTTCTTCCATGACTTCTTCGTGCGCCATAGGATCTTTTAGTTGCGTAGGATTGAGCGATCTCGGCTTATGCTGTTGGTGCGTGGAAGTATGGTGTTCCGAGAGCAAGTCACACTAACTTGCATGAGCGGACAAACTTCAAACAAGCTCTTGAATTTTGTATCTCACTTTGTGCCAGGTACAGATTATCCTGCGCTAAACAGACTTGCGCGCTGTAAAATGGCTCTTTTACTTTATTTAATACTAAGCTTTTGTTTTATATTTCCTTCCGTGTTACATGTCAGAAATGAAAAGGTTTAGCTGACAAAAACGATGTTTCAGATAACGGAATATGATAGTATTTAAGGGGAAATGCGTAAATCTCTGATTACCGTTTATTAAATGGCTTTTTTTACGCTACTCTATCATGAACTTTGCGTCTATGAAGAGACCCATTTTATCCGGGCCCATCGTGTAAACCCGTGTAATCCGAGCCCACTTCAATCTGGCGCAAAGTGTGCTACTTCCAACGCAAATCAATTTAGAGCTAACGCAGAAATGGTACGCGTATTCCGTAAAACGTTTTTGCCAGCCACGCAAAGACACTAATGGTACCTCGTAAACGAACAGAAAAACTTTTATTATATAGATCGAAAGTTCTTAAATTTAATAGGCTCCCCTTCGTTCCCACTCATCTCGGTACTGGATGTAACCAACGCAAACGCGCGGTATTACCCCTCCTGGATCAAGCAAAATGATGTTCAATTTTATCGGAGGTGCAAATTTGAGTTCGTCGGAGTGTAAAGTACTTCGAAGCAAAAGCTTGACGGTTCGGCCAATGTATTACTCAACAACTGAGAAAATGCCTTTTGCTCGTCCGCTGAATATCATTCAGTCTATAAATGTCTCTTACAGGAAGTCCCAATGGAACGTGTGCACCATCAAATTAATTTTACTTGAGATAAAGGGAACTTAAACCTGCTCTGCTAAATGATCTGCAACAGTTACAGTGTTTTATTCATTCATTCATAGAAGAGTTGGAACAGGATGGATCGAAGATTAAAAAAAAAGGAAGGAAAGGGAAAAGATAGATGGGATATCTTATTCCGGTGGCGAGCGCTTCCTTTTACCAGATTGATTTCCTTTGGCTGGATTTAACGCAGATGGCAAAATAATCTGACTGGACACTGTGGACGGCATCTCAAAGTCAGGTTCAACATATGTCTCTGGTCTATTTTCGATAAGTTGGATCGACTCCTGGATAATACTCTACAAAAGTTCGTAAAAAGAACTGCACGAATCACCTTTGCACCTGATACCCACCTTGGCTTTGTATATCAGTTTTAAGATCGAAATCATGTCTGTGGAAAACCGAGACGCTTGTAGAGGTACCTCAAATTCGTTCGATCGTTGGATACGACATACGTAACCTTCTGGATAGTCCATCACAAGGATCTTCATCCGACGGTCTATTATGCAATAGAATGAATGAACGTTTCAAACAAAGACAAGAACGCAACTTACGATGATGGCTAAAACCAACCATTCGAAGCTTACGGAGCTTGCTTTTTTCCCAGTTCACTTCTTTTGCTGCCCTGGAGAACATGTCCTTGAGAAGCTTTGGGATTTTGATCCATTGTTCATTTTCCTCCTTTGTTCCGTTCCCTCCAGCATCGATTCCTCCATGCTCTGCACAGCTATATTCGATTTCGTCCTTAATGATGAGAAGGTCGGGTCTCCACGCACGTATCTTTGTGGCCAAGCCAGCGCCTACAGCATGTCTATCCTCATTTAGACGAATAGATGTCGCGAAACATGATATATCACCGCTAATAAGAAGAGATTCATTTATGAATTAGTTGGCATTTAATGGAAGTAATGTTTTACCGGGTCACATCTACATCAAGATTATCAAATGCAGTGTCAATCATCCTCCACACCGGCAAAACCATGTCCTTTTCGGAGTCCCGCTTTGCTATCTTCGAGATAACTTTCCAACGGTACAAATGTAGAAGATCATTCAACGATCTCTGAGCCCACTCCAGATCAAACTGCTCCACGAAATCGAATGGACCTGCTTGTCGGACTACTGAAGACAGCTCTTCGATTGTTTTCTTTCATGAAAAAGAACTTGTGAGTATAGCGGTGCAAATTCACGTCACATTACCTTCCCCGTAAAAAGATCAAAGAATGCAGCAAGGTCTTCTGGTATTTCGGGCAAATTTTGGAAATTTTCTGTCTGTATTGTGATCAGTTGTTCTGGTGTAAAGATCGTTCTCCAGCAGGTATCGCCCAGGTCCAAAATAAAAGAATGTGCTGCGCTATTGGCAAAAAGAATCAGAAAGTTTTGTAGACTAAATTTAACATACTGTTCATGAGTGCATTGCTTGCCGAATTCATACATCAAATCCTCCACGTATACGCCTGGGCTCAGTTCCCACTTATTTTCTGCGTTCATAGAGAGGTATTTTCGGTCAAACGATGCAAGTTGCTCTTCAGTTAGTATCTGGGTGGAATTATTAGTCTGTGATGAATAAAGTCAGCGTTTTCGTATGAGTTCAGTCACTTTGGATTAAGTATGCTTACACTTTTGCTAGAGATGCTCAACGATGTCGGAGTTGAGCCTGGAGATGAAGCCAACTCTGTGGACGGCGCGGGTTTCATTACATCCTATGTAATACATGAAATTGGCATATAGGATAGATGATGAATACTTTGAGCTTTTCATAAAGTAGCGCCTCCCAATCTGGTTGTTCGTATGATATTTCCTAAGCAACTGTCATAAGAGGAGTAGTCGCTTTCTTGTTTTGACACACACTGGAACTCCCAGCTTTTTCGCTGCTGATTGAAACCGTTGTACCCAAATGGCCTTCATCTCTGCAGTGGCTGTGTTACGTAATACAAACTGTCGATTGATCGTGGCAAAACGCTGGAGACTTGGAAGCTCCATTTTTTCGGAGTCAAAATACTTCTTAAAGACTAATCATTATAATGGGGAAATGTTTTTTATTAAATGGATACATAGAATGTTATATTACCTTCCAGAAATTGCCCATCTGTTTGTGACATGAGAGAGAAAGATGTAAGGGCACTTGAACCCGAGTGAAAATGTAAATATACTCTTTTTCCAAGGTTACACAATCCGCAGTTTATCGTTAACCAGGATAAGGAAAACAAAGCAAGGGATGCTTTTAAAACTACCAGTAGGCAGGAATGATCCAAAATAATGCATAAAATGTCAATGGAATAAACGTCAAGTAGACGTAATGAACAGCTACATTGCTTCCAACGGCAAGTGCATGCACTGCATGTTTGTGAGTGACTGACAAAACGCTTTTATATCCCGCTAGTTAAGTACCGTTTGCATAACTAAACGATTTTGGTTCCTGTCTGATAAGTTATTTGCTTATTTTATGAATGAATGCAAAGCTTTCAAGAAAAGGTTCGTCTCTATGGAAGCTTTTGCCATGGTGAGTAATTGGGAAAGCTGGAGTCAGAGGCCTTTTCTGTCGTTTTGGGAGTGCATTTTTCAAAAGTATCGAGGTGCGTGATGAAGAAAGGCGGCTATTGTATCAACATTTGTTTTGAACGTATCGAAGAGAGGCTTCACCAAGTAGATAATTTTTTTTTTTTTGGGTAAGGACGGCGAAAGTGGTAGGTAAGGTCACGAGTGCTGCGGAGATTTCTTCCGTTGTTAGGACCTCTGCTCAATGGTTCGCCTTGATGTTATGTCCGAGTGGTGGTCCTTCAAACGTGTAATGGTTCGCCCTCCTCGTCACTGAATGTCCATTTGCGAAGCTTCTTGTGTACAATAAGTACACTGCACGCTTGTGCATTTTTTTTAGGACCTCTGCTCAATGGTTCGCCCTGATGTTATGTCCAAGTGGTGGTCCTTCAAACGTGTAATGGTTCGCCCTCCTCGTCACTGAATGTCCATTTGCGAAGCTTATTCCTTTTTCCTTATTTCTTTTCTCTTTTTCTTATGCTTAGCAATTTTTACTGGATACATGATGATTTCAAAGCGAACTGCGCCAACTGTGTAGTTCGTTTTATTCTGATATCTTAATCCTGTGATAAACCAATTGAATTGATAAGTCAGCAATCCGAAAACAAGTATCGTGGGAGTGATGGTTATTCCGGAAAGGCGGACCCTGTCATTTTAAACCTTTCTATAAAGTCTTCTTACTGGTTTACTGAGTTATTATATTACTTCTAGCCTTTTTGGATATGCATGATTAGTACCTAGTTTAAGACTAGGTGTGATTAGGTACTGTATCATCGGTCAGAGTCACCGATTTTGTGACCTGAGTCACAATTCCCAGCCAAACTCTGGCTCTGTCACAGTTTCTTGCACACCTCACTTTTTGTGTAGACTATAGTTTCTTTCTTTCTCTCTTTCTTTCTTCTTCTTCTTTTTTTTTTTTTTTTGAAGTTCCGGAGATTGATTGTTTGAAGACCACTCAAGAGCAACACATACTCCTAAAGCAAGTATCTTAGGGACATTTTCTATGATTGCCATTCTCTAAGAAGGGAATTGCTACGGACGCTCAGGACTGGCTGCTTAAGGAAGCTGATATCACCTCAATCAAAGCGGCTACTGAATAGCTTCTTAATAAAGGCTGAGAGTAAATAAATGCTAATGAAACTCCTGAGCATCCATAACCTGAGTGTGTGTAAACTGAGTATGCTTTATACGTATGGCAACGAAGCTTTGCAGTCCTGGTTGTATGGCGCCTTTCCTCCTGGAATGGCATATTTTCAAGGTGTAGACCTTTGGGTGCAGCCCTTGCGCTAACAGATCCTGGTGAAATATTGATCGAAGGAAGTTGTAAGAGTCCGGAAAGTGAATAACGGCGAAACTCTTTTATTGCCAATCATTCTGTCATCTTTCAAACTTCCAGATTAGGTTCCATTGAGTAATTGAATAAATACAATCTACTATGCTATAGTTATGAAAGGAAAGGAAGGCACTCAACTGATAAATTGATAATAAAAAGAAACCGGAAGAGTGAACCAAGCCTACTAGTTTTTTGTCGTCAACCAATCTCTGCTACAAATAATTGCGTGTGGATCTGAGGGGGAAGACATCATGTATATTTTTTCTCTCAATGGTTCCGTACTTTTGTTTTCTTTTATAGTCATCTATTGTCACTACTGAAAAAAAAAATCCTGTAACCAATGGCGCTTAAACCTGAGGGATCTCGTCATTGGCTCCTTTTCCAACGCTTCTGTTGTTCTCAGAAATATCAGCTTTTTTACTGGATCAATCTGAATAATATCAGTTAGCGATAGCAGGTATACTTAGCAATGATATGACTGTTGTGTTTATTAAGACAAATTAGGTAAATTGGACATCCGCGCCATTTGGGGTGAATGGGCAGCTCCCGAAAGGGACACAGTCAACTACTGTCCAAAAGATGCGTTTACATTATCTAACATCACGAGATTTAAACGCATAACCAGTAACGTTGATTTTTCCTTACATGTACTCCGAATAATCACTCTATTTTGCAGCGTTAAAGGCTTTATTTAAGGTACAGTGCTTCCAACAAGCAATGTTGCAGCCAGTCAAAATCGATGTCGTTGGTTGGTCAACCAGCTATGGTGGCAGGATCGTCGGATTTTCTGCACAGGCGCCAAAATGCATCGTTGATACCAAGCAACAATTTCATGTTCTTCAAGGATATGAAAGATGGAAGATCATCCAAGGATTGGGGAAAACGAAAATGTACAAATCCCATTGGCAACCAAGCGAGAGACAAAAAACGTGATGTTAAACCCTACCATGTGAAGAGATGAAAATATATTAATATTCTATGTGGTTGATTTGATTTTTTGACATACCATGAATTGAAAAGCAAGCGATCTATCCAATTTGTTCACGTCAATTGCATTTTTGTTGAAAATTATCAATCGAAGGGTGCCCATGCAGAGAAGGTATTTGCTAGCGTTGCCTTGATTCACTTTCACTTCACCGTATCCAACACTGCCATCATACTCGAGTTGTTGTTTTTTGGCAATGGTTGCATCTGTCACGATTTTCCAGCTTCAATTGAACGGAGACTGTTCTTCTGGAACAACTGGAATCCATGCCACATGTCGTGATTAAATTGATAAATGCCGTGGCATTGTAGCATTCATCGCTTTTGGCATCAAGTTTCGCGACCGCCCGAAATCCCAACGTGGCAACTCTCTTGCTTTTCGGTCTTCTTCCAAAGCAATACATATCCCCAAGAAGGATTGAATACGATTCCTTTTGGGATTAGACCACGAAGCCGATAACATAACACGACGGAATAGCATAGAATATAAAGGGGCATCTGTACAAAAATGAACATCATCGACCTTATTCGTATTCGCGTCTATCATCCTTTGACGGTTTTGTGCCGTTATTTCATATTCATGGCTGATACAACAATGTAAAGGTGTAACAATGACGCAATAACGTATTTTATTATCATGCAATATCACGGACGTCTCAGCAATTGCATCATTTGCAAATCTCTCGTGGGAAGGTTTCAAAATCTGTAAAACCAATACACTGTGGGAACCCAACTTTTGATGCTCGTATTTCGTTGATATTTTCTTTATACTACGGTTGATAAAAGTACGTAAATTTATCCATCGGGAAACCCAGACATTGAACGTTACACATTCACGCTTGAACTGTAAGGAAGTCTCAATAAATGCGGTGTATCAATGGTAAGTACAAACAGTTTCATTGCACCATTGATAATTTCTTTATCTATCAATCTTTTTGGGAACAGGCTCTTTACGAGAAACCAACAAGTTTATGCATTATTCGACAGATGATCACTGGGCCTTACATAGGGTGGTACAATTGACAGATTATTTCTACATGAAAACAGGACGTAGAGACACGTATTACCCCTTTCTGTAACGAGAAAGCAATAATCTTTAATCGTATGATGCATTGATAGACACAAGGAGTAAAAAGACTTTGCTGTGTATTTTATTGGTGGAGTAGACTGATAGATGTCTGATAAAACAAAGAACTGATAAATCTGTAATATCAACATTGATATTGTCTGAATTAACATTGGTATCATTGTTGCTGGTGATGGACGAGGTCAGGTAAAGCTGACAACTTCTATCATCGTCGCTGATAGAATTGTCGTTGGTTGTTTCTTGAGCATCATTCGCATTGATATTTTCTTGAGTGTCAATAGTACAGGCTGTTTCTTGGTATTCAGTAGTGTCTTTGGTGCTTTCTTGAATATCAGTAGTGTCGTTGGTAATTTCTTGATCGTCAACACCATCGAGTGTTTCTCGGACAACAGTATTGGCCTTAGCATTCAGACTTCGCAACCTTTGATCAGTAACAGAGCCAATAAACTTTGTGCAAGCTCCATCTGTTCGCAATATGATATCCAATTCCTCTTGCTCGTTCCAAAATCGTTGGTAATCAGCAGAACCAGTCCAAGTCTTGTACTTCATTCTAACGCGTTTGTAATGTTGTGTTGCTGATATACTTTGAGAGAATATTGAGGTATCGTTGTTGCGAACTACACTTGTCCAAGCATTAAAACTTTTCAATAAACTTTCTAAAAGTAAGATGGCGTAGGTTATCCAAACACCATCGTGCATCGTCTGGTACTGAAATCTTTGGCTTCTTTCTGGAGAGTGTAGATGCCGACGACTTTTTTTTTGGGGTGGCATTTCAAGGAAGAAACTACAGTAATGTACATGCAAAAGAAGAAGAAAAAGACGCACATGAACTTTGAATCGGTGATTTTTGTGAAAAATTCATGTTTTTCTTTATTCCTTCGGCTTAAATCTTTCGGTTGAAAGGTAATGATGGTAAGAGACTGATTTGGACTACAATTGTGGAGTTGCAGTGAGGTTAGTAGTCAGTGAAAGTCTTGCTTTTGTAAGACTGGAGATGAACGTCTATATTACTGGTGTATGCATCGTCGTTGAACGGACTTACATCGGGTTTCTCTACAAAACCGGGAGCAATAGTTAAGCAGTCTCGATTTTCGTATGTTTATGGAAATGTCGCATTAACAATGTCCTTTTTTTTTTATGGAGGATTGGACAATTTGTACCATTGTAAAGATGGTAGACTCAAGTCTTTCGATACATTGTACATACTTGCTTTTTGGTCAAGTTTTAAAATATGTTGCCAATGTTATAGTAAATTATCCTATTTAACAATTTCTGGTTTCACAGTTATTCCTATTTTTCCGCAGATGCATCAATAGCACTTTTTCCTTCATATTCCCAGGAACTAATCCCAATAACTTTTCCTACAACACTTTCTGTCAGTCGTAACAACACAACTTACCTTGTTCTCATGTTTTTTTTTCTTGTTGCTGGTGTCGTGCAAATCAGTTTGCTTCATCGTCGCACATAAAATGACTGACAGTCGATGTAATACTCTTAAAAAAGTGATATAAAATTGCTAACTACTTACCTGATTGATACTTACGTGATTCTTACTTCTGTATTGCTGCCTTTTCATGAAGTTGTTGGTTGCCATTATATTGGTACGTTGTTTCGACATTTATCCCAGAACTTATAAGAATGCGAAACGAAACCTCGGAAATGACTTTTCTCCACGCTATTGCAAGCTTCCGTGATTCTTTTTGATAAAGTGTCTCCCAGCAAAAACCTATGGCGCTTAACCTTACTCTTTGCCACTGCCTAGAATTGTTCTATTGGGTTAAGCTCAGGGGAGTAAGAAGGAAGGTAACGCATTTATATCCTCGGTACTCAATATACTTCTTCATGTTTTCATGTGTGTAGATCGGTGCATTATCCATGACTACATAGTGCCTTTTCATGTGAGGATGCTTGTCCATTTCATCTAGAGTCGTTTTTAAGAAACTGATATAGTGACCTGTCACAATTCCTGAACTAACATATCCATCGGCTTTTCTCTTCTTCGCTGGTCTCGGTTTATTGACACCAATTGTAATCAAACCTTCAGCAGACATGGCACCCAATATTGACGTCGTGTTTGCTCTCGTTACTGGTCGGGTAACAATGGCACACGTACCTTTTTTGGACCAAGCCCTAGAGCGTTTCATATTGATATCGAAAGCTGACTCGTCAAGAAACACGCAATTCGTCAAAAAATTCATATCAGTATTCTCCCACTTACGAACCCAATCATGTCTCTCTTCAACCTTTGCTGGACTGTTCCTTTCAACAGAATGAAAGTCAGCCTTCTTCAACGGAGGGTTGCATTCACTTTTCATGAAATTGTAAACAGTGCTACGTGAAACTTTCAGATCATCGAACCGATTCAACAAATGCTCGGTTACTTCAACAACAGAAGCAGAAGGGTTACTATCAACAAAATTGATAACAGCTGTTTTATGCTCTTTGCTCAAGATACATTTACGACCAATTTGCTTACAAACCTCAAAAATGCTATCAGGACACATATTGTACTGTTTAATCCATCTCTGAGCAGTCCAAATGTGAATGCCCAACTGCTTCGCTGCAGCTGATGCGCTCATACGCTTTTCAATCTTCAGGTCGAAAAAGCGAAACTTATCTTGGAGGGAATAGCGCACATAATCGCGCTTTGTGTTTGCCCCTTTCATACGAATGTCTTCGTCTTTTAGCTTTTCTGTAGCATTGGACAAACAGATGAAGATTCACTAGAGAGCATATTTTTCAAGTACTCACTGTGAGTCGCAATCGGCTCTACAATGAATTCATTTTGATCAACGAAAGGTTGAAACTTTGATTCTCCGAATCAATGCCTCGGGATTTGAAACCCGATCGTCGACAGCGAAGTCACAGGGACAGCGGCTTTGATTTTAAAATTTTGTTCTAGTGAGGTATTCTGGTCACCATTATCATACATCGCGTCTCACCATGGAACTCCCCGAGAATGTTGAACTTCTGCGTACCCACGTTTTTGTTGAGCGCGATAGAGTCTTCAGTGTGCGTTGCTTGGAAGTGATTCTCATGCGCATGCTGACCCTTCACTGCCCTTTATTAGGTCACTGGCAGCGACTACCCTCATCAGTACCCTAGAATAAGCAACGCGTGGAACATCGACGAGTTCAAAAAAGTGAGAACAATGCTTTGGAGAAGTTTTGATTAATGTTGCGTACAGAAATTTCACATTAAGATCAATCGCCTATCACAACATAGCATCGAATTTGATCTTGTTGGTGTAGACGCATCGATCGCGAATGCTTTCCGTCGAATTTTGATTGCTGAGGTAACAATTTATATGAACAGACGATAAGAATGTAGTTCTTATTATTTTTTTTATTTTAATTAGGTGCCTACATTAGCTATCGAGAACGTCTATGTCATGAACAACACCTCGATCATTCAGGACGAAGTGCTGTCTCATCGATTGGGTCTAATTCCAATCAAGGTGGATCCTCAGCTTTTTGAGTACAAAAACAGTAAGTTGGTTGGATTGAGGAGAATATGAGTTGATCTTTTGCAAATACTGACATTGTTCCTACTTAGATGGCGATTTACCGACCGACTTGAACACGATCGTTTTCAAGCTGAAGGTCAAGTGCGAGAGAAATCCTAAAGCAAAAGAGGGCGAGACAGATCCTAAAAAATTGTATATTAACTCCCATGGTATGGAGAAAGAGGGCATGTGCAGCATGGACTTATAGTTCAGTACAGTGTATTCCAGGGATCTGGTATGGGAACCAAAGGGTGATCAAGAAGAGAAATTCAAGGATAATCCTATCCGACCTGTGCACGATGATATCCTGATTGCTAAGTTGCGACCAGGTCAGGAAATTGATGTAGAGTTGCATTGTTGCAAGGGACAGGGACGTACACACGCAAAATGGTCACCTGTTGCCACTGCATCCTATCGTCTTCTTCCCGAAATTCGAATTCTGAAGCCGATCACAGGAGAAGATGCTTACAAGTTCCAAAAGTGCTTCCCAGAAGGTGTGATAGACGTAGTGAAAGAGGATGGAGTGGAAATGGCCAAGGTTGTCAACCCACGTAAGGACACCGTGAGTCGAGAAGCTTTGCGACACAAAGAATTTGAGGGCAAGGTCCAATTACTCAGAGTCCGAGATCATTTTATCTGTAAGTTTGTTTGCAGATGAGTTTAGCATAAAAAACTAATACATTCTGTGCAGTCAATGTGGAAACAAGCGGTGCCATTCCTGCTGAAAAATTATTTGTCATGGCGATTGATGTACTAATGGAGAAAGTCAAGGCGATTGAGCCGGCATTGGCCCGTGCTACCTCAAACGAAACTGCATAAACGTAATAAACATACACCTTTCATTGCTTCTTTATTATTATTTCCTTTATATATTGCAAAGAGGGCCTGCTTATTGGTTGTCTGTTGTGCGCTTTGCTCTCCTTGTTCTGACAGCTTCAGCAAGCAACTCTAATACATCTTCACTAGCATCCCAATCGATACAGCCATCAGTAATTGATACCCCATACTTGAGTGCCACGGGTCCGTCTTCAGGCACATTTTGTTTTCCTTCATGTAGATGCGATTCGATCATGACGCCAATCAAGGAATCTTCGCCAGCGGCGATCTGATCTGCTAGACATTTGGCAACCTTCGGCTGGTTCCTATGGTCTTTGTTGGAATTGCCATGGGAACAATCTACCATTAGTGCTGTGCTCATTCCTGCCTTCTCTAGCTGTTTCTTTGCATCGAGAACGCTTTGTGCGTCATAATTGGGTCCTCTATTTCCGCCTCTCAAGATAATATGACAGTCTGGATTTCCGCTTGTATGGGTAATAGCTGTAACGCCTGCACGAGTGATGCCTAAGAAATGATGGGACACAGCTGCGGCACGGATTGCATCAACAGCGATTCCCAAATTCCCGTCTGTGCCGTTTTTGAAGCCGATGGGGAACGAGCTGCCCGAAGCCAACTCCCGATGTAACTGGGATTCGGTGGTGCGGGCACCAATAGCACCCCAGGAGATGAGATCAGCCAGGTATTGTGGCGAAATAGTATCCAGCAGCTCCACTGCCACAGGCATCCCCATTGCAGTCAGCTCGCACAGTAAAGCCCGGCTTATCCTCAGTCCCTTATTGATGTCGAAACTGCAAAGCGAGCTGGGATAAATTTTATGTATCTTTGTCTGGGTGTTTACCTTCCATTGATATCTGGATCATTGATTAATCCCTTCCATCCTACTGTTGTCCTTGGTTTTTCAAAATAGGAACGCATGACAATAACGAGGTCATCTTTTAAGCGTTCTTTTGCTTCCATGAGTAACTTGCAGTATTCTTTCGCCGCAATAGTATCATGAATAGAACATGGCCCGATAATGACCAACAATCGATCATCTTGCTTTGCTAATATTTCTGCGATTTCTTGTCTTGCGGTTGCTACTGTCTGTCTGGATTTGTCGGGCTAATCAACAACTTAGTACTGGCAAGAACAGTGTTTCTAGGTACCAAAGGAAATTCCTCTGTAATAAAATTTGGACTTAGTAAAGCATTGTATCCCTTAATGCGCAGATCAACCATGATTTCAATCTAAAGAAAAATAAAAGCAGGAAAAAAAAGAAGAAAGAAAAAAACGGTTCGCTGGAGCGGATATTTATCTTTTTTCTATCATTCACTTTTTTGGGCATTTAAAAAGGAACGCAAACAAAAAGGTATTTTTTTATACTTCGCATTGGAACCTGCGCATGATCCAAAATGGTCATTGGCTCTCTCGTGCGGGAAAGGGGGTTGGGGACTGTTGCCGCTCTAAGCCGCGCTGCTACCCTTACCTTTTCTACACATCTCTACGTGTCCCATGATTCCAACACCAGATCTCTCTCACCTGACCAGCCAGGATTACGACAAGATCTACGAGCCTGCAGGTAGCTAATATTTGCGAGCATATTCAACCCAACCTTCATTATTTCTCTAGAGGACACATTCTTGCTTTTAGACGCGTTGGAACAAGATGAAACCTGGCTACAATCGATTAAACCGCGCATATGTCTCGAAATAGGGTAAAAACAAATGCATTGCCATCAGGCTTGTTGTCATTGATGTCTTTTCATCTCCAGATCAGGTTCGGGATGTGTCACAACCTTGCTGTCCAAGATTGTCGGCTCTTCTAACGCTGGTAAATTTCCCGGCTTCTTTTATCTCCTGTCATTCATATTATTTCTAGTTTATATCACCACCGATATTAATGAATATGCTTGCAAAGCGACCCGTCAAACCGCGCTTCAAAATCAAGTACATACTGTTGAATCCATTCGTACCTCCTTGGTCAGCTCTTTATTACCACGATTGACACAGATGGTGGATGTTCTATGCTTTAATCCACCGTATGTGGTCACCACACCAGAGGAGGTTGGCAGTTTAGGGATCGAGGCGGCTTGGGCAGGAGGAATTGATGGGCGACAAGTTATTGATGAATTCTTACCCTTTGTCCAGGTAAATAGTAGTGATTTTTTTTTTTTTGCATTAATTCTGAAATCGTGGTGTAGGATCTTTTATCACCCCAGGGAGTCTTCTACCTATTGCTAATCAACGAGAACAGACCGAATGAAGTTGCAGAAATCATGCGAGGGTACGGTTTACAAGCCGAAATCATGATGGAGAGGCGTGCTGGCAGGGAGAAACAGTATATTTTAAAGATTCGACGATAATTCATAGACAAAACATAATTCAGTTTCATATCATTGGACAGGCTTGGATTGACCGGTCAATGCAGGTAAATGAACAAATGTGGCATAGATGGTACTATATTTTCGCCATGAGAGAGCAATATTGATGAGAACAATAATTATATGTATAAGAACAAAAACACTTACGAACACCACCGTGAGATACCATGCTTCATGCCGCGCCAGAAAGCAGATGATTCTTTTTGTTGATACTTTCCGCGAACACGCCACCAGCGCCACAGGTGTGAGCATAGACTCCATGAAAAGCCGCTGATGAAAGGCAGAATAATCTGGTCTTTGATAACTACCGAAAAGAAAATTTGCGACTTTGTGGCCCCTTGGGACTGTAGGTTTTTTACTGTGTTGTTAAACTGATTCTCGAAACGGAAATCTGGGATAGCAGGACGTTTAATGGCGCTTCTTGGTATCTCTGAATCAACATCGTCATTCTCCTCAACGTTTCCATAAAGCCTCTCGCGCTCTAAACGTTGTTGTTCATATAGACGTGCCAATTCTTCGTCATGCTGGTACAAACTAGCATACGCATTTGCCGACATGAGGAGTAATATCGTGGTTGAACTAGAGCCCGTCACTCTTTAGAGCTCCTCGACTGTCGGATGTTCAAATCAATGGGAAGAAATGTTGGCAATGATGTTTGTGCCAAGAATATACAGTTGTTTGCAGACTACTTTACGTTAGACGAAAGGTTGTTCACTTCATGGACGCAAAATTTGTTCAATAAACAGTATACAGTTGTTACATTTGGACTAAGTTAGGATAGTGAAAGTGCGCCAGTTTTGCAAAAGTACGCCAAAGTAAAAACTTGTCAATCCATCCCTACAAAGCTGTTGAAATTTGGCCACGCTTACAAAAGAAAGTCATGGTGATGTAAACGGACCACAGTGGCACGAAAGTGGATCAGAGTTTTTGAACATTGCTTTCAAGGAGGTTTAAGATAGATCCATTCGTCTCAATCTCGATTCTGTACAAAATGTTTGTTTAGAGGGATATTTACGAGATATCAACAGCGGGAGGAAGATCAGATATCTTTATTAAAATTTGTCAATTATTTCGAAAATGGCGGAGAGTGGTAAGCGAAGGGTATTGGAGCGAAGCGATGTAGATGAGGTAGGGGACATGGCGTTTCCCTTCCAAATGATGAGTCCAGTTAGGGCTTTCCAAGCGTAGGCTCGTGGCCCAATGGGCTGAGATTCTTGGCTGGGCCCTAGGACGCCTCAGCCCAGTTTCAAGCCCTAATCTCAGTTGAGTCAAGGTAGTCAGGTTACTTTTTCTTTGTCACAAGTGCATCCAATTGTTGACAGCATTATGGAATACAGATTGTGCTGTCCTTGTGAGTGATAAAAAGGTGACACATGAACACCTAGATAATCTGGAGATCGGTACTGCTTTCTCGTGATTTCTTATCTTGCTGTGGAGATTAAAGCAATAGTTAAAATTATAAAGATCAATATTACATTTTGATAGTGTGCCCACACAAAGAGCATCAATGCTTGGCTGTTGATGAATTTCCTGGTTTCACTTCACGATAGTAGCGAGAGCATCCATATTTGGATTGAATGATAGTGTATATGATAGCATCATGGCGGATGTTTGATGTTTGATGTTTGATGTTTCCTCGGTCTTGTTGATCCATGAAGTAGTATGTTGCGTTGAGAACCACACACGAAAAACACAAGCAAGGGGTCAAAATATGTGCTTTGTAATTCGAGAATCTTGCGTGACTCCGGTTTGATGACACCTAAAACAATCTTGTCGACGTGTAATTTTTATTCCTACTTGCCTGTTTTATGTGGCGTCTACAAATTGGCAATATCGTATGCTACGACAGGTTAGGCAGTACTAGCGGATTTTACCACGTTTAGTTAAGTCCAACTAGGCTTGCTCCATTTCACTTCATCCCTTTCTTTACGGTCATATGCGGCGGAAGCAGTATTTGTATTTTGTAGATATAATCATAGTCATATATTAATAGAGACAGCTGCTTCGCGCTTCCACTTCTGTGGGATGATCCTCAGGATATTGTGTCAAGAAAATGTGATCAAATAATTGAGAAAAGAAAGAGGTAGTTTTTTGTGAAAGATCGGTAATTTTGGTACGTGTTCGATATCCCATTTCAATGAAGGGCTGAGCAACAGTTCGGGAAAAAAATGGAAGAGTTTGAAGAAGAAAAAGCTGTGATCAAGAAGGAAGAAAAACCTGTAGAGCAACTGAAGAAGAGGGCACAGCGAGAGAGATGAAGGGCGTATGAGGATGATTGAAGAAAAACGTGCAGCCAGACATTTACTACGAGAAGTACCTTGTACCTTTGCTTTAATAAGCACTTAGTAATTCGTTCATATCCGACTATACACCCCTTTCATCAAGCAATGTTCATTGCAAAAAAGACGCGATGAATGACAATGATGAATAACAAGTCGGTGTAAAAATGGATACGGTGAGAATGAAAGAAAAAGAACTGTGGTAGGAAAGATGATGATAACTGAAGAAGGCATATTGACATAAGAAACACTGCGAGAAAATGCAACGCAAGGAAACAGCTTCAGATTTGGCACTCCAGTCCATCAAATACATTCTGATATACATCATCCATGAAATTATCTGCCTTCAATCCCATCTAGGCAGCACTACTGTTGTATATCTACTTGAACGTGTTCCTGGGCAAGACCCTCAGTCTCCTCAATGTTTACTCTAATGATGGCTTGACCCTTTGAGCGTTGAGGTATTGCAACGTGTAGTTTATCGTTTTGCTCTGCGGGGAATGACGTGTACTACTTTTTCTTTCTTTAAGCCAGTAAAGACTAAGTGTTCGATAAACTATTTATGCCCACTTTTTTTGGGGAGAATACAGTATGCACATAGAGCGAATGCATGTAGCTTAAAAAAAGCAGGGTCCGTTTTCAATTATTCATTTAAAAAAAGTAAAACACATTAAGCCTCACTACTGCGCCGTACATAGCTATCATGCGGAAGGGTTCTGATATCCCTTTTGTGGTATATGTCCGTCAAGGTTTAGACTGATAACGAAATTAGGATAATGAAATGTAGTTCTGCAAATACTCCTTTCTTCCATGTTTTGATAGCGGAACTTTATCTTGGATTTTTAAGTATAAGAACTTAAAAAGGCAGCAGATTCCCCATTATACTCAGTTACTTCTTTTTTTTTTGTTTTGTTGAATGAAGATATGTGATTATAATGATAACCGTAATGAAAACATGATACTTTTGCACCAGAGTTGAATTGCAGTACGATAGCTGATATTAGTAGATATGCAAATTCAAGTTAGAACTGACTGTTTAGTCATGCGCTACGGATCTGATCAAACAGTAGCATCTATGCTTAAATTTAGTCCTTATCGCCGTGGCGCGATCACAAACTTTAAATATTTATTGCATTATTTATTTTACAATGTTGGTTGAGTAAATAAAATTACTTTCGCATGACAGTAGCAACCATGGATATAGTAGTACACTTCGGCAATTCAAAGGTCGGGATAAGAAGAAATATAAATCTATTACCTCTCCATTTCTGAGAGGGGATAACAATGTCAATTAGACGGTCAGGATGCTTAGTTCTTTCAGTCTATTTTGGATGTAACATTGTTACTCATAAAGATGAGTCAATATGAAGGAAGAAGGCAGTAGAGCACGTGAGCTATAGTATGGTGCAGGATGTTTAAGAATTGCAAGGACAGGCTCATTGTAAGGAAACGTTGTCTATCAAAAATTCTGCTTTTTCTATCATTAATATCTAACAGGAGGCTACAACATCCATTGCCTTATCCTGCAAAACTACAATGGTTGATTTTGCTACTTTCAAAGCATATTATTGTAGACCACATTAACCTGTTACCCACCAATGGCTTGTATCGACTGTTAGCACCCTTTGACCCCTCTTGGAACACTTGAAGGGACTAGTTGATGTACTCAAGCAAAATCAGTGTCACCTAGAATAAGAGCCTGATTGATGAGGTTTCTGTAAACTCGACAGAATTTACCTTTATATTCTGATTGCAGAAGCACCATGACATGTGTACAGTACATGTTCATAAAACACACAAGATTATATTACTGTATGTGGGTTTCACCTTGTTTTGTTGTCCTTGACGCTTCTTGTCCTTCTCATTATACAGTTAGTTTCTTGTATCTTTTGTTTTGATAGACCTCCAGTTGAGCCGAAAAACTTTATAACTAGCATTCTGGACTGTGACCAGCAGATAGTACCAATAGTGGTCTTGCCATGCTACTGTAACTGCGCTGAGATATATTATGGTCTGATATTTTTCATTCCAGTTGGCAAAACCCTCCCAAATCGCATGTGAGATCTAAACCAACCGGTCCTCTATGATGTGCAACTATCCAGTCGCGTCACAGATGTTTTGATGGTCAATCTGCCACGGTCAATCCGGTGCGCATATCCCAGCCCCAAATATCCTCACCACCTTGCTGGTTGGCAGACCATATTACAACAACACTGTGATATCTCTTCTGTCTCTCGATTGTCTTCACTATGGTCTAGACTACTTCTTACTGATTCCCATGTATATATTCACCTTCCACAACAGCTTTCCTGTGCTGGTAAATTTTCCGTTCTCTGTCTTTCTACTGCATCTTCTTTCCAGGTGCTCTTTTCTTCTTTTCACTATGATGGGTTTCTTTTCGATTCATTTCCTACATTGTTTTTTACCTTCGTTCGTTTTTGTTCTTCTATTTTCTCTTTTCTGTAAGAACCGTGTTTATCTTCTTTAGTTTTCGCTGAGATCGGGTCAGAGTAGACATGCATTTATGACATCGGAATTACAATAGCATCATGGTAACACATGCATGAAACGGACTGTCCAAAAATGCACCTCGGGAGGATTCGACCTGATCATGAATTGGGGTTACGTCTATGACGATCTACAGCTAGCATGTAAATTTTCGGAACTTATTACCAAATGATTCCATGGTTTGGATATATGTATAATGGGTAAGGTTCAGCTGGTAACCCGGGCGGTCGCTCTGGGATGGGCATTCTGTGCTAAAATTAATGACAAGACCACCTGACGCATAAATCATACCTTATTGGAGTAAAAAAGCAAAACTGTATAAAATAAGTGCGCGCATTTGCGACAAATAGAATGATGTTACATATGGCTTCGTATGACATAGAAACCAAGTTTTTGCCAAACTGTATCTATTGGTTAGGAGAATCAGGGAAGAAGTAATCAGAAGAAAGTGAGAAAAGTGAGAATGGATCAAGAATTTCTGGATCCGGTTCTTGTTCAGGAGCTCAAGTGAAGCAAACTCCCCAATGTAGAAGTAACAGCAATGGCATGTATTCTCTCTTATGGTGAGCGCTTAAAATCTTTTTGCGGCAGGTGTTTGAGAGAGATCTATAATACAGCTGTCAGGACTGACAGAGGAAATGGACAATAAGATAGTCGGAGTATCTGTAAAAACTGCTCACACAGAGACAGTCATTGACAGAACTCTATTTGTACCTTCAGTGGAAGGCTATTACCGCTCTCTTCTCGCGATGTGACATCCCATAATAGACTGGACACAGAAGCATTTTCACAAAATGCTGGTCTCTCGGGCAAAAACTTTTTTTTTGAATTCGTACCTATTGTGGGTATCTGGATGTAATTCGGTGCCTACTAATATTATCTGCGCTTAAAAAAAGTTTTTGCCCGAGTCAATTCTCTACTTAAAACTACGATATTACCCTGCGTTCACTAGCGTGCAGAGCAGACAAATAATCAACAAAGATTAAATTTTATAGTTGCGTCTGTCCTTGAAGAGAGACGTTGTTAAGAGATAAAGTGTATGCGCAAAGTCAGGCAGAAACATTTATCTTCACAACGTGATCCGGCTACACTGATCGTTTTGGGTAGCTTTGCCGACAGTCAAAGTTCTTCAAATATTCTTCTGAGTGCAGTGCTGGGAAGCGGCGGTAAACTTCATATTTTCCCGTACTGCTGATCCTGTTATCAATGATATAGTGGATGCAGGCATGATTACTATGCAAGTGTTAGTACGTGCAATCGTGGGAGATTATGTGCGGTAAAACATACCTAATTAGCTGCTTGATGTCGTCCGGGTTGGTAGATAAGGCTGCATAGTCAACTACAACGAGACATACTTTTGATTCCGTTTTGAATAAAAATGAGAGCATCGCTATATCGAATGTGTACCGAGTTAAGTTTTATCATAATCCCCCGCTTTTCTTTAAACTACTGTGATGTTGCTTAGTAGGCGATACGGAAGTACGTGAGACTAAGTTTTATTCTTCGAAGAAGATGCCTTAAACAGTACCCACGCTCCTGTCTTTTAGACTTGGGGAGCGGGCTCTTAATTATTAACTTAATTTGGCTCTATAGGCCTCTCGTTTACAACACTTACTCTGTGTGGTACCGGCGCAATAATCAAGTTGAAGCTGGCTTAACTCCACGAGTTCCGAAATATCCCGAGACGCAATTGCGCTGTTGGCTCGGCTTTTTGGAGAGATGTACACCTGGTCCGCTAGTGAGCGGCTCCGAAGGCAGTATATCATTTTGTTCAGTATCACGCCAAGAGCGTCATTGGTAAGGCCATGTGGTGACTTGCGCGCATAGCCAACGATAGCGAAATTGTCCTTCTTTAATCCTCGGATAAATGATATGTAGCGATCCTGGTAATTGCTGATATTTTGTGCTAGAAATGCTTTACATTCAATGTTAGACTTTCTCGACCATTACAGCAGGTATACAGTACCTCTATCAGCTGGTTTCATCACATATAGAGTGTTGTAAACGAGAGACATATAGAGCCAAACTCGGTTAGTAATTAAGAGCCCGCTTCCTAAGTCTAAAAGACAGAAGCGTGTGTACTGTTGAAGGCATCTTCTTCGAAGAATGAAACTTAGTCTCACGTACTTCCGTATCGCCTACTAAGCAACATCACATAAAGCTTTACGCTGTATGCGCGGTCCATCACTTAGGCGTTTTCTCGTATTGCTAGCTTTCAGATATGCAACCTTCTTACTGGTTGCGAACTGCGTGAAGCTCGAGATCGTTTTTCCATTAAACAGTGTGGTGTATGTTGCGGCGATTTCGAAAATCTGCTGTGCCGTCAGTTCGGTATATTCATAGACAGATTCGTTATGTGGATCGTCAGGTAGAAAGACGTGGTTGATAAATTCAAGGAATTGTAATTGAGAATCTATAAGCAGGAGAAGATTAGTTGACATTTTGTATTCAAATGTGGGAGTGATACTGACAAATGAGCTTATTGGCAGTGCTTGACTCCTCCTCTACAGCTTCTGTAGAATTGATGAGATTGCCCTGTTCACAAGTTTCGGCAGATCTGGAAGAAAAGCTGTCAGCATCTGTGTTTGTGGGATGGTATCGTAGGTATCGGAATGGAGAGAAGAGTATGCGCTACGTTGCTACGAGAAAAGGTTCTGTCGGGTCATCGTTTATAAAGCATAGGTCCACGTCTTCAATCCCATCAACTCGCATTTCACAGATTTTTCCATTCTGTGGACTGATGGGCTGACCATAAAAAATGCAAGCTGCTTGGGCGCGGGTTATGACTGGTGGCTACATGAATGGACGCAAGGTGCACGCAAGGTGGACGCAAGATGGACGCAAGATGGACACAAGGTGGCCATATTGCGTCCAACCTGTAAGACGTATGACGTAACTTGACCGTTACCACTAGTTTGAAGGTCTAACTCCCTTGTTCGGTGACAATGGCAACAAGAATAACCATCACGCATGCACAAGCAGCGTGCTTTTTTTACGGAAAATCCGTCAATGCAGAAAACGAAAGAGAATGTGAGAAACGGCTCGACGAAATTGAAGGGGCCGACATTTGTTATTTAGAAAGCGAACCTACAGAACCGCTACTTGTCAGCAGCGTACGGATCCAACGTTTTCCAGATCGCTATAAGCAATACTCCCGGACAACATTGTCCACCGGTGTTTCCTCATTCAGCAGGAACGAAGTAGCTGAAACAGCTCAGTAATGTATCGGATGTAATTTGTATACTAGCACAAACTTCACCCATCGTATGTTATCTTTAAGGAATAAAAAACTATAGTCTTATTTTTGTCCATGAGTGGTAAATGGCTCCAAAGATGTGATAATTATTGCTCATTACCCAGAAATAATTGGAATAACTGACAAAGTGAAAGATATACATCTGGGGGTAAATAAGAAAGATTGTAACTGGTAACATGTCCAGTGGATGTCGGGTGGACGCAAAATCAATGTTGAATGTCACTGCAATTAGATTGATGCCGCTGTTTGAGAATCCTCACCATGCGTCCACCGTGCGCCCACCTTCCAAGAACTAAAACTTGGTTAGTTATGGAGGGTTAGTAAAGATGGTATGTATAGTTATTTACAGAATTCGTGAAGCACTCAAACGTACTATTGCCAACCGCCCAAAATCTTCATAAACTTTTGTAGCACCTCGTTTGACAAACTTAGAAATTGTATTCAGCTTTTCCAGCTTATACGTTCTCAAGTACAGACCTCTATTTTTTTTTCTTTTTTACTTCATAGCTATAGTACTTCTTAATGCTAAAGTGTTGGATAATAGTGAAAAAGGGGCATCACAGTTGCTCTCTGTTACGACATTTATCTAAGCATCTATAAGAATGAGAAACGAAACCTTTGAAATCACTCAACTTTAAGCTATTGGATGCCTCACTGATTCGCATCATCAAGGTCTCGCTTTCTAAGAATCTATTACGCTTAACTTTGCTCTTAACAACTGACCAAAATTGCTCAATGGGATTGAGTTCAGGTGAGTATGATGGAAGATAGGCACATCGATATCCTCGAGACTCAATATATTTAGATATGTCTTCGGCTTTATGAATAGGGGCGTTATCCATGACCAAATAATGACCCTTCATCTGTTCATATTTGTCCATCTCATCCATTGTAGGTTTAAGGAAACTAAGATAATGACCAGTTACAGTTCCTTTACTTATAGTTTCAGAGTGATCTGTACGTTTTCTTTTCTTGGACGGCACTTGTGGACGTCTCAAGCTGCATTTAATCACGCCAGACGAAGAAATTGCACCCAAGATAGTGGTTGTTTTTGCGTTCTGAATCCGCGTCACCCCGAAAATATACGAATAGATTGGTGCCTTTTTTTGTCGTTTTTGTTTAGGAGGAATAAGCGTAGCACAATGCGATAGCTAGTATGAACGTTTAATTTCTACTCTGTTAACTTGTAGAATGTCTGTTCCTCGACATCTTTATAATCAGACGGACCGTACCAATGGAAATTCTGGTGTAGGAGTTCGAATCTATTGTCCATTAAAGAAGGTCATTTTTATCCTGGTTTGAAGCATCTTATCTGGTAATGTGACATTATCTGCAGGCACGAGCGAATATCATCGTGGTTGATAAACTGCTAATTTACTTAAAATAGGAAAAAAAATTTTTGTCCCGGACTCAAATACATACGTTCGAAGCGCAACGGGAGGCAAAAATAAAGTATACATCCATGCTAAGTCAACGCGCACTAGGCCTGAATCCAGCAAAATAGTTCATATTATGCTGTCGCTAATACATACAAACGTTCATCTCAATCTAACGTCACCATTTGAAAACGCCATCAGCCGTAATTGGACATGTACACGAAAAGGGAGTATTTCCCACGGCAAGCCAAATTTCTTAATTCTATTGGAAGATTCCCTAGAAGTGGACCTTCGATCCGTGATAAATGATCACATTAAACCAAGGTATTATACGTAAATTTTATTTGGATTGATCGATACGGATGCGTATGCTACGATGATTACTCAAAACATCAGCAAAAGACATTGGCTGAATTTTTGGCATTCATGCAATCAAGGGAAGAAAGCGTAAAAAGAAAAAAAAACGTGTGACGTTCTTCAGCTCTTTTCCTCTTCGCTCCACTTTACTCTTTTGGAAGCGGCCCTGTCGGCTCCAAGTGTATATTTATTCTTGGCTCATGGAGCGCTCGTGGACAAGCGACCTACCTGTTGAACAAGTAGCCAAAGTTGTCAAACGCCATCTCGTATTTCAACCAACCCAGTCCTATGGTTCGTCCTCTTCCTCTCATATACCGTTGCCACCATCTCGCAGACGACAGCAACAACACAAGAAGGACAATAATAGCCATGACACTCCAACCTATAGTACACATCATGTCTTACCTGGTGGATCCGTTCTCGACGAGATTTATAAATGGACAGCCCAGGTAGAACATACCCAGCAACGCCGACAGCGCAGTCAGTCAGTCTCTTTGCCTGTCGTCCGAGAGGTTGTTAAGGACCCTTTGCTACAATCTCTCAAGCAACCAGGTGGATTCCGTCGGTACTATGTTTTGACCAAGGCTAGAAAACAAGGCAAACGACCAAATTTTGTAACAAGCAGTTTTGTTGAATTTTTGTGTCTCTATGGCCATTTTGGGGGTGAAGATTTGAGTGACGATGATGAAACATCATCGGACGACGAGTACAGCTCCTCAGGCGAAGAGTTGAACAACGACGAACCGGACGAAGAAGGTGGCGTCATAACGTATCGAAGACAGATGTTCAATAATCCATCCTACATGGCTACTAGTACTCGTGACAGAGGAAAAGCACCAGATTTATCGGATAACGATGCAGGGTTGCCTGGTCTTCCTTTACCAGCTACCTCGGATGGACGAAAGGCAGCGTCAACGAGCGGTTATAAAAGCTTCCCAGCTCTCAATGGTCACCATCAACCAGTTCAATACCGTCATTTGCACGCACGTGAGACAATGCCCTTACTATCGAGGTCACGACCTGGTCAGACGCTGCAAGGAAAAGCTACTCCTGGAAAAGCCATGTTCCTGCTACTTAAATCCTTTGTAACAACAGGTAAATCCCCGTGACATTTGACAGTGTCAGACATAAATGACTTACCCTCTGTACCCTATTTCCGCCTTTAGGCATCATGTTCCTACCCAAAGCGTAAGTGACACAATGTCAAAAAACAGAAAAAAAAAAGACTAACACATCCAGAAAGATTTTACAATGGAGGGCTATTGTTCTCGATGATAGCTATTGTTACCTGGGCATGGATTTCGTTATGGTCATTTTTACTACTTGTGCAGACACGGCTGGTCGTGCCAGCTAGCTTTGGAGACATGGGCGGGGTTTTGTATGGATCCAAGATGCGAATGGCTGTGCTGGTGGCGATCACGTTGTCACAGATTGGCTTTGTATGTGCCTACATGGTGTTTGTGGCAGAAAACCTCCAGTCGCTTGTCTTGACTTTTTCACGTTGCCGTGTTTTGATCCCAATGCATCTGCTGATCCTTGCTCAGAGTTTTGCTTTCATCCCACTTGCTATGATCCGAAAAATTCACCGTCTTTCCGTTTTTGCCTTGATTGCCGATGTTTTCATTGTAATTGGGCTAGGATACCTCTTCTACTATGATTTCAAAGAGCTGTTCACAGTTGGGATGGGTAATGTTGCTCTGTGGAATCCATTGCATTTCCCATTGTTTATTGGTACAGCCGCGTTTACGTATGAAGGCATTGGTTTGGGTAAGTCGATATGGGTACGTGGCTGAAAAGAGACGATGGTAACATTTTTTTCCTTAACAAAAGTGATTCCTATCACCGAGTCGATGAAAGAGCCGCAGAAATTCCCAATGGTCCTGCGACGCGCCATTTTCTTTATCACACTGCTTTTTATTTCCATGGGTGCTATCTCCTACTTGACATTCGGTGACAGTGTACAAACTATCATTTTACTTAATCTTCCAAGCAACGACCCTGTTGTCTCGTCCATCCAGACATTGTATTCTTTAGCCATCTGTCTGTCCATCCCCTTGCAACTGTTTCCCGCCATCCGTATTATGGAAAATGGTCTATTTACAACGCGTTCGGGTAAAAACAACGCGATTGTCAAATGGCAGAAAAATGTGTTCCGCGTACTAGTTGTATTTCTATGCGCGTGGATTGCGATTGTCGGTTCCAAGGACAAGTTGGATAAGTTTGTGTCACTGATCGGCGCACTCTTCTGCATTCCGCTTTGTTTTATTTTTCCGCCGCTTTTCCATCTCAGAGCGCTGTCTCTGCCACCTGGACGGCGCGCAGCGAATTATGCTCTTATCACCTTTGGGTTCATTTGGTAAGTAGAAGAAGAGGTGACATGCTACTCACTCGCAGTTTATAGCATGCTGGGTGTGGCTTACGCAACGTTAAGCCAGTGGAATTCAGCCGAAGTCCTCGATCCTGTCAAACAATGCATTTCCCGTCGAACTTAATATACCTAGCGCGAAAGATCTTGTGTTTTTCTTCTCTATCTCTTTATCCGTGACATTATAGATACCATAGGAAATGTATGACAGCGAAAATAGTGAAGTTTTTGTATAATAGCTTGACCCTTGCAATCAACGTAGTCTGTCATTGGCCTTGATCCGCACGTATGGTGCGTCAGTATAAAGTTTGTGATGTGTAGACACATCACATGGGTCTCTTTTCTTCCCGTCCTTTTTACAGCACGTACAATAATGTTCTTTTACAGATTCTTTGCAGTAATAGCATCTGTGCTAACGCTCTTTGCGTTTTTGCTCGAACTGTTTGTGTTAATTGGACAACTGTCCAATCGCGTTTTTCTCCGAGATCTGTACTTTGCTCAAGCCATGCAACCGTCAGCGAACAGTATTTACAACTTTAATTTATGGTTTGATCATCTCTTGTATCTTTCTTGGTTATATATATCTTATAATTTGACGTAGGAATTACTGTACGGGTACGCTAGGTGGCGAGATTCAGTCGTGTTCAAGGCCTATACCAGCATATAACTGGGCTCAAACTCCAGGAATCAGCAATGTTCTAGCTGCACAAGCTTCTAGCACTGCAGTTAAGGGCTTGTTTTTAGCGCTGTTCATCTTGTATTTCGTGAGCACCGGCTTAAGCCTGATTTTTTGGTTGATGAGTCTGCCTACTTGCTGTGTCGGCCGCCGCGCGATGGGCTTTTCCATGTCGACGCTATTATTTATTAATTTTTTAATTCTCCTGGTTTGTCTTATTCTGGCTCTGGTGATCAGCCTTCGGGGTATTCGCTTGCTTACGAGTGCAGATTCTTCCTGGCTTGGCCATGCTGGCAATTCGATGTGGATAACCATCGGTGCAGTGGTGGCGTTATTCTTCGCTTTCTTGTTTTATTCGGTGGGATCGTGTTGCTACAGACCAAGAAAGAAGCAACAAATAGAGCCGGAATACAAAGGAGGAAGACCAGACAGCATGGCATCTCCCTATGTGGCACCTGCGCACCCATTCTATCCTCAACAGCAACGTCTGTTTCAACAGCCGTATCATCATCCCTCAGCAGGACAGCAGTACACGCCAATGATGCAAAATCAGCAGTTGCCTAGCGACGCGCGTGAAACCCATCAGCAACAAGATGAAGGACTTCAGTACCAGAACCCTAGCACTGCTGAACCCGGTGGCCATCCTCCAGAAACCAGCCAACGACAAACTGTTTAGAGTATTACGTAATGTTTCATTTTCTATTTGATTACATAAATAACATCGTAGTCGTACTTTTAAGTATGTTTTTGTTGCTGGAGATAATTATGATTTCTAGTCAAAAGCAGTGATTGGTATTTAGCTTATTGTATGTTATTTTTTCGGTGATAATGATAGAGGGGAGGAGGGGATTCTGAAGAAGCAGTGATGCATATAGCAAGGGGCTGTCATGAAACCGAATCAACCAAATCTGAAACGTCGCGTATACTACTAAAACATCCTAGTATGATTTCAGGTTAGGTACGGATTACGAGTACTACTGCTCCGAAACTGGTGTCAAAAGTAACGCAAGCGTACCAGCAATAGACGAACTCTAAACAAGGACAAAGTTACAGATTTTGCTGAACACACCACTGTTCCTGTTGGGAGATAGTTTTAAGTACTCCTTCAAGGTTTTTGTTGAATGTACGCAAGCGTAACTCCTGTCAAGCTTTCCGTAGATATATGGCCAGTGTGCCGGGGTAAATGTTTATGCGGACATGAAAGGAAAGGATATGGTACAATGAAACAAAGCGAGGGAAAAATATCAGGGACGGAGCAAGTGAGCGGGAAGGTTTCTATTTACGGGTGGACGATACCAATCCTTCAAGGTTTGGTGCGGTGGTGTAAGGGGAATACCGATGCACAAGGGATCGTCGACGTTTTGATCTCCGGTCTGGAGATCGTGGCACAGATCCATCCTCGTCAATCGCCGAATAAGGAGGAGTAAGTGGAAACACTCCAGATGACGACTTTGGTCGAGCAGTCACCCTACGGATAGATGGTGAGGCTGATGTCGTATGACTACCGCTGTCGATCAACCTAAGCCGAGGTCGCGTGGAACTGCAGTCAGTCAGAGCCACCAGTGTTTTTTGTTGCGTCAACGCATGGGTCAGTAGCTGATCACCGTAGGTTTGTAAGTCTTCTAGTCGTACGTGGAGATCGAAATCACAGAGAAACAAAAATTCCAGCTCCAGCTGATTCAACTCACAGAGTGGTAGTCCGCCCACCTAAAATTTCATTTGTAAGACCTACAAAAAAATTACACATGCAAAACTCACCTTAGCATAGCGTGTGTTGGGGTAAAAAACATCTGAAGTTAGTTTGGCTCCTACAACGATACTAATAAAATTTAAGTAACAAAAAATTGAAGTTGATGCTTGTTACCTAGTGATTAAAAGTCGATGAATATTCAGCGAGGTAATGGTAAATGACCGCTTTAATTTTGCTATCCGATCAAAATAAACAAGCATCGATAACAAGACTTCGTTTGAAAATGGCGCAAATTTCAAAATCCGTGATAAATAAGCGTACACAGTTATGTTTGGTACAGCGCGTGAATGGAAATGAGTTATATGTTGTGGTGTTGATATCTTATCATTTGTATCGAGCATCGAGTGGAGTAAATCTGCCACAATCTTCAATAAGACGGCGACTGGAAACTCGGCAATATCCAAGTGTTGCATAGAGTTCTTCTTTTTCTTTTTTTTTTTTGTTGGTATCCCGTCTATTGCTGTCAGTAATAATCGGTCCGGCTTCCGTATGGCGGAAATAAAAAGGAAGCAAAATAGAAAAAGAAGGAGAGAAGGAGAAGAGAAGGGGAAAAATAAAAAAGTCCCTGCTTTCGGCACTGAATATGTAACAGATTAGCAAACCACGCTTTTTGTGTATAAGGACAAGAACATATTTCCCCGTCAAAATCACACGGGATAAGGAAGAACCATATCATATGTGGACCAATCCAATCATCGAATCAGCGCATACGGCCGGGTTCTGTGCCCTTCCCAAGGCGCATCCATGCACATATACTTCGACCGCGTGCGCTGCTGTTGTCTTTTGGTTGGCTACCATTGCGTGTGACAGCAAAAATTCTCAGCAAAGAGAGTAGTTATTTGATTCTTGTTGGATGGCGACTGGAGTGTACTACCTTTTAAAGCAATCATTGTGTGGGGTTCCTTTTTTTTTTTTTTTTTTCCAAACCCAACAATCATTATTGCCCGAATGACGTACAAACTCAATAAAAAAAAGAAATTTCACCAAGTCATTGTCGCATGACCACTTTTCCTTTAGTATCCTTTAATCGCGTGGTGTCACCACATGTTGACTTGTAAAGGTGCTTTAACGTTGATCAATAAGTTGTAGGTTTTCTTCTTCCAGGAGCGACTGGTCGCTTGAATCCCCCACGTGTAGGTCCTCCCAACATTTGAATACGCTCTGCAATAAGACCAACACCATTATCATTCTGACTAGATCTACCAGATGATGTAGGGGTGTCCAACTCTTCTAATAAATATGCCTCGGTGATGTCGTCAATGTCACTTGTCTCCAGCTATTAACGTGTTAGCTCGACCTGTAAAAAAGTAAGTTCACCTTACCTTTTTTGCCACCTGAATGTTCATCTCACTCTCGGCAAATGTTACCACATTGGATTTAGAGGAGGAATACAGCATCCGTTCACGGATTTTAGATGCAGAAGGACAGGTATAAATGAAGACTAACACCACGCGTTTTAGATGAGTTTTGGTTTTCGCTCACATACCTGTCGATTCTGTCATTTCATCTGCCTGTTTACGTTCAAAAATGTAGAACGTAAATCGAGGCGCTGTCGTAGGGATCGTATGTTTCAATTTGTCTGCAGATACATTGCAAGATGCATCTAGCTCTATCTTTTCGTCTTTCAAGTACTAGACTTGCCAGGTCAGCGACTCAGCCCAGGGGCGTTGTTACATTGAAGGTTACCAGAGATACAAAATTATCTTGGCGTTCGTCTTTGGGAAGGGACAGTTTGCGCAATGCTTCCTGTGCTTCTTCCGTTACGGGAAATGAGACACCAGGGGCAAATGCCTTTCGCGTTGTTGTACCCTGGTAGTCTGACACAGCTTTGGCCTGCACAAACCGTTTACTGCCTTTATTCTCGTCCCACCTTCCGATGTACCTCAGCAAGTTTAATTTCCGCGAGCTCACGTTCCCGTTGAGTTAGCGGCGCCTCCGCTGATTTATGTGCCAAATGCTTCTTGTAGCCATCATACGTCAGTTCGGACTACCCAAAATAATTGATGAATAACATGCTCGTTTTGTGATATTACTCCTACATACAGCCTGTGTTCCGTAAATGCTATCGGTAAATCGGTAATCTCCCAACTCTTTGGTGAGTGTCGCTTGGGTCGACGCGTACAGCATCTTCTCACGTACTTTAGCATTGTCAGGTACGTAACTTAAGAAGATCCATTCATATTCGTTGGCGGAGGATTTACTGTCGAGACGAATGAGAATATATGCTGGCTGATCCGATTCGAGGTAGGCCGACACATGTTGTTCGTAATCTGCATGGTTTGTGCGTCTGCGTGAGAACATCAGCCATGTGTTATTTTCATTACCTTGTTCAAAAGTACCCTGAACTTCTGTGGAGCCATTGGCTACCAAGGATTCTGTACAAAGTGTTAGATGGGCTTGTTAGAATGATGGGTTGGGCTTACCGTTTACGATTGAAATACGAAGTATTCTGGTGGTTCCATCAGCAACGGCCTTAGTAAACGTTTCTGCTAGCTCCTTTGAAACTTTTTTGTTTGGAAGAGAAAAATATATGTTAGAAAGACTCGAGATGAGTCCGACAGTGCCTTGTTACCTTGAATTCCACTTTGATGAGACATGACCAAGAGCCGTTAAGTGTCGTACGAGAGGATTTCCCCTTCAGACACCCGCAACGAAGTCACGGGAAGCCCATCAGCGTACCTACTTCTAGTATGGTGCACCACAAAGGACAAGTGGTACATACTGTAGGTCACTGAAACGTGCCCTGAGGGGGAGGGGTTCTTTTTTTGGAAAAAAAATTACTCTCTTTTATCCTAGAATATCCTTTTTGTATATGAAGCACTGTAGAAAAGGATGAACCGATAAAGAATCAAACGACTTAATTTGCCAGCTGACTTGTAGCATAAATTGGCTTCTAAAGGAATACATGAACACTTAATGACAATAATAGAATGATACTTATCAACAAATGGAAAGGAAGAAAATTTTGATTTTCATCATTGTTTATGGTACAAATTTTTCAAGGCTTCACTTATTCGCACACGTTAGATGACCCCCTCGGTGCACTCTTACTCCAATATTTTTGGCAAGCTGTGACAATGAAACCAAGCTAAAAGTGTGCAAAGGGTATTAATATCCAACGGTGAGACTGTTTCCTACCCGGAATACATGAGAGGTGTAACTGTTTGAATAATCAAAAGATCAATATGACATGAAGTAGATCCGAAAGAGCAGTAGTAGAGATATGTCAATGTATTGTACAATCACGATTACATCAGTCCAATTTATCACGCTGAACTAACAATTATCTCCAGAAGAATTTAGATCATATTTATACTCGTTCACTTCTTTTGAAAAACCTCGCCCTTGGGTACTTATTTTGAGGGGAAGGAGCGCCTGGGGAGATCGCCTGACGAATTTCCCATTTTTCTCTTGTGATCTCTTTTTCTCGAGTTATTCTCGAAAACATGGGGAAGCGAAATGATTTAGCGTTTTCTAGAGTTTCCAGTTTGTATCGCGCGTGTCCCTAGGATTGTCAGTAATAAAAATTCAAAACGCAAAGCCTCTAATTATGTGTCGCCGATCAGCGCCGGGGCGGGGAATTCGCTTCAGCCACAGGCACACTTTATGTCCGCCAGTCTGGCATTATCTTCAGAGAGGCTGTCAAACCTTTCCACTGAGGAAAATGCGAGACAGGCCAGATCCAGTGTCCGATGTGAGCGATGACGATTCAGATATTTACGTACCCCATGACGAGGAGGAGGAGGATTCTGATGAATACATAACAGATATCAATGATGATTCCGATGATTCCGATGACAGTGAGTCGAATGTATCTCGTTCGGAATCCGTGCCTCCTCATCGATTAAGTCCTATACCCATCAAATCAACTTCAGTACGTGTGGAGGGTCGAAGTACAATACCCACAGAATCAACTGGGACAAGAGACGAGGAATCGGATGATACAATGGCTGATTCCGAAACAGAGCTTGAACAGGAACGAGCCCCAGCAGCTGATGCTCCAACGACAGGAAATGAACAGACTACAGAACCAATGCTAACAGCTTCACCAATGATTCCTGCGAAGATAATACAACAGCTACTGACAGTGACAGCAACGGTGAAAGAGCAATTGGCGAGGAATTCAACGGCTTCTACCATCCCAATGACTGCAAAGATAGTGGATCTTATCTACTCAGCTTCAGCAGCAATGCCCAACGAAAGACCAAGTCAGTCATCGGCACTTTCAGCAGAGGAAATGGAAGAGAAACGTTCTGAAATTATTGCATCGATATTTTCCGTTCTTGGTGAACTTTTAGACGAGGATCCAACAACCTTAAACAGAGCCCGGGAAGAAAAGAAACCAGAGCCTCAAATTCGCGGGATAAAACGGCGAAATCAAGAATTAAAACCAACTAAGCGAGTAAATAGAGGAAAGGCCGAAGCAGTATACTACAGAACAAAGGATCCGATGCGTGCTCATGGTGAAGGTAAATAAAATGCTTAGAATGGCTTTGTATATCTAACGCTTTACATAGCAGATGCGGGGTTTGATGTTCCGTCGTCGGTAAGTTAAAGAGAGATATCTGCGATACAGATATTCATGTGAAATGCATAGTCAATGCTTGCTGCAATCCAATGTCTTTCTGCTATTCACTATGCTAGCAGCCGACATGAGACAGCAATGAACCGTATGTTCAACGTTCCGGCGCTTATGTGCATGGGTAAGTTCACTTCTCTTTCGTCAGGAATGATAATGAACGTTCCGCCAGGTATTCTTATGCAAGAATATACACAATATATCTGCACAGATTGGCAAACAAAGCTTGCTGAACACAAAAAAGGTGATGGAAATACAACCTTCACGCGCCATAATGGTAGTTGATAGCATAGTGCTCTTGTTCAAAGGAACGTCATTATGTTTAGTGTAAAATGTAAATATCATGTTTCTAGGTAGCGAGTGATAGGCCCTTATATCCCTTGGCATATGTCCTCAATACCGTCTTTAAAAGAAAAGCATAGGAACAGTATCTCTTATGTATGTAAATCTCTTTCTAGCATTTGCACTGTTCTGCTACACCAACTACCATGTGTACTATCGGCATGGCAGCTATCCGTCGACCGTAATCACGATTGCAAGTATTCTCAAGAGTGCATTAGAATAATCACTCTGTTGCATATGATGCTTTATGGCATTCGCCGAAGGCGAACTATCTCCAGTTATTGATGATGGTAGTGACCTGTTTTTAGAAACAACCGAAGTTGGTCATTTGAACACTATTTTCCTTTTTTGCTGGATAAGCGACTACTACGAAGTTTGGGCTTATACACAGTGATTTCATCTATGCCATCATTGTGCATATCTATATCAGCTCATGCTTCTATTTTATCGTACCACGGCTTCAATTCATAAAGAAGAAGGAATTTTGTTAATAGTTTGACAATAATGAATTGAATGGATGGCAGCACGTGCTAAGAAATGTGTGTAACATCTGGCATTGTCGACATGAAAGACAGAAAACCCATACCTTTGTTTCAAGAAACTGTGCAAGTGATACATCAACCAAACATCATGTTGCTATTGTCTATTCTTATTGTTACGAAATTAGCATATCACGAAATACTATTTGGATTTCCGAGATGTGCCATGTATGTCACACAAAAAAGAAATGCGTTCGGAGGAATGATTCCATTCTTTCTGGTTTACCTACTAGACAGACATGGCACTATCCAACCGCATTCATGAGCAGGCAGCCTTTTATCGAAAGCTTAAACAGGAACTATCTGGCGAGCATGAAACAAGCATGGCTTTGGAGAAGACAATGGCTGAAAGGGAGAGATTAACCGCGTCTGTCGAAGCCAAGCATGTCGAATTACAAACATTACAGAAAAACTCGTGGGTACTTCTTGTCTTTCTCGGGATAAGGAATCATAACCACCCATGCAATAGTAAGAAAGAGTTCGAAGACGTGCGTAAGATGCGCCATCTATCGTTACGCTCCGCTGCCGCGACATTGACGGGGAAAAAGAAAGAAAGAATTGCAAAAGATGAGGCCAAATACCATGAGGCATTTGAAAATGAGCAACTATGCAAGCGTTGGTTAGACAAGTTAACCAACGAACTCTCTGCAGTAACTGAAAAGGTATATAAACATTGAGAGAAATCGGCATGGGTTTAACTGGTAGGATACACCCTGAATAGGAAAGTCAACTGCAGAGGCAGATGAATCAATACCGTAACACCAAAGCACAATTGAATCGACTGTTGAATGAAGTAAATATATTTACGCTTTTGATTACTGGAATTCTGAGAATTGATGGGCAAGCATAGGTGTTCGGCGAGTCAACATCGAGCTATCCGCGGGAGTCTGAGCTTAGAACCGAACTAAACAACTATAAGGAGCAACAACAACTGGTGAGGTTTCGTGGCCGATAGGTGTTTACATTCTAATCTGGGGTGCTCATAGGCAACGCGTGACCAAACTAGATTCCGAGATGCAGATCATAATCTTTCTCAGGCTAGCCGAGAAACCACAAGGGTAATGCGTCTGCTGGAAGATGCCCTGAGTTACGTGCCTTTCGATATATTTGGTGGCACAATGCTTGATAGTCAGCAAATAGCATATCTTGAAGGTATATCTCTTGTTGTCACCAATCCATGCGGACTAAACTTTTCTCTATACCAGCTGCCAGACGAGAGACATATGAAGTGCAGCGACGTCTAAACTATGCGCGTGGTGTATTACCTGAGATTCCATATCCTGGCACGTTGGATGTGGTGAGCAACAACTTGCTTCTCAGTCTTCATATGGATATAAACTTTGTGGATATAGCATGGAAAGGTAAAAATGGGAATATAGTGGGAAGTAATGGAGGATATCATGGTGATTTTTTACTGACTTGACCCTGATTTAGCCAAAGTACAGCATACGTTCGCCATATTAGCGACAGCTCAGCGAAATATAGAAAATTCGCTGACCTGGGTTCGACAGTACATGCAATATGCAGAAACTGCTGTGAACAGACTCAATGGGGCGATAGGAACGGCGCAAGAGGCACTGGAAAAGGAAAGACAACGTGTTTTTGAGGGCATTCTATCGGGCAACTTTACAGAGGCAGCATCCAGTAGTCAAGCCATTAGCGACCATCCTCCACCCGTGTACGAGGCTCCTCCTCCAGTCCAAGGACAACAGCCACTACCATCCCTTCCACAGATACCACATGACACTGGTTCCCCGATGGGAACTCCCTACTCCGTCCCATCTATTACACTGTCACACACGTCTAATCAACAGTACAGCCCTATTTCATCGGCTACACCTGGAACGAGTGGTTCTTCCTATGTCACTCACAATGTCAATAATCCATTTCAAAACATAAACCGACCAGCTTAATGCAGTATGGCATCAGATCCTCTACCTTTATTGATGGTGAACTTGCAATAAATATATCATCAGGCATTGATACCAGCGCAAAGGGCTTGTACGGCAGGCATAAATTTTACCTTGCTTATACACGACTAAATACTTGTTATCCCACATCTCTCTATGTGTCTATGAAGATACGGCTTTACACGAATGAAGGATAGAATATGCAGTCATTGGTACATATATTAGACGCAATCTTATACTTTTCTTACATCGACTTGCCCCAGTAAACACAAATATATATATATATATATATATATATATATTTGGCCGAAGTGGCAAACAAGTCAAGCGGAGTTTTTGCTTCCATATGACAGCCTAAATTGGAGTGGTTTACATGAGCTATCTCTGCGTGCACAGAGCTATCGATGATGTCGTTGAAAAACGTTATTTGAGAGCATTGATAATATTATGAAGGTCTAAGATCATATTCTTGATAGATTTATAACTACGAGCTTGTCGAAAGAGATCACTGTGTTTCTGGAACACGATGGTACATACGTTGCCTTGACGTTGATAGTTCATATTCAACTAGAAAAATGGCGACGCTCTGTGTATCTATTCCGGAGGGCCATGTCTTCGAAATTGGTGATGTTCGCAGGTCAGAAAACAAAAGTCCACTACTGCAGACTAAAAAATATATTAGCAAGAGAATAATCGACTATGGACAAGGAAGATAAAGATTCTGTGGGAAGGGCTGAAGAAGAAGAGGGTAAGGCAATAAATGAATACTTTGCAAGAGTGTATCACTATGGTAAATTTAGGTTGGAATAGTCGGCAATCAGACGTAATGGCGTCGTGATCGTCGGATTGGTCTACAATCATCTGTTAGTACGTCTGATTTAACTAACCCACGAGAGAAAAAAGATGAATAAGCCTCAGAATCGTCTATCACAAAGCAATGCTTTTATTTTTACTTTTATTTTTATTTTTACACAGCTGAAATCAACAAGTTGACGGCAGCTAGCGCAAAGATATAGTTAGCTACCCTAAACCGCGCCTGATTGGCTTGCTCTATTCTCAGATTTTACAAAGGATTTTTCTCGATCTCCTCTTTAGCCTTCCAAGAACGCGTCAATCCATCATTCTTTTTACCTGGTTAGCTCGGGTGCGATACAACTGTCATGAGAATTATGAAAAAAATAATAATTTAAAGACAGTTTTGTCTAAGAAACGAGCAACCCACGGTGGGGAGCCAACCACATCCTCAGGCTCGCTGCGTGGCAGCAACTATTTTATATGTATCGAAAATTACCTAGGTTAACTTCACCAGGGATAAAGCCAGGATATATATAATAATATCTTCTGCGATTGATAGATGAGCTTGGCCGACTTTAACCCTACGGCTCTATAATTGGCTACGTCAATGATGTAAAGTCTACCTTCGATATCACACCCAGGAGCAGATCTACTGAAAAGTTAAGACATCCGCTATTGAAGCTTCGACCAGCTGAGACATGATGCAAACTAGAGATAATATAATGGAGTACTCTACAGTGTACTTCGAATAGACTAATGTTTTACTCCGTTATATTTCATACCTTTGATTCTGTTATCGAGATAAGTATGGTACTGAGCTTCGTTATCTTTCGCAACAGATTGCCAGTTGTTGCATCGCTTCAATTCCTCTGCAGTGTTATTTTGAACGCTGGTCCCAGATGCTAGTATAATGTCTTCCACGTCAGTCCCCAAGCCGCAGGTGCGGTCCAGCCTCTGCCTTTAAGGTAGAACTCTTTTTACGAGTATGCAATTGACATTTAAGTATTATTCCATTTGCTAACCATGAATGCCTTTTTATGCTGCTCAAATAAATTTTGGGTGTACGGGGGCCCAGTTGATATAAGTAAAATATGATATTGCTGCCAATCTATGTATTAACGACCGAAAAGTTCAATAAATAGTAATTCACCAAGGCTGACAAAAACTGCGAAATGATTGTTTCTTCATCCTGAGAATAGCGTACCGTGAATATGTCATTCCGATGACAGGTGTTCCAGTAACACAGCTGTATCCGATATTTAAGTTCTTTCGGTATTGATGCAAAAATTCATTCACGTGTTCCTGGGGGAGACCGCCAGACTCTGTTTTAATAATAGGTGTTTTGTTAGAAAGTGAGCTTCTCTCCGAAACGGCTAAAAGGGGAACACACTAAGCGGGGCTCGGCAATCCTGCAGAAAAAGTAGCTATGTATGTCACACAAGTCTATAATACGCAAGAAGCGCCCCGCGTCACCTTTTTCTTTTCTCTTGATCATTGACTTTTCATCATGCTTCGCAATTCCTCCTGGCGTAAGTTAAATTTGTACGTTATTCACAACGCATTACTCACATCGCTCCTTATTGGCAGGTTTGGACGAGACAAACTTGGCCAACTTCGGCTCTGAACTTGAACGTGAGCACCGTAAAGAAGAAGGCAGTTTAGAAGAAGCCTGGAACTATGAAGGATCTCCCATTGGTCATGAACCGTAAGGAGTCATACGCGGTGGGATGAACGGTACCTAATCGGATAAAATAGCGGTATCTGGATCTGGCGTGTGCAAAGCTTTAATCTTGTTACTGTTCCTGTAAAACAATATGGTCAATTTTACCAAGGTACAATAAAGCACGGACGTGTTATTTTCGTAGATACTAACACAACAGACTAGGTGACAGTTATGTCATTCTTAAGGTAGACAGTATGAAAAGTTTTGAATTTCACAAATCGACTAACACAGGGAGGAACGGATCTAGACGACCAAGAAGGAAAACTCGGATGGATTAATTCATCACATTCACTTCTGGTTGGGATTGGAAACCACACAGGTAAATGAAACTATCAAACCTTGTCGATGACTTGGCTAAACTGTGGATAAGGATGAAGCTGGTACCGCCGCCTACAAGACAGTGGAGCTGGATGATTGTAAGTACCTTTGTATTAAATCGAGTAAATATTCATTTTAGTTTTAGTCCTTGATACCCTTGCAACGCAGCATCGTGAGGTTCAGCACCGCGAGTCGAGCATGTTCCGTAGCTACTTTAAGTCTTTGACTTATCTGCAAGGTGGTTTTGCTAGTGGATTCAACCATGTCGAAGAGGAAGAGTTGCCTACGCGTCTCTTGCGCGTCCACCGTCCACACAGATTGGAAGGCACTCGTACTCAGAATGCTGTGGCTATTAGCGAAGTCAAGCTGTCTCACGAGAGCTTGAGTTCGCACGCTGTCTTTGTATTGGATACAGGTGATAAGATTTATCAGTGGCAAGGATCCAGCGCCAAGGGCGTGGAAAGAGCAAAGGCTGCCGAGTTTATCTCGCATCTTATTAGCGAGCGTGATGGCAAGGGCGAGATGGTGGTGATAGGTAAGATCGGAAAGGATACTAAAAATTCGGCACCAAAACTCAAACGTCTACAAAGAGCAAAATTCTGGCGGTGAGTACGAATTTTTCAATGCACTTGGTAGCGAAGGACCCGTGGAGGATACTCCGGAAGAAGAGGAGGAAACGGAAGAAGAAGCGGAGGATGTTGCCGCGACCAAGCGTCTCATGCGACTCAGCAGCTCCGGTCCATTTGGATTGGGTCATCTCAAGTTCGAGTTGGTTGGAGAGGGCAAGATCACCAAGGATATGTTCGATACAAATCACGTCTTTGTATTTGACGTCGGCCATCAAGTCTACACTTGGATCGGACGTGAAGCAAGCCGTAAGGAACGCCGCCATGGTTTGCAGTACGCCCAAGACTACGTTAAACAATCTTCCAAGTCTCAGTTTACTCCGATCTGTCGTGTGATCGAAGGAGCGGAGGATGAGTTGTTCGAGGCATCTTTGGAGGGATGGCAAGGCTGGTAATGTGATACATACACTGCAGCATCTTTTTTTTTTTGTTGCTCCACAAACTGTTGTCTCCTGTTACGTTCTTTTTGCACATAAATGTGTATGTACGAGTATAGCACTTTTTTTAAAACAAATATTTTTATTATTATTATTACGGTTATTGTTGTTGTTTACCATCCATGAAAACTTTCCAGCCATCCAGACTTGGATGGATTTTCTTTCGGATGTCTATAAGATATTAGATGATTTGTTCTATCATAGTGTGGTTTTTGTTGGATGTGTTCCCACACCAAATTACGCTGTAGACTTTCTGAAAGTTCCTGACGCAGAAAATGATCACGTTGCGTGGTAATAGGCGCCAGATCGGATTTGATCTGGAGATCGTGTGTTTGGTGATGATGATGATGATGGTGGTGGTGATGGTGGTGATGGTGACGAGGATGGTGCTCTTGCTTTAGCAGAGCAGAGAGTAGAGAAGGTCGTCGGATAGGTGGCGGTGGCTGGGTCTTGCTAAAATCAGCACCCGGTCCAGCAGGCGTTGTATGTGAGTGAGTAGAGCCTGAGGTGGTATAGATGATAATCTCGTCGTCGTCAAAGACATCGTCCAATTCATCATCATCGTCATCGTCTATTTCATGTCCATCCGTATAAGATTCTTCATCTGTTGTCTCCTCGGGTAACAACGCTGGAGTCGTTGTTCTAGGCTGCGTGGGAGGCTGACATTGTGCTACCTCGTGCCACGCGTCATGACCTGATGACAGACTGGACATGAATCGTTTGATTGTGTTTTCCTTAGACTGTTGATAGTGCCAGATTCGCCAAGACATATTCTCTAGCCGTCGACCGTGTTCTATATGTTCTTTGCATTTCGTGAACACTAAATAGAAGAGGAAATGTCAGCAAATACATCTTGTAATAGCGGAAGATGTCTTACCGGTCCACATACTATGAAAATCATTATTCACGGTCAAGGCAAAAGGCTGGTCCATAATGAAGAAAATAGAGATAAAAGCAGAAGAAGAAGAAGAAGAGAGAGGAAAGAGAGAAATATAGAAAAGAAAAGGAAAAAGAGAAGGATGGGGTGAGGAGGGGGGTTCAGGAAAGAAAGGGAAGAACGATTAAACTTAATCAATGGCATGTGCTGGGTTATTTTGCTCGCACGGCCACTGTTTTCAGCAGGCAAGCTGGCGACAGCCAGCAGTGGTGCATGTGATCGCGTGGGGAGAATGTAAAAACAGCGTGCTCAAGGTCACACTAGCCATCACAATATTTAGGACCTATGTTCACCTTTCTAGATAGAAAGTTTTATGAAAAACGCAACCTATGCAACGATATAAAAAAAGAATGTACACAAGATAAATGAAATATATAAAAAAAAGGGACAGACGATTGGTAAAGCAATCACCATCAACACGATATACGTTTGTACGATTCGTCGGTTGTCATCGGATCTCCCATCGTTATACTCCAATGACATTGGTCCATTTACTCCGAATTGGGTGCAGTTTTAAGACATTGTTGTGTACCAGTACTTTACTCGCTCCCCAGTGGCAGAAAAAAAAACTTCTAAAGCATTGCAACATTTATGAATGAGCACCATGATCTGGTGAAATGAATAAATTTTTACTGATGTAGACGTTGACAAAGAATAAGCGCCACTGTGGGGTAATTTAGCGCTGGGATACAAGTCAATATTGCTCCGATACTTTACCAGTTATAAGGATGGCTCCTTGATGTCCAGCACACCTGTGGAAAGGAATACCAACAACAGATGTCCCTTGTTTCCAGAAGAGTCCATACTCTAACTTCTAGCTCCACCTACTCCTCAAGGGGCAGGGCCTGTCTTGCTGAGGGGTGGATGTCGGTTATCGTCGTCATGACAGGAAAACACATCGGCGTAGACCACCGTGTTAAATTTCTTCTATTAGTCCATTATTTAAAATGATGTTGTGTTATTCATTGCTCCAACGTGTGAAATTCAATCGTACTAAAAAAGAAGAAACACAGATAATGTTGCCAGTAGATGTCTCAAGTTGGCAATTTCCGGCGTACAGCCCTTCAATAATTTACTCGAGGATTCTGATCTCGTCCAATGACCTTCAAGAAAGTTTGGATGATGAAGTCCATAAAGGCTTCATTAGTATCCATATTAGATGAAAAGAGAGTAAACGAAATGAGGGCTAACAGATATAGAGTTATGCTCTGTCTTTCTGTTCGCGAGATAACACTGTATATCAGACCCATCTCGAAAATGCAATAACATTTACTGTAGAACAAACCATTATGCCTTAAAGCTCTTGTCACTGATCAACACCACCCACACTTCGATACAATACCCATATCACCTTGGAAACATAGACAGATGCTCCGACATACATTCATCGGAAAGAAAAGCATCCTTAACCGCAATAGTAAGGTCAGGGGCATTATATTTCGATTTTTGAAGTCATGATGATGATAAAAACTATCATAAACCTATCTATGGCTCTAACCAGCACCCTAAGTTATCTAATCTCCTAAGCTATTATATGTTATAACCATGTTTAGCTTTATTCAAATAACAATTATCCGATTTATCGCTAACTGGGTACAGAAGGATCACTTCCTTTGATTCATTTCCAATATTCTTTATCATAAGGTACAATAAATCGGAGTCAAGCTACTTGCCTATTTTTTCAACTCTATAACAATCCATCTCTTTGGGACCGCATATCCCCGAAGCTTCCTTAAACCTGCCTTACTCTACGTAAAAACCACTTGCCGCAAATGCCCGAGCTTTACAGCCAATTACTATTTGCATTTCTTTGACAGGGCGATTCATACGTTCTATTTCACTACGTAGCTTTTTTATAGGAGGCATGCGAAAGCATAAATTTATAGACCATCCTTGCTATAACTGTGGGCTGTTTCCGAGTTCTGAAGCAAACGGTGAGCTTGTTTGGCGCAAATGCTTGGTGTTCCGTACCGTGTCATGAAACAAAAACAGTTCTGTTATGATTGTTTTGACGTATTTAATGTGCTCCATCATGTAATCGGGTTTACTTTGCACAGCTTGAAATTTTTTTGTCGATTACAACTTCGGTGTATTATAGGACTAGTTAAGCTGGTGATTACATGTGTTTCACTTGTAGTTTATTGTATACACAGAAAGGCTTCGTAGAGACACAAATTTGGCCCAGAAACACTATCATCTCTTGAAATCCGAAGGACTGCGATGATAAGGAAACGAATGTGTGTGGTCCGAAACTTGGTAGCAACTTTTCCACTCTCATTTACTCCTCTCATCTCTGTTCAAACTGTACATCGCCGATAAGAATATCGTTATATATTTTGAATAGAAAGTGAGAGAAGTAAATGTATTAAAACTTTATTACATAACACATACACATATATATTTATAAATTTATATACTATATTCAATGATTCAAGTGCGATGCTCTGCTTCGTCAGCTTTTGCAGTCTTTTTTTGTTATCTGTGGGTACGTCCAGAGGGGCATTACCGGTACCATTGGGGGTGGTACTGTATAAAAATTCACTGAATTTAGTGCCGGCTGCAGAAAGCCATACGCGTTGTATGGGTAGGTTTCTGTACGGTACGTCCTTCCGGAGTAGTACGCGGGATTATTATAGTATATGCAGTTTGTTGTTTCAGTAGGTATGGTGGGTAATACATAGGCGTTTGTCGCAACAATTCGTACTGGGCCATGTGATGGATATGTGTTTGACTGACATTGCGATATAAACCGGTTATTCTTTATGTTGTGTCTTGAAGGTACTTGAAGGCTGAGGAATGAATTTGACATGGGTGCTGTGACACCAGCGTAGGGCTGATTGGATGACATAACTGCCGCTTTTGATGTTGATGCGGTTGTTGCGGTGGACGGTTCCAGCTGTCCATCTGGGAGTTTGTATGTTGGAGCTGTGCCTGCCTGAGGCAACGTAGTTGATGCTTGTTGTGTCGCATTTGCGTTCATGTACACCGGAAGTATAGGTATTCGCAGTGGTACACGCACGGGAGGTTGGCTAAGTTGTTGGGAAGGAAAATATGGCTGCTGAGCTTTGGATAATAGGTAATAGTACTGGTACTGATGTTTCACTGTTTCATTGGAGTGCGCAGACCATGAGGATGAAGGTGAGGATGGTTTTGGTTGTGGAGGCATGGATAAACCCATCCCTTCGAGTGTTGTTGCAACCGTTTTTCCATGTTCGGCCTGGTTGGCAACTTGTAGTTGATGCCTGAATGTGAATAACACAACCTTCCACCGTTCGAATTCGTCCTTCCGGACGTATATTTGAAATTGCAATACATCCAAAAACTCAAACTCCATTACACCTAAATCGGTTACATTCATGCCCGATATTTCCGACCACGTCTTGTTAGTAAATGTGTTATCATCGAGAAACTTATTAGCTGACAAGAAAGATACAATGGTGTTTTGTGAGACCAATTTGTTTCACTGGACCCGTATTTACCTAGCATTAACGCCACGGTAAAGAGCCGATACTCGGATCCCTCAGCACCTTGTATCTGAGGATTACTTTGCAGTAACATCGCAATATATTTCAATGCCAGGATAACCACCGATTCTGACAACTGAGTTGCCTGCAGAATCTGCATTTGATTTGATTAGACTTTCTGTGTAGAAACAGGCATCCTTAAACATGCCTGTTCGCTGAATTTCTTGAAGGCAGAACCAGTAGTACTGGCAATATTTGCTGTTTCTCTGCTATGTAACGGATCGTGATCATCAGTGTGAGTAGAATCACTAGCTGTGGAAATGGTGTGTAGCGCCATGACCGATGGTCGTCGCGCGTGCCACATGAGATGTACCATGGACGATGCAAATTCAGCAAGTTCGGGTATGGTGAGCGCCATCATAGGCTGCAAGTCAGTTGCATTTGGTGGGGGCTCTGCTGCGATTAAGACAGGATAGGACGGTGGTAAGGACATGGTGTTTTCACATGGTACAAGTTGTTGGTACGTGGGAATAGGGACACCGACGTCGACGATCGCTTGGGAAGACGATTGCTGACGGTGAATTAGGTTTTGGTGTGGGTACATAAGGGTAAGCGGTGACAAGAGAAGTCTTTGAGAATGACAGTCGTTTAGCATCCACTCATGAGTAAGAAGACAAAGGAACGGTCAAGTGCTGTTTCGCGCTTTTCCAACAGAACGCTGAAACACGTTGCGGAGACGATGGAACAAATAAGACGTTTACGAGCGGAAAAGCTAACCAGTCTCATCCGCGGCGTCCGTTTCGGGAAGTGTCGCCAGTTATGTTCAATTGAGCTCTTCTACGCAGAATTCTTTGAAAAGTCGAAATTTCGCACAGCTGTTGACCAATATAGAAAGTTCAGAATGTTACAGATGAATCTTAGTTACTGTTTATTGAATTTATATTTACATATATCACCCCATAATAGACTTTGCGTCTATGAAAATAGGATATTCGGACATTAATACATAAGCTGTTTCCAATCTAACACTGACATCAATTTGTCTCCCTGAGGACGTAGTATTTTTCCGAACAGCATAAGCATTCGTAAATGGGATAATGATCGGATGTCAATCTATTGTAAAGATAATTCTGGCTCACAAGCCGAAGTCGGGTCCACACCCGGGCCAGCGAGGCAGGTATGGAGGAGGAATTTTCTGGTAACAAGGGCTCGTGGTCAAATAGCGCACTTTTCAGGACTTGAAGTGGTGCGGTATCTGGCGATCAGTTGCGAAAGATGAGCGAAGTGCATTATGATGACATCTACTTATTTTAATGGCGGACAAGCGTTACGCATTTAGCCAGGATGGTTTGGGACAGAGGTCATGTAAGCTAACAATGAATAAAACGACATGAACAATCACGGTTTGTTGGTAGATTGACATCCTTGCCACGATGTTTTTTTGTGAAACAGAGCCAAAGAAAAAAAAAGGGGGGAGGTTAAAATGGTTGCTTTTTGGGTAGAACATTTCCTTATCTTGAAACACAACTGAACCAGCCCGTTGTGTAAACCCATGTTATCCAAGCCCACTTTAATTCGATGGAGTAAGTATTACTTCCAACGCAAAGATGGTCTGCATTGTTCTGCAAAACCTTTTAGCCAAGCACGTAAAAGACATTTATGGTGTCCGGTAAACAATAGGAAACAAGGCTTTAAGACTCAAACACACAAATGACCTAAATGTGAAAGTTATTTTTCCACATCTGTTGTAACCATGAGAAATCATTTCCTCCAGCACCCGTAAATTCGGAGATATAAGATTAAGCTATAGTCATTTATACTTTAAATTGTCGATCTGGAGGATCTTCTTGATGGCTTACGGATACCAACTGCAGAACTAAGTGATAGGAGGGATATTTTGATATTCAGTTGCTGTTTGGTTCTACTTGGCCCATCTCTATATAACGGCTCTACAACAGATTAAAGATAAAAATTTTATGCCGCGCTCGAAATCATAGATAAGATGCCAGTGGGCTTGGCTCTGAGTTTGATGATTAACAAAGCCTGCTCCTGGAAAAGAAGACGTCGTTAAATTGTGTTTGCTTTGGCATGGAAGACTCATGATACACTGCCTGCGATAAGAGAATATCGGCATGAACTTGTAGCTAATGTTGTCCGGAAGGAAAAGCAGAACAGTTCTATGGATGATAGGAAAGTTTTGGTACCCTTATTGCGGTGTCATCAGTCACATAGTGTATAGGAAATAAAGGATTTACTTTTGGTATCAAACATAACATCAGTTAAATCACTCATTCTACTCTTCAACACAAATGAATAAAGTATCTTTCCCATCCAATTTAAAAAGCAAACTTGCTTCCTTTCTTTTCCAAGTGGCGAGACTACCTTTGAGTTTCTTATGTCTATGACAGACCTCCGTTGCTTGTCCTTCTCGATAACTTACAGAGTCATATATGAATGTTACATTGATTCAAGACCTAAAATATAATTTTTGCAGTTCTATTCTCGGACTTGTGTCTGCCCATAGGTATTGAATTATGATACGTCATACGAGTAGAGTATTAACAGAAAAATTGTAGGGCTCGCCAGACACTGTCTGTGAACCGATAGAGAACTTTAATCATCTACGCCTAATCGGCGGTGAGATGTACGCTCTTGTAGTAACTTGTCCATTAGCAGCCCACGCGTTCATCCCTTCACTATATGCTTCTATATATTACATACATTGTTTGAAATATTTACGTATTTTTGTGCCATAGCGTCGGGGGGCGAAACATAGTCAAAGGCAATCGGAAGCTGCGTTTAAGGCCGTTAAAGGAATAGTCGCAGGTTGACCGAACATCCCGCTTTACATCGGCCCAATATCGTTCTATCCAGTTGCGTTCACAATGATATTTTGGATATAAGTCAAATAGAAAACTATGCTTGAGAAGCGTCTTTTGTAAGGCGGATTTCTGGTATTTAAAATCGTCTTGTGCGGCCAAGCAGTGTTATGCACAGCAGTCCTCTCCTTCAACTCTTTCTGAATATTGCTTGGATAAGGCCGAAAACTTCTTTCTACTAACGCTATTACTGCTATTTCCATTATCTTCGCATCGTAATCTCCATTTTTAACCGTATCTACTGGGGAGAAGATCCAAGTCATGCCACAGCCCTCGTTCTTCTAATATCTTCTTGATCCCTGTAAACTCCTCGATTTCTTCGTCTTTTCTCCTTCATTTCATACAATGTTCGGCTGTTCCAGTATTGTTCTCTTTGATGGTAGTATCGTGTGTTTTTGAAGCGGTATTTATCTTTAGAAGTATCATGCGCTTTGGGTGAAAGATTCGCACAAAAGGCTACCAAAGCATCTGCTACCAATGCAGTATGGTTGGACGATTGGTCAAACAAAAGTCCCCCATACAATTTGAATGCAAAGCTTTAATAATTGGGATAGAACAATGTTCGTAAAACAGAGTTGCCAAAACGCATAGAACTTCTTGCATTTCTTAGTTATACTACCTGGAGGATGGAGGTTTTAATAGTTTGTCATCTACTCCCACGAATTTTCAATGGGATTTGGTGTCCTTCATTAATAATATTAGCTCATCCACCGTTGGCCAGCATTTGCAGCAAAGGTCCTTTAGGCGCTTCTCTAGCAAAGCGTGCTGGTGTTAATTTTCCAGGTCCCAAAAATGCTAATTCTGATTTTATATTTGCAGTGTTATACGTAGAAGAATGCGAAAGATTAGTATTACAGCGATAGGTTTTTTTTTCTTTTTATCTTGAGTTGGCCTTTCCTAAATGTAGTGCATGCTGAAGAAGACCTGCTGAATCGTTTTTTAACCTCGCAGGTACAGGAGTACGAGGACTTTGTGGTTGTTGTAATGCAATAGAAGAAGATATACTAATTTCTTTGCCCCGATTCGATATGTTGTTCTCTATCCTTGAAGAAAGTCTCTTCTTGGGTGATAGTAGATCACTACAAGAGGAAGCCCGCGACGCATTTTTAGGAGAGAGTGCAATTCCAGACAAAATTCGTAAAACACGCCGGCTCCATGTTTCCGCATCTTCCACTGATTTTTCGTCAAGAAATTCCGCTTCTTTTGATCGTCTTCCAGCTTCACAATGAGGCAATTTCTCCGACTGCCGAGCGCGTACTCGCCTACGTTTTCGCAAAACGTGAAGACAAAACAAACCCAAGAGACCAAGTGGAATGACGATGGCACAGATTAAACCAGTTCGTGTCTGTTTGGCATCATCTGATCCCCAGAAGGATGGTGGTGCCAGATGGGAAAACACACGATGATCTATCTGGGCATTCTCCAACGGATCATACAACGTCAAGTAGCTTGCATTGGTATAACTGGAATTGTCGTAGAGCATAATGCTGTGGTCATTTACCACCGTGGCTGTAGCTGTGGAAGATGGTAGTAACAAGCCTGAGCCTAGTTGTTGAACGAGTAATTTGTCAATCGATGGTGGTGAGCTTTTCATCTTCAACGTCCAAAACAGATTGGATAGTTCTTTAGTTTGCGCCGGTGCAGAATCCACTGTAGAAAAGACAAATATCTGATCACCATAACCCGCCACAATGAGATTATTAGGACCCCAGAAGGAACCGATGTAACCGGTCCATTGCCTGGAGACTGGATCGAATGCATGCAGATGATTAGCATACTGACCGTTGGAATAACTGTTGTAGATGTGGTAGATGTATGGCCCTGCAGCCACCATACTGTCCGTCATTGGAGGGGTTCCATTGGTTGGATGAACGATGCTCCATGTCCACGGTTGGCGTGTCTGCACGTCAAGCACGTACGTTTCGCGAGATGTAGTGTCAAATGCTACGAAGACGTTTCGAGCCATAGCTGACAAAAAGAGCTTGGGCCGGTTTGGAGGCGCCTGAATTACCAGAGATTCCCAAGAACGCTGGCCAATATCATACGCCCAAACTGAAAAATCACGATCAAGTAGGATGACCCGACCTTGGTCTGTTACTTGGCAGGCTACTGGAGTGAAATTTTTTGCACCTTGAAGATCGTTCCATTGCAATACAGCTGTTCTGTCTTCAAGAGGGAAAGGAAGTCCAAACAGAGAAGCGCGCGTCGCGGAGGGATAACTTCCGTATAGATACCAAGTATTACCATGGCTGAATACACAATGCCCTTGCTCGATAGGACCAATACTTGATTCATAGGCTACTACTGTTACAGACAAAAGGAGTAGGATATGTGCGATAACTTTGCCTTGCTCGTTTATCATATTGCGGCACAACTACAGCTAATAAATGTTGATACAATGTTAGATGTTTCCATCAAGGTAACGCACATTATCCCATGTAAACCTATTGCTATAATTTGACGAAGAAACAATTTTCTTCCTTGCTTTAAATAATTACCTTCCGGTGTTCAATGAAAGCTTTTGATAGGAAGAAGTACAACTTTCTGTACCCTACGATTGCAATTCAACAAAAAAAAAAAAATAAAAGATATAAACTTTCTCTGACCACCAATTTATTGTTTAATCGATACGCGATGAATAAAGGGGTCGCCTGCATTCATTTAAAACACGTAGGGTATCACACCTCCTATGATCAACTCTCAAAGCGATATTGTTTTCATTTTTTCTTGTTGCAGCAACGTTGGATAGTTGCTGAAAGATTCGACCGGCGAAAGTTTTATTGTTATGCGTCGGATGCCGAGAACGAGCATATCACCCTATGTTGATACCGTTTACTTTAAAACCAACCCCTGTAGTACAACAAATGCATACATGGATCCAACACTTAATTCTGGCGATATATGGTAACTTGCATACATAAAACCAGACAAGATAAAGAATTCAAGACGAATGTGTTACTAGGATGAGTCATTTACTTTAGTTAGTGTATTTACTCAGACACAAATCCATTCACCCCTATTTTTCGTTTCTGTTTCCAAGGGGATTCAATTTGCCACTCGGAGGTGCCATAGTTAAGTCAAGCGATTGGCTATATAATGCCTTTGTTCCTCCGACGAACATTCTTGTTAAGACATCCCTTTATTTCTGATGCTTGTACATAATGCATCGTTGATCAGAGACCGTGTTTTAACCTAAGTACCTGGATAAACTGCCAAGGAACCGTGTATAGAAATATACAAACACATATAAAAAATAAACAACTCAATTCGGTTGATGAGCGTGACAAGATAATCTTTCCTTATCTCAAGTTACCCAAATCAAAAATTCTCAGAGGCATGTCAGAGAAGCATATGTAGATCGTAAGTATTTCCAAGCCCCTAAAAGCTCATCAGAGAGGGAAATTCCTGCATTTTAATGCAATAAATTATCCAAAAACGAATGGCGCACATCTCACTGCTGCCAACACGTTATATCATAGTTCCAGTAGAACATACTTTTGAGGGGGACTAAGTTGTGCATAACATAGCTAAAATTGTAGAAGATAAGCTTGCTGCAAGAAATGACTATTCTGTAGAATATGTAGATAAAAGCAGTAGCCACAACTCTGCCCTGATGCATTCCATATACTTGTCCTACAGTACTATCCATGGTAGAAGCTTTCACAAAATCAGCTCCACGAAGATGAAAATTAAATTATTTAGACACAAGATCCTGACGATCGTTCTTTTGTGCATTTACAATCACAAGAAATTTTAACCTTCCCCGCGCAAAGGGGAAAATAGATTCACCCGATCACCACCTTTTTTTTTTTTTGCTTTTTTGTTTGTTTTCAAATTAAACAGATATACTATTTCAGTTGCACCAGGTAAAAACCATTGTCACACTCATCCAACGGTGAATGTCGTGCATTCTAAGAATAACTATTAGCATACTGAAGATTTACGTGTCGCGTTTCCGAGATAGATTGTCGCATGAGCCTTGGGATATATAAACATGCGCCTATGCTCTGTCTTTGATTTTTTTTCTACACAATTATACTGGGATGTTTTTCATAATGAGTATTACATTTGGTATGCAGATTGAAAAGGTGCTATTGTCGGAAATTAGGGATTGCCCGATCCCGCCAGTCATATTGTTGATGAGAAAAGTACCATCGTCGCTATGCTTGTTAGAATGATGGTTTTGATCTGTAGTTGGTCCAGAGAGAGAGCTTCTTGATCTGCGAAATGTTCTTCGATGTAATTTGTGAGAATCAAAATGTCCCAGGTCTCTAATTTTCCATTTGTAGGGAGAATTATCTCGGTTTTTTTCTTTGCTTTGGGTTCTTGTACTGTGAAGAAATTGGCGAGGAAGTTATTACTTTGTGCTAGAGATCTTTCTACTATCCCTGCTTGGATAAATTTCTGGGCAGCTGAGTCGACATCTTCTTTATCTTCTTGAGAAAGGAACATTGGTCTTTGTCTTAATGGACTAGGATATTGTGCAAAAGGAATCTGATAGCCTTCGGATATGACTGATAGTGTACATGAATGTTTGATAAGTTTCTTTCACTGGGGTAGGAAGTGTTGTAGACGTCCACCTGGGTGAATCCCGTCGGTAGTATTTCGTAGTGACCAGGATGTGTCTGTGTTACTCTGTGTTGTACTGTTTTTACAGTTTTCGGTTTTGTCTGACGGTTGTTCTTGGTTTCCCTGAGGATAGGGTGGATATTCATAAGTTTTGTAGATAAAATATTATCTCCCAATTTGAAAGATGACAAGCAATCATATAATATCTAAGTAATCCTAGTACTACGAATAAACACTATTGTTCGGAAAAACCGTCATTGTTTGATAGGGTAAACACGTTTAAAAGAAAAGCATATATTTGGTCTAGGCAAAAGCTTTCGAAAAAAGACAGTATATAACATGCGGGTACATAGGATTTATGCAACTTTTGGACGTTCCGGAGAACTTGACTATCCTCCTAGGTGGAGTTCCTCGTCCCATCTCCTCCAAAAAAAATAGCGTAATTTTTGGAAATTTCCTCTAGAAGAGAAGTTATATCTAAAACGAAATGATCCTCGTCCTCGAAATCCATACTCTCGTTTGTAGCTTGGTTCTGTAGCTTGGTTCTGTAACACACCTTTGAGGACTGGATGCTCGTAGCAAGCTTGTTGTATTTTTGTAACCGAACTTGGAGAAAATGTTATACGTTTTTCTCCATCGTCGTCCTCCTCTTCGAGGTATTGCATATATTCCGGGAGACAAAGTGCCTTTGTTGATAAGTATCTTGCGTTTTTATCCACTATCTTTGCGATATAGAGACCGTAAACCCGAGCGCTTGGACTTGTTCCAGAATGGATCCAAAGAATTGTTCATTCCCTCCTTTTTCACCGAATTGGCATACGTTTTTGTAGATTTCTGAGGCTTCTTTTCTTGCGAGGCGGAACTTGGCTGCGTCTTTGTATTTCCGCGAGACTATGCTATAGGCTTCGGCCTTGTATTTCTTAAGATCTTGAATGAATGACTTGTTGAGTGTTTCTGATCTAGTCCATTCCCCGCCATGGTATTGAGTTATGTCTTTACAGTATTTTTTACCATTTTTTCGCAAGTCGGATGGGTCAGAGTCGTCCAATTCGGCTTGTATATCGGCTGGAAGGATTGATTTTTCTGCTTCTCTTTTTGTAACGTTTCCGTATCAAGTCTCCAGCGAACACCGTAACAAGGACTCGAGTTGCTCGGAGGTGAGCGTGATATTGGTGTTTTCAGTTTGTATGGCATCAATTTGAGTTTCCATAAGATTTATCCACGAATGCGCGGGCTTTAGAAGGTCTGAGGAGCATATAGCATTATGAGAATAATAGCGGGGTTAAAAGGCCTCTTACCACATCGAAGGTCGGAGTGCAGTCAACCCAGGTTTGGACAGGAACGAACCGCAACAAAGATTTCCGGACTGCCTTTTTAAGTCTCTCAAATTTTCGTTGTCGATCTTGGCGAAAAGATCAACCATGGATGACGACGGATTGTTGCTCAACTTTAGTACCACTCCATCGACTGGAATCGCCCTTAAGAAAAAGGCTCGTAATCGAACGACAACACAATCAAAAACGGTTAGAATCACCAAACCAGCGCCGAAACAGAACGATCAGCAACAACCTGCACAAACTGCACAAACTGATGTCACCAACACTGAAGCAAAGAGTGGTCAGGATGGCAAGGTAGTCCATGGCAAAACACAGGTTTTATCATCGCTTTTCTCCTCCAACCCTGAGATCAGATCGGCACCGAAGACCTTAAAAAAGATTAGACGCGACGATGTTCCTAGCAATGCTCCTGTCGCAGATTCCACCACATTCACTGGTATTGGCATAGAGGATGACGTGATGCATGTTTTGAACAACAAGCTTGGCGTGGATACACCAACTAACGTGCAGCGAAAAGCTATTCCATTGCTGTTGGGTCCGTCTCGTACCGTATTGGATGCGGATATTCCGGAAGAAGATGTGGATGTAGTGGTACAGGCGGAAACAGGCTCAGGAAAAACGTTAACGTATCTTTTACCAATTATCAATCGTCTTGTGGCAGCATCTACATCAAGCGCAGGGTCTGACTATGAGGCGTTTGGTGATCGAACGATTGGCACAGTCGCTATTATCTTGACACCTACGCGTGAATTGGCCCAACAAGTGACAGGCGTTCTTACACAACTAGTGAATATACCAAAGCCCAAATCACCCGATGTCAAACGTACGCACTGGATTGTTCCAGGGATGGTAATTGGTGGAGATAACAAGGCGAAGGAAAAGGCAAGACTACGAAAAGGTGTGAACGTTCTGGTGAGCACTCCTGGTCGACTGCTGGATCATCTGGAAAATACAAAGAGCTTTGATATCCAGCATCTACGTTGGCTGGTATTGGATGAAGCCGATCGATTGCTAGATCTTGGGTTTGAAGAAACGCTGAAGAAGATCATGACCATTATCAGTGAACGGTCAAAAACGGGTGGTGCACCCAAATTTAGGAAAGCCTTGCAAAACAAATACTGGCCAAATCGACGACAGACTGTCCTTTGTTCTGCTACCTTGAGAGATGATGTTAAACACCTTGCCGGTTGGTCGTTGATCAACCCAGTGTTTGTCAGCGGTACTGATCAAGCGAAACTGGATATACCTAATACGCCGATGGAGCAGGACGAAATGAAGTTCACAACACCTAACCAGCTGAGACAAACATATACCATCACACCAGCCAAGCTGCGCCTCGTCACACTTGTCACTATGTTGAAGTCGTGTTTCATTGACAAGCGCAAGAAACGTATCACAAACAGCAAAGTTATTGTCTTTTTCTCTTGCTGCGATGCTGTTGATTTCTATTTTGATTTGCTTTCAAATGCCGGAAAAGAAGAAGAAGAAGACTTGGATGATGATGATGATGATGATGATGATGATGAGGATAAAGATGAGTCCAAAGTGATGAAAAAAGCATTGAGAAAGGCAATGGGTGGAAAATCGTCCGGAAAGATTGAAAAGAGCAAGGGAAAAGATAACAACGAACAGACGTCAGTGCAGATAAGTACCATTCTCGGCGATGTCCGTCTATTCAGACTCCATGGTGATCTCGACCAGCAAATTCGATCGCAAACATTTTCCGAGTTTAGCAAAGGACCTGGCGGTATTTTGCTCTGTACAGACGTTGCAGCACGTGGTTTAGATATGCCGAATGTGGACCGTATCATACAGTACGACCCTCCTACGGATTTGAAGGATTATGTGCATCGTGTTGGCCGTACAGCACGTTTGGGTAAAGCAGGCGAGGCAACATTGCTCTTGTTACCGAGTGAGATGGAATATTTGGATATTTTGAAAGCACAGGATTTAACTCCTGAAGCGGTTCCGATGGAAACAGTATTAAGTCATTTGGCAAATACCACTAAAGGCGATTTCCAGACGCCTGCTCAGGAGTTACAAAATGCTATGGAGCGCTATGTCCTTTCTAAGGAAAAGGTAAAGACAAAGAGAAGAAGACATTTGTATTCTAACCGCAAGGAATAGTGCGTTCTACTTGCACGCAAAGCCTACTGGTCTAGTGTGCGTGCGTATGCAACACATTGTGCCGCCGAGAAGCACATTTTCCACATCAAGAAGCTGCATCTTGGTCATTTAGCCAAGTCATTTGCTCTGCGTGAAGCACCATCCAATCTTCACGAAGCCAGCAAATCCAAAAAGAAGAAAGAGGCCAAACAAGAGCGTATGCCAGGCAAAAAGAATGGCGTAACACATAAAAAGAATCCAATGAAACGAAAATACGACCATGCAAGTGAATTCGCCATTGCAAGTGCTAGTCAATTAAGCGCTGGTCCAATGACAAAGAAGAAAAGAAAGGCAGCAAAAGCATAAACCCTCATTGTATACTACTACACATACAATTTTTTGGCATTACCTAGAGTTTAATAAAACAATTCTGTATCCATCATCTCGGGAAATACGCTTAAGTTGTTTCAAGATAAGATGATATGCGTACTAACAGTACTTTACAATTACGCTGTTGATTATACTGGTTTATGAAAATATGTGTGTGTCTACGCCCAGAAGGAAAAAGGTTGTTTAAAGTTTGGTACAAGACAGAAAGTCGGTGAGAAGTAATTCATGCATAAAAGTATGGTCTCATGAGCAGCTATGCTTATATTTCGATAGAAATTATTCCTGCACAGCTCAGGGTGGCTATGGTACATGCTGATGAAATGCAAGATAATAATAAACACTGCAACCTGATGAAATACATTCGTGGAGTATTTGTTGTCTACTGGTGACGAGGTTGACATCTCGATTCAGATTTCAAGAACAGAGCATTAAACTGTAGTACAAAATTTATCAGATAGCTTTCCGAGGCTTTCGTGATAAATACATAAAAGTGTCCTACCTTTCCAAGCTGGTACATGATGATGATTGTTTTCTATGTCACAGTGTTGCGCTCTTCTAGGTTTTTCTTTACTCCCGTTGTTTCATGCAAGGCTACCCCTTTCGTGGATTAGTTCCAACTTCATGTCAGGAGCCTAAAATGGAAATAGTTACCATTGAAGCAGTCCACCTACACTTCATGCCCAGAACTTGGCGTTGGTTCAGTGTATTATGATGGATCACAATCGACAATGCGCTGGTTCAATACTTCATACTACAGGCATGGCATATGTCACAGACGTTATTGATTGGTAGCGGAGCTGGTCATGCATGAGACACAGACAATCATATCCACAGACGATAGTTACCCATATTCTCTTTTGCCTCTAAATCCTGAACCCCTACCATTCTCGTTTTTGTTGCCTTTTTTTGTGCTTATAGACACATTATAGGAATTATATGATGCTAATAGTCCAGCCTGACCAGGCATTTGTACTGTATCTATTGCATTTTATGCCACAGCTTCCGAGTACTGTGGATCTCCGCATTTTTCAATCTGACTGTTCTTTTGGAACGCCGTTACGAATACCGGGAACTACGAACTAACTGATAATTATAAAAGGAAGAGTCCAATGTATTCTTTAGAATTTTATTGCCATCAGTTGCAAACAAGTCGAAGGCTGCAGAGACATCGAAATCTACTGCCTCTTGTTTGTAATACAGGTCAATTCAATATACATAATATATAATATGTAATTATGGACCTTTTTTTTAATTAGCCAAACGTCTCTTGCTCCATGATTCGTGCCACTGCCACTACCACCACCATGCTTGTTGCCGGGGGAGTATCTATTGGTACGTTACCCTTATTACATTATTATAGTATTGGAAGACATGGAGTAAGGTGGAGGCTCCTGTCCAATTCCAATGGTCAGCTGATGGCTGGCCCAAAAGAGGGGGACGAATTGCATGTACGCAGAGTTTACTTTGCGTCATCCACCTCGTTCTTCATACTTTTTTCTTTTACTTTTCTATTTTTCTGTTTTCATTATTTGCTCTTCATTCACATTCCAGCACCATGGTTCATCCTGTGGTCCCCGTCATAGTTGTGGGAGGGGTCGCCGTTGCAGTTCTAGCATGGGCTGTCTATAAAACGACGACTAGTCAATATTCAAAAGTTTCCATTGGTGATAGTGAGAAACGCAAAAGTTCCGGTAGCGATGACGACGACGATGACAAAGGTGATTCAAATGCATTCTCAAGAGCATATGGTGATCTACGTCAGCGGAGGAGAAGGAATCAAGAGGTAAATGAAGCAAAACTTATGCCAAGAAATATTCATGGCATGCTCTTAGAACGATGACTATGAGCTGTCAGATATGGAGCGCAGTATTTCTGACCGCAGACAACAATTGGAGGCGGAGGATCAGCGTCTGCAGGAAGCGGAGCGTGAGCTGGAACGGCGGCGCCAAGCATATCAGGACATGCAAAATCAATTCAATGCCTTGGCGGGTGATGATTTTCTTCAAGAAGACAAAAAAGCCCAGAACCCATTTGATGATGCATTTGCAAGTCCCTGGGCAACTTCTGATACAAATTCAATGGAGGTTCCGTCCATCCTCCCACCTCCCCATAGTCCAGAACCCTCGGCTAAAGTTGACGAAAATAACAACAGCAGCAACAACAATCATACCACCCTCGACGATAACAACGATGCATCGCCGATGCCGCAACCACCGCAGCCTACGGAAGCTCAGCCTCAACGTAATATACAGCAAAGAGAACAAGGTCCAGAAGATAGTCTTCTGCAGCTCGGATTTGAACCAACTTTGGAAATCGCTGATTCGGAAAGTGAAGCTGACGATGAAGCTGAGGAGGAAGCCTGGCGGTCGTACGAGCCTACCATGCAGTTTCCACGCGCAGCATTTGAGACGTCCGATTCAGAAGAAAGCTGGGCAGACGTCGTCTCGCGGCAAAGCCAATCTACTGGACGTCGTACACGATCGCCAAGCGATGGATCTGACGCGAGCGAGCTCAGTGATTTCCACTCAGAAGATGGTAATAACTATGGTGTGATGAGTATGTCCGAAAGCGAAGATCATGAACAGCATCAGAATACAAGACAATAACAAGGAGAAGATAAAAATTTAGATCTCTTTGGAAGAGACACACTCAACCTCTTGGCTTTGTTTTTCTGCTTTACAGTAAAATATGTGTTTTATTCTTGTGCTAATAAGAAATACGGGTAGAAAAAAAAAAGGGAATTGGACCCCGCATTAGTCATGCGGCTGTGCCATGCAAGGTTTCGCATTAAAGTCCATGAAGTGCCAAGTTTGTGCTAAGGAAGAAAGTAGTATGCGCCATCAGTTAAACCGTAAACTTATTTGAACTTAGTCCGTCAGCGGACACAAAATTCACTACTTTTCTACGCTAAATAACCTTTCATCCAACACAAAGTGACCTACAAAATACTGTATATTTTGCAGTTGAAACTATAAATTTATTTAACGACGGTGATCGTTGCGCTTTCCAGCATGTCCGCTATCGTCCGATCCCTTAAGGGTAGGGGAGTTAAAAACCCCCCGTCACAGCAGCAAGGAAAAAAAGAAGGCGAAGGTTGAAAGCTATCTAAAGGATTTTGCAAGTGACTTTGCGTTGGATGGAAGATCTTTTTGCGCCAGTGAATAGGAGTGATTTGCGCCGACCAAGGAATCTCCGGAAGGGTGATCAGCAATCTCCGGAAGGGTGATCAGCAATCTCCGGAAGGGTGATCAGCAATCTCAAAGAACCATAATTTTCTTTGATAGGCTCTACAATTCTTCCACATTGTACAGACAGCAAGTGACGTTCATTGAAAGGGAAACAAATACTTTTCACTGGATGTATACGGTGATCACACTTCCGTCTGAAATCAGAATCGCCGAGAAAACGGGATCCATGAACAAAGAAGAATACCTGATTTTTTTGTGTGTATGCATATGTTAAAGAATGTACATATCGATGGACTTCCGTACGAGTTGATACGTTTCCTCTTCGAGCATGCCTTTGTGCGGCGCCTCCTCACTACAGTCTTCCAGGAAGCTCTCACAAAACAACGCTTCCCCGACACCTGGCAGAAATCTGTCGTCGTTCTCCTTCCAAAGCAAGAGGACCGCTCATTATTACGTAACTGGAGGCCCATTTCAGTCATACGTTCTGATGCCAAAGTCTTCACCAGACTATTAACCGCGCGTATCGCTCCGTTGATGGCCAAACTGATTAATCCGTTTCAAACAGGCTTCCTGCGCCAGCGCTCTATTGCAGACAATGGCTTGCTGGTACATCTTGCTATGTCCATTGCTCAGAAACATAGTCTCCCGGGGTGGGACTCATGCTTGATCAACCTGAAGCATGTTGTGGCCCGCCTCTTCCTCTAATGGTTGGTTGACAACCATCGACCTGACCCATCTCCCTCAGATCCACTAGCATCCGTAGCCTAGCCCTCTCAACCTCAATAGTTCCCTGCCCTTTTGCCCTCGTCTTTTTTTTTCCCTTATCGCCCAAAGGGTTTTTTAGCTTCCTTTTCCACTTCCTGATCTACCTCGAGCAATATGCCTAAGTCGGCGCGTGCTCATTTGAGGATAATAAAAACCAATTTTCAACCATAGTGTCATAACTGCATGACTTCGTACACCAGATCCAGAGTAAGCTCATAATTTGTGCTAAAGGTTTCAATGATAAACTGAAATTGCCAGATGTAGAATGCCTAGCGCATCATTGGCTTGTTTGGACACAGTACAAGACAGATGTACAAATTTATTGGAAAAACTAATAATGATTCAGCGAATTATTGTCTATAAATTTTACAAAAGTTGTCTTTAACCACTTTCCTCTATTCTTCTTTTTCGCGTCATTTAACAATGTATGATCTGTGGTTACTTTCTGCGCTATTGATTTCTTTGGGTTTTCCTATTTATGCTCCCATGATATTCGTATCATGGAAAAAGCTAATACGGAAAGATGCACGCGAGCACGAGGAAGCTGAGCAAGCCGAAGGTATGTGTGTTACTGGTCTTGGTGGTTAGCTTACCGTATTTTCGTAGTTGTTTGTTCTGATTGCGGAGTTCGTGGGCATAAGAATAAAAGAAATAGATCATGTAGACAATTTATCTCTCGTGGTATAGTATTCAAGAACCCCACCTTTCATCAATCACATAAGTTAAATTAAAAAGCAGGCAAGAAAAAAACACGTGAGGAAGAGAAAGCGATGCAAGAGGAAAAGACGCGAGGCAAGAAAGAACGAAACGATAAGAACAAGAACCCTTTATCGTCCGGTACCTGTGCATCATGCGGACAACCAGGCCACGCTACCTCCAGGTCATCAGCATGCCCAAACCACCGAATGAATATCAAGGAAAAAGTCAAAGATATCTTGCAAGGAAAGGGCGAGATGTACACACGCGTGATGCCTTTCGAGTCAATCGTGCGGCCAGAGGGTCGATATCGGCTGCACGCGAGAATAGTGGAGGTATCGAGTTTCGTTCGAGAGATCATATCCAGAGCCCACATATTTGTGAACGGGTTTATCATTGACCATTCGGAAAGTGAAATTCCTGTATACGTCTTTGCACAAAATTTCTGGTACAGCATATGCCAGCTAGTCATGGGCAAAGCAATTTCAAACACAAACCCGAATTTCCCCCCAGAAATTCAAGCTTACTTGGCGAACTTCAGAGCTCGTTATCCACAGATGGTGTACGCCGTTGGAGGTTTACGAGGTTATAGCGGTGCTTTATCTGCAGCTTGCCTTACTTTGGCAGAAGTATACACAAATCATATAGTAGAAAATTTCCCGCAGCGACTCGCTACGTACAGTGTACGTAAGCTGCAAAAGCTTGCTCCGGTATGTACAATCATTCCAGGAAATGTGTCGCGTCGTTACTTATGTGTACTACAGGAAATTAGTCTTGGTCAAGCCAGAGCAATTGCCTGGGAGTATATTGTTGAGTTGCTCATGGAAGGGAACCCTGTGTGGCCAAGCCATACCGTGGGTTTGATTTCTACATCAGTTATCGATGCAGTAATCGGCATCATTGATGAACTACAACCAGTAATTCCTCGACCGAGTGGCCCAGCTGCATTATCAGCATCACCCGGAAAGTTTAGTTCCCTGTCTTCGGTATATTCTTGAACAATACACTTCCGAGCACCGTGAGGCGGAAGCAGCTACCATCCTTGTCTCACTTGCACAGATGGAGAATGATCAGGAATCCAACACAGTATCATTGCCTAGACTCTTCTCTCTTACTCCGATTCCATCATTTCGCTGGAGATTCATTACGATCAACGCAAGAACATTATCCACTTTAGCCTTCCTTGCCTTTACCTAATGTCAGCGATTACGATAGAAACATGAATCTGTTCAACCAATGTTTTGATCTCGAACGATATGACTTCATGAGGTAAGACCTGGTTGGTAATAAGGAATTCTTTCCCTCATTGATATACATAGGGTGGATAATAAACAAGTGTTCAGAAATCAACTCATGACAGATGGATTTTCGATTCATTTACAATTCTCTCGAGCAAAACGTCCAAAAGACATTTCAGATGAAGGACTAAGGCTTGAAGACTTGAATATACAGGAGGTTGAAGAGTATCTTCGGCCTACCGCGGTAGATCCCGGTGTGAGTCATGTGTTTACTGCATCTTATGGATGTGGAAACGATGAACATGAGATACGTCGATGCTCTACGACCGAATACTATGCGCTGACGGGGTCCAAACGCAGGAACAAGCAGCTAGACAAGGAAAAACAGGATGCTGGCATAAAGGAGATCGAGTCGCATTTTCCGACGGCAAAGACAGCAGACTCGAATGAATATACCAAATATTTGCAATATTTCTTTTTGCATCATCGAGCGCTTTTCAGCTTTTACCACTCTGGCAGAGGCCAGAATCGTTTTTATGATTATCAAGGCAGACAACGAGCAAGAGACGAGATGACTAATATGTTAATTAACGGCGGAAAAAAGTATGACCGTCGTCGAAGAAAACATACGAAGCGAAATCGGCGAGAAAGGAAAAGGAATCGAAAGCGAAAAAAAGAAAAACGAGCACGGCAGCGTCAACAACAATCAAGTAGCATGGAAGTTCACGCAACTTAGGTGATCATATTGCTTGTCACAACTGGAAAAACTAAGAATAAATTACATTTCCAGGAACATCAGGCAACCTGATTCATCCATCAGATCAACAAACACAAACAGAAGACTTCCTCGGTGGAGGAGACAGAAAGTCAAGGTCGACAACGATGGAAAAATGCCATTGGTTGCGTTTGGAAATGGGATGTTCAACCAAAGAAACATGAAATTTAAGGGTTATCCTTCTGGAGTGGTTGGAAAACTATGGAGCAGCCTTAAAAAACGGGAGCGACAACTACAAGTTCTAGTTGTCACTATAGATGAATACTTGTCTTCACAGGTAAATCCATGATTTTATTCTCTCTTTGTATCCTTTTTAATGAATAACTTCTCTATTTTGCTTAGATATGTCACTCCTGTCACCAGCGAACATTAGAGAAGGTGAAGACTTTGGACGGCGTCACCCACCATGGTGTCCTTGGATGCAAGAGCTGTGGTACACTGTGGGACCGCGATGTGAATGCCTCAAAAAATCTTTATGAAATTTCCTTGTCTATGTGGTCCAACGGAAGTAGACCAGCCATTTTCTGTCGGCCACCAAACATTCAAAACGAAACCAATATCACCACTGCGAATGTGGGTTCCTCCCTCGGGAGGGTTTAGATTGTTACACTTGTGGTAAGACATTATGCCAGTATCTCCAATAATCACTGACTTCAGGAAATTATTTTCGCTGCACGGGATCTTTTTGTACCGGTTGGAGATTATGGTCTGCACTTACTTGAATTATGGGGAAGCAAAAAGGTATGTAGCATCATCATCCCATGAATATCTGGCTGAACGGTGACAATCCGATGTTTTGTGTAGCGCAAACCAGATTTCCAATTGGCGCAAAAATTTCCACAATGAACAGTATTGATGCTGTCTGGATGTCCAAGAAGTGTCCACGTGAATTTGGGTGTCCGAACAAGATCCGCCACTACTGTTAAATTTTTTTGCCTGTTGAGGAGGGGGGGAGGGGGGTTTGACAAAAATCAGCAGCCATTCATGATTGTTAACGGAAAGAAGTGGGCATGTGGTAAATCTATGTCTTCCACCCTTATTGTTTATTTATATCGTTGACTAACGTAAGAGTATTGGTTTTATCAGAGACCTGCGTTAAGGTACGAAGTAACGAAAGCATGATCTGGGTTTGTCATCTGATTCACAACAGGGTCATCGTGCATCGCGGTGTAGTCATAGTGACCGACCGCTAATCGAAATTCAAAAAAAAGGACGACCAGCCACTCAATGCAAACGTTGTCGAGAACTAAGAATCGTTCGCCAGTTACACGTCAAGTGCGATTGTAACAATAAGACAGGTACTTTCTACCGTCTCCAAGCAATCTTCTTATTTGGTGTTACCTAGGCCGATCACCAAGTGTACGATCGAAAAGAAAGACAGCAGGTATGAAACTCTCAAAAACGGCAAGATATTAAATCGTTCTGTCTTAATCCTATTAGAGCCAAAACAATCGAAGAAATCGTCCTCTGAAATTGCTAAATGTCCATTGAGAGCTATTGCACCGAAACCAGAGATTCTTTTAACAGACAATAACAATGATGATACAACTCTTTCGCAACATGATTCATCATCGGAACACGAACAAGAGATTAATCACATATCAATGTCACACCCGGAAGAGATGTCTCCGCATCAGCAGCTAGTACAGTCATCATCACCACCAGCGTCTTCTTGTTGCTCGTCAGATACACTGGACTTGTCCAGACCCACGTCATCTTGTTGTTCGTCAAATACACTTTACTTGTCCAAACCCACGTCATCTTGTTGCGCAACGAATAAGTGTTCTACCGTGCTGACGACTATACCTCCCACACCGTGCTGTTCGTCAGAAAAGGTGAATGAACATGGCGAAAAAATTCGTGTCGTTACCTGCCGTTGCGGTGACTCGTGTGCTTGTGTGGGTTGTGATGCTCATCCGTCAAGAGCTATGAAAGGCAAAAAGGATCCATATACAGGCTTCGCAGCTGAAGAATTCAATGCTCGACGTCGCCTGTCAATTGCTGCAATCTGTTCACCTGCAGATACACCAACACCAAAGCAGTTGATGGAGTTTGAACAACCGACAGCCGTCCTAGCTGGGGATGGATCACTATTATGCGGATGTGGATGTGCGCAGTCATTTGATTCATGCTCAACGTGCTTCCGCGATCTTTGCCAAGGTAAACTTCTCGCAGTCAAAACGAATAAGATTACTCATCTATTATGCTAGGATATTATACCTTATCTCGTTAGCCTAGCATTTCTATCTATTTATTTATCATTTATTATGTACATACAGCAGCCGTATCGCATTCATATTCTCAACATATTAACAGGTATTCCTCTATGATGATTATTATTTTTATTCTCCAGTCATGATTATTATGGATGCGGAGCAAAGAAAGCAATACTCCTTAACGCACGAGTTCTCTTTTAATGAACAAAAAGGCAAGTCAAGGTGAGGGGTTACTGAGGGATGAAGAAGGGCAAATTGGATCAATGTTGCTGTATGGAATCTTTGGTCTATACACATGCTATGGGGTATGCGAATCTGCAGTACGTCGCTGCGGGATGTCATGTTGACTCAAGGCACTTCCAGGACGTGAAGGAATATCATTTCGTGGCACAGTCATAGTACCAGACGTAATTGGGTTACCGAGGCTCATGTACTGTTGTTGCTGTTGCTGCTGTTGATAGGGATATGGGTAAACCGGTTGTGGACCAGGGGCCGATGCACGATAGGCCGGGTTGGCACCGGCATATTCGGTGGGGTAACCATAGCCACTCGGTATATGTGATCGACGATCACCTGTCGGTCCACCGGAAGATGGAGGACGCTGATAGTTGTTGGGCATATCGAGGTAGCCATGCGTAGAAACCGGTCTCTGACTTTTACGTTTCATTCCCTGTTGTTGTAACTGCTGGAAACTAATATTATGCGATCCGGGCTCAGGCAACTTGGCAAGCAATCCTTCGATCTTGACATTAGAAGTGTTCAACTTTGGCTTCTGACGTTTGGCATCAGCCTTCTCTTGTTCTAATTGTTTCAACAGATCCATGCCCGACATGCTGACGCGTTGATGTGGCGAGTGTGGTCTAAGCAGGTGAGATGACGAGGATTTGGAAGGATGAGGTTGCTGCTGTTGCTGCTGGTACTGAAACTGAGCCAGTTGGGCTTGATGATATTGCTGCATCTGCTGCAATTGCTGAAGATGACTGCCCTCGGGCAAACCTAGCAATGCAGGGCCCCGCATATGCTGACCAAGCACTTCATTGTCATCGTCATCATCTTGATTGGTATTATAATGAGTTTCATCTTCCGCTGCCGACAACGGAGCAATGAATGATCCAGCAGCAGGATCCTGATGCTGATAGCTCGGCCTTTGAGCAGATCGATGTATCTGACTGCTCGATCCCGTTCCTTGAATTTTATACATGGATTTTTGATCACCTTCAGTCTCATCGTTGAATTCTAGAATACAATATTTGTTTACATATGATCTTCCATGCTTTCTCCTTTGTGCACTAAAAAAAGGCATCTATAGAGACTTACCATCCTCACTGTCCTCATCATCACTAGGCAATGGTTGGGTTTTTCGGATAGGTTTGGACGGAGTCGAAATTCCAGATGCCCGTCGTTGCTGAAGATGGCCGCGTGGCACGGATGTCTTTTCGTCGTCGGAGCTCTCTTCTTCTTCTTCCTCTTCTTCGTCGTCATCTTCATCATCACTAGGTACGCATTGGCGATTACGGTTACGGCTCCGTGACATTTTGTCTATTAAGGAGTTAGATTACGACGACAGCATATCTGATTTACCCTTTGTCACAGTAATAGATGGCTCGTTTAGTAATGGTTTAGAGAGCAGATAAGCGGAATCAGGAGTATCGAAGGACAGCCGAGCAAGATCGACGGCAACATTATCAACTGAAGACATGGTAACAGGAATGAATGAAAGAAAAGAAAAGAAAAGAAAAGAGAGGAAAACAAAGAGAGAAGAAGAAAAAAAAAAGGTAGATACACACACACATCAATCTGCCATTTAAAGGAATTTTTGACGTGTAGCTTGCCCCTTGAATTTAAAAATAGAACAGCAGCGTCAAAATTTGGTAATGTATCCAATTTACACTTGGGTGGCGTACGGTTCCAGAACACACTGAGGACACAGGCTGTTGAAAAGAGCCGACGACGGTGTCACAGGACTCCGTTCTGAATGGTAGATCATTAACGCAGCGGCGGGATGATCGGAATCGTGTAAAGTGCTCTCCCTTCAGGAAACCAAAATACTAGTAACGTCATCTTACCCCTGCCCTCTAGCAAAAATGACTGATAAATTTATATTCTTTTCTCTAGGGTTTACCTATTGGAAAAGGTGAAGTCCAAAAAAAAAAAAAAAAAAAACTACTCCGTCACACTTAATTTGAAGTAAACAACCCATCATTATTGCTTTCCATTGCTGGCAAAACGGGCTGATACTCACTGATGTACCCGGCTACGTCATTAATGAAACAATCAAAGGACAGAATACCCCATCTATCAACACTACTTCTCTGATTTTGCAGCAAGCCACTGAATGCTACCAATGTCACCAGATTTGAGAAGAACAAAAGAAGCAGGATGGTCATACTACGGATACAATCACTGTAATAACTGTCATTGGTACAATTACCAAAACGTGTTATCTACAACGCCAATAATCCGTAGTACGTATATCTCACGTAAATGAAGCTACTCCCAACGGTTTAGAAAAAATCAAATAAACAACCTGAAATGCTGATCACTCTGTATTTATACTTTTTTTTTGTTTATACACTGTAGATGGTTACAGGTCTACCGTACCAAATAGTAAGTATCTTGTGGAATGGGTAAGAAAAAAAAAGTTTTTATTTTCTTTCGACAAACTGAAAGAGCTCGCGCAAGCCTTACGTAAGACGAGTCGGGGCTCCAACTACTCTTCAGTATGCGATTAAGTTCTGCCTAAAGCTAAGGTTTTTTGGGTATGAGAACGGAGATGACTATTCCAAATATATTTCTGACTTCATCTGGCAGGATTCTATGCTCATAATGGCATCCGTACTCTGTTTAATACCTAGTTCGATGCCTACAATACAATCTAGGAAGAATGTGATAAACAACATGGAATTTTCACATTTTAATTTTGCGTATTCACACACTTTTTGGTAGGTTGCACAGGTCAAAACTATTTGTGGGACAGATAACATCCATTCAGCCAGTGTTTGGATGCATTGCTATATAAATATACTTATATAGTGTAAAAATAAAATGTCATTCTTCTCCTACAGATGTTAAGCTTCTTGTAGCATCTTTTAGCAGAAATTTGAAGATACGTTAAAATTGCTCTTAGAGGCAAGAAAGATTTTTTTAACTAGTAATCAATATGAATTGGTTTTCCAGAGATCCCCTAACACTTAATGAGATAGGATACGATGCGACACTTTTTAAGTACCTATATACAGTGAAATCGAAAGGTACAGGCTTAGAATGGAAGGGGCCTTACTCGGTGCGATCATAAAGCATGCATGACAAAAAAGCTTCATTGTATACTAAAAAAATCGTGCTTGGGAAGTTGGTGTCTGATGGACTACTTCCCTTCAAAACGTAGTCTATCAGGGACTGAGGTAGTAGGGACCCAGTTGACCACTCCTCACTTAGGAAAATATAGCCAAACAGTGGCCGATTTTCCACAGTGCTGTGGACAACTGCTGGTGACGCAATGGATTTGTTGTCAGACTCTTCCAAAGGAAGCACACTATTCAAAAATATTGTATTTACGGAAAGTTATTAGTATATGCCATTCCTACAATTTTATTGAACAGGCCCTAAATATGCCTTCGTTACAACTTGGATTCCATTGTAGCGTATACTAATTGAAATAGTGAAATGAAAAGTTGGTAGAAAAAAAGTACTCCGTACTACTGCGAAGATGCAGGCAGAATAGCATTGTCTATATCAAAGCATTCACTCCTTAGAATAGATCGGTGCAGTAGATATTAGGTTTGATCTACAGTGTATGTTACTAGTACTGGAAATCAGAATTTGATACTACGGCAGCATATCTTTTTTAAATCATATATTAGAACAAATTGGTCACGAAAATATTTTGCACGCTTACGGGTCCAACACCACAACTGCAAAATAATAACACAAATCATTTGATACGGTATCTAATAGACCAATCACTTTGACAATGAGGAATATTTTATAAGATATTTATATAATTTAGGTCAATCTTTATTTTGCGCTGCAAATGGGATTGATAAACAGAGTGCTGTGACCCTTTATTGGGGGCACTGGGCAGGCTTAGGATCTGTTCTGATTCTTGCAGCGACTTGAAGAAGTTCACCATCGTCAGTATCCTCGTCCACAGACCAAACCATAACACCTCCAAGATCTTCACAAAGAGCATGATCAACCTTGATTCCGATAGACTCGGTGTCGTCGTACGAGATAAATATTTTCGTTTGAGGATTGAATAACCATGGAGTCTTAGTTACGTCGTCCCATACGCGGACCCACGGTGCAGCAGCAACAGTAGGTGATGTTAAAAGACCTTGAGAGCGGAGATGCCCGTATCTCCAGACACCAGAAAAACCAGCAGGGTCTAATTGGCAGTATCGATCTTGCCACCACGCATCCTTGGAGTCACCTTGGGGTGCTCCTGATTTTTGCGGCTGATACTGAGATTTAGTCTTCAACATGTCCACTGTAGCCTCTAAAAAAGCGTGATTCTGAAATGAATGCTGATTCTTTTTCTCTTTTTCTCTTAATATGAAGTAACTTACGGGAGGAACGACCGTAGAATGCCAATCCAGGAACAATTTTGCTAGCTGGTACACCTGCACGCTTCCAATTTTCAATGCCAGAAACAAAACTGTCAGCATCACCATAGCCAGGCTCAAAATTGAATGGAGCATTAGGCCCTAGACGAGACGTGTTAATAGGCGAGACGGAACAGTATTTGCGTTACCAGTTGTTGTGTTCCAAGCACCGTTAATATCGTAGGTCATGACGTTGAAACGATCAATGTATGGAACATACGCGCTTACATCGGCCATGGTACTGTTGTTGGGAAGGGAGAATGTACGCACGTAGGCAGCTATCGAAATATCCTTTGTGCCTTTCCCAAACTTCGAATCCAATGCTGCGCGCAGCTCTTTGAGCAACGTCAAGTAATTGTCGTTATCATGGTTAACATCATAGGTATTACACCCAGCGCCTATCTTGTTGGGATATTCCCAGTCTAAATGATAGGGAGGCAGCTCAGTTCATGAACTCAAGTTTAACTACCAAATCCGAATTACCAATGTCTACACCGTCAGTTCCATATTTGCTGATAGCATCAATGTTCCATTGGATAAATGTCTGTCGACCAGCAGCTGATGCTGCCATGGTGCTAAAAGACTTAGAACCAGACCAACCGCCGACTGAAATCAGAACTTTGCAACCGTCAGCATGGGCTAGCTTAACAACGCGTGGCAATTGAACGCTAACTTGATAACTGTCGTCCCATATGGGAGTAGGATTGGTGTCCATGAGTGCAAACGCATAATGGATATGAGTGTATTTCTTGTAGTCGATGTTAGTCTCTATAAAGGTTTTCGGTGTTAAGTTGATTAGAAATAACCAAGCAACAGCATCTTTACCAGGCCAACTAGTATACAGCCCTAAATAAAAGATATAATGAATACTTGTGAAGATATAGAAAGATTAGGAAACTCACAATTGGGAAAGTATCCAATGACAGCCTTCTCAGCCAGAACATAGGTAGAGGCCAAGATAGCACTCAATAATACAAGTTTCATTGGAGATTGAAATAATCAGTTGATTTGCAAAAATCGAGAAGTTGCTTCAGACGCCTTTATATACTCTAACTTCGTAATGGAAACATTGATTGCCACGATTTTAACGTGTGACTTTGCATGAACCAATTAACACTATATTATGTCAATAATAAGTACCACGAAGAACAGCAGCAGTAGATCTTGTACGTGCGCCTTGTGCCAACGTTATGGAATGAATACGAATGACGGTGAACGCATTATTACGTTATCACAATCAGGTGTTAACAATTTTACATAATCTAGTTCCCTATCTCAAACCCTTATTTTTGTCGGACAACGGGATGGGACCCTTAGGTAACAAAATCGTCAAAGTTTTCCTTATTTCAACTAACTCAATCACAGTACTTTATGGAAAAGTAACAAAATAAGACGGATAAAAAGACGAGTGTTGTACGATGTGAAAGGGTGCAACACAATGGTCCGATATTCATTGGAGAAAAAGTGTTCCCCTGTATAACATGACTGATTATGTAAATTAAATTTTGCTCATGATCTGGACGATCGGTCATTTCTCGGGGATTAGCTACTTTAGAGCCTAAATTGAATCACAGTTACCCGCACAATTAAAGTTGGATTATATCAGACACACCCTTGAAATTCCGTTCCCACTTTTCCCAGACTCCCGGATAAGCAATTCATACCGGTTAATGTTACGCATAAAATCAAAAGTATCAAATAAGCTAGCGTGTTTGCCGAGGCTGATGTTGTATCTTTTCATTTGTAAAACATTACACAAACCGCACCCTTCTTCCCCCTTATTTCACACGGACTAAGGGTACTACTGACCCTTCATTATGGTAGTCCCAGAAATATAGGTTTTTTTTTTCACAATTCTCTTTATTACTGGCGCTACGTTCCTGTTTTGTCATTCTATACTCAGCGCATGATTTTATACCAGGTGCAATGGTAGTTCAACAGGGAGCCCAAGTATACCCTGTGGCTCCGGGTCACAAGTCCCAGCATCAGAATGGGGATTCAGCTTGTAAAGCAGGTCAGACCTTTCCCATAGCGTGCCAGGGACTATCAGGATTTTGCCAGAGATTGTGCGTGTTTAAATACCTTTCTTCAACGCTCTATGTGGAGAATTAGTTCTTTGAACGCAAATTGCCCAGTGCTATCTTTGAACTAATATATGTTCTTTACGAAGAACCAGACATGTACGACGTTCACAGGATTTGTTATCACGCAATCTCTTAATGCAAGGGAGAATAGCCAAAATGGAAGTTACAGTCAGCTCCTAAAGCGTGTTTGATTGCGAAAAAAGAATTTCTAAATATGGTCGGTAGATGCAAATGGTTTTGGAAGTACTGCAGAGAAGTTCCAGCACATACTTCCTATTTGTATCTCGAAGAAAGCAAAATAATACAACACAGAAACCAATGTAATCATACATCATATAAATATACTATATTTTCCAAAGAGGGGACTTCTTGGTATGCAATAATTATGTATCCCTTTAATTGGACCTTGGACAAACAACGTTTTCTTTTTCATATTTTTCCGTGTATATTTATTAATATCATTAGCCATCCGTAATTTGACAAGAAACCTAAACTTACGACCTTCAACAAACGAAAGAGAAGGGGCAGAAAAATGAACATAGCATTGATGGCCATTGGGTAAATCTAGCGTAGTACTAATATACTTTACAGCTTCCTCACACGGTAGTTCCAAAATACTACATTCAAAGATAAGATTCTCCTTAAATCAAACATCGCTTGCAATAATACTCTCCTTCAACTTCACCATTCTAATTTCTGTAATTCGTGCTGTTCCTTTGTATCTGGGTAAGGATGCCTGCAGTTTCGACAAGTCATACAATAACTCTTCCTTCCAAGGAAAATTAGAGACCTGCATCCACTTTGGAATGTTCCTATAATGCTGTTATTTCCACTACTGATATTAAATATGGATTTGGGACGTTTGAAAAAAGAAGCGCATTTCTATGCACTACTTCAGTATTTGCTACATCTACGTTTTTCACGCCCGCAGACAGCTGTGGAAAAAGAATTCTAACACAATAAATTCACCCTCTTCCTTCCTCCGGGAAATTGGATCTAATAACTCTTGGCAGTTGTGCAAATTTTTTGACAACCGGACCAAAGCGTCCAGATGATGTTGCTTCCATACTGCAACGTTTTGGATTTTTGCTTGTCTTCTCACTAGTCCCATCATGGATTCCGCTTAGCATAACTTCGCAATATCTATAGTATATCTGCATATTCTGTCCTCCAATGTCTCTATCACAATAACCTACCGTCCCATCAACATCTACACAATCCATTACCCACACACGCTTTACCACACCTAGATAGCCCATCTGCGCTCTTGCGGAAATCAAAGCATATCTTTTGTGGCCCTGTGTTGACAAGTAGCCAGCTTAGGCCCCTCCCATCTGCCAATTTCTCAACTACCCCGCACAACTTTACTCGCACAACCTCTTTACTGTCAATCCAGTCCGCTATACATGCATACACATACTTGTATTTATTTCTCCAACGTCAATACTGGGTGCTACGACTATATGGGCCGTACACTGGGCCTTTGCCTTTCATCTGGTAACCTTCTACCTGCTGAAGGTCCTACCTACTACCCTATTACTCCTCCATCGCACATAAAATAAAATCTATCTCTTCTCTGTACCGTATCTCACCTTTTCGTAGTATAATTTATCCTTGATTTTAACAACTAACCACACCCTGTGGCACAAATAAAGGCTTTCTAGAGGCAAGAGCATCTACCGGGGCTAAACTTTTATCCATGTGAAATCTGTGAAATTTATAGCTCCGGACCGGATCATGTCTAATGTGACCGGACGATCTCCGAGTCTGCCAAGGGGCCTGCTTTAGGCACTGCGATCAAGCGCCCGCAGAAGCTCTTTCTCTATCCGTCTTGTAAAAGGTGAGTAGGCACACAACAGGATTCCATCCGCATGATTCTCGATGCATCCATACACGTACCAGCGACTAATTGTGCAAATCACGTAGTATCGCCATGCAGATCTTCGTCAAGACCCTCACTGGCAAGACTATCACCCTCGAGGTTGAGAGGTAAGCATAACAGGGCGTTTTTTTTCAATTCCTTTATTCATGAAGGCGTGTTTTCTTTTCCATTTAGCTCTGACACCATTGACAATGTCAAGCAGAAGATCCAGGACAAGGAAGGTATTCCTCCGGACCAGCAGCGTTTGATTTTCGCTGGTAAGCAGCTTGAGGATGGCCGCACCCTTTCGGATTACAACATCCAGAAGGAGTCCACCCTTCACCTTGTGCTCCGTCTCCGTGGTGGTATCATTGAACCTTCGTTGAAGGCTCTTGCCTCCAAGTACAACTGTGAGAAGATGATCTGCCGCAAGTGTTACGCCCGTCTTCCTCCCCGTGCCACTAACTGTCGCAAGAGAAAGTGTGGCCACACCAACCAGCTCCGTCCCAAGAAGAAGGTAAGATGACGATAAATACTTGGAAATAGTTGTGAGAAACTAATGGGAAACTCTAGCTGAAATAAGCGACTCGCATGGCGCTTTGGGTTTGGTACGAAAAAAGAAGTGTGTTCCTTGTTTTTTATGTCCATTTCCAATAAAAGTATTCAACACTACAAATCGAGATATATTGCATAGCAGCTTTACATGAGGAAGACAAATGAGTTGTTTACAAGTTTTGAAAGTGAAGCGAGGGAAATGAGTTTATTGAGGCAAAGGTTGTACCACAGCTTGTAAGATCGCCTAGGTTTTTATTACAGTAGTGAGGAGCTAAGAATTTACAAGTCGTCGTCTTCCTCAGGAAGGGGCTGGGCAGCGGCTTCCTGCATTTCGTTCTGGTACTGTTCCATCAACTGAGCGTCAACGTGAACTTCAGGAGGAGCAAGAGCGGGCGCAGCAACAAAATCGAGATCGGGGTTGCTATCAAGAGCGTAAGTTACAAGTGACAAACAGAGCATTTTCATCATACCCAATCAATTTACGGGCCAACCACAAGAAAGGCTTCTCAAAGTTGTAGTTGGACTTGGCAGAGATATCGTAGTACTGCAAGTTCTTCTTTCTGTGGAAAGTAATAGTCTTGGCCTTAACCTTACGTTCCTTGATATCGACCTTGTTGCCACAAAGCACAATAGGAATGTTCTCGCAAACACGAACCAAATCACGGTGCCAGTTGGGAACGTTCTTGTAGGTGATTCTGGAAGTCACATCAAACATAATGATGGCACACTGACCCTGGATGCTATATGTTGTGTTAAAAATAAAACTAAGCAATCTATGAAACTTACTAGTAACCATCGCGGAGACCGCCGAATTTTTCCTGACCAGCGGTATCCCAGGTATTGAACATGATGGGACCAAAGTTGGTGTGGAAAACCAAAGGATGAACCTCAACACCAAGAGTAGCTAAAGCAAAACATGTTACCTACTGATTCAAATAAAACGTACAAGATTGAGGTTACTTACCGACATATTTCTTTTCAAATTCACCAGTCAAATGGCGCTTAACGAAAGTGGTCTTGCCGGTACCACCATCACCAACTATAATTGTCGTTAATAACTGAAATGAACGCTTCATCTGACCACAATGATCATACCAAGGACGAGCTTGAAGGTGGGCATTTCCTGTTGCTCAGCCATTCTGTAAAAAAAGATAATCCATCAATCCATACTGTTTCAATATCGTTGGTTGCATCTACGGCGTGTTATCGATCCGCCATACCTTGAAGTGTCTGTGGGATGAGAGAGAATGGATACACTAACGACCAGACCTACAGATGTCTACAGCTTTTTCTAGTTCCGATTAACACATGCGTATCAATGTGAGGTCATAGAGTCCGGATCGCATAGAATCGTTCCGGACAGATTTCTACGGATAAATTTTCTGTTTCTCTGCATCAATTTGTCAGGATCAGCCAACCCTTCTTGTAAAAAAAAAAAAAATAGGAAAATCAATGTAGCCTATAGCACAATTTTTAAAAAAAAAATTCATTGCGTGATCTACATAGAACTCATTTCATCTGCTACACCTATTTACTGAACTAGCTTTTCCTCAGTTTTATGAATTTTACGTCCAAGAAGAGCTAAATCTACGCCAAGGAGTACTAAATATACGTCATTAATGCATTACTTAACCATAAAACTACACATGGATCTGGACCCTCGTGCATTCAACGTTTAGCCAAATAACATGAAAATTTATTTACGTTTGGTAACACTTACATAATTATGTACTCCCGAAGGGTATTTCCGTCCATTGGTAGATTCAAGTGATCATACCTAGACTTTGAACATTGATTGATACTGATAGTGATATCAGCCAACTTTCAAGTTCATATTTTAATGGCTGCAGAGGATATGAACCTATGCAGTATCTAATGAGCCATTCTGAGAGTGCAAACGGATTTTGATGAGAATAGATGGTAGTTCTGCGTGATAAATGCAGCATTTGAAATCAGGACAGCTAGAAACATAAAATCATGCAGTTTACTGATGTTTTCTTATTTATTTGCAGCAATTACTAATACGTTTGTGTGGTTGGCTAAAACGTTTTGCGGGACGATGCATATCATTTCTGCGTTGGTTCCAAATAGATTTTACGTTAAAAGAATTAAACATAAACGCACCTTTTATGCTATTTGAATGGATTTTGGGTCTGCTGAAAGGATGGGTTGATGTAAGTAGGATATAGTTCTTGCAAAACTGACGCATATTTACTCCATTTCTAGCGCAAACCTGATTCTTTCTTGGACGCGAAGTTTATCTTAAAGTAGCGTAAATAAAAAAAAATAAAATAAAGGCTGTGCCCTCCTTCAAATACTTGAGATTGTTCGAGGTGAAGCATCGATATCTTATCTCTGAAACGATTAACGGACACAATGCGGAAGGAATACAGAATATAAGCTTAACATTGAACCAGAGAAAATTACTTTCCAACGCAAAACCCTGCAGCTTTAAAAACCTTTGAGTATGTAAGGTAAACAATCAACAAGCCATCCATTCCTGAAATAAGCTGTTTTCTTGCCAACGAATGAGAAACTTGAAAATACTTGTTATATGACGCCAGGAAATCCTGGGAATAGTTTTTCGATGCAAATTTATTTCAAGTTGCTTCTATATTTTTGCCCTTCAAAATAGATCATACTGTAATAAAAGAAACATTAGCTTTTTGAGCATTATTCCATAGCGAACTCACGAAGTAATCAAGTCCTTGTCCCACCTCCCAAACAGAGAGTCCAACTATTAATTAGTTCATTAGCTACACAGCAGTTTTCATTATATGATGATAACGTACCTTTATAATCCTCGGCGATGCGGATTCGACGTTGGATAGACTATCTAATGCGTTAATGTATAGCTTTTAGAGTGATCATGCACTTACAGTTCGCGTTGGCATCCAAATGGTTCTATGCAAGATTCCATTTTCGTCTTTCTCTTCGAGAAAATGTTCCTCATTCTCCTTGTCCCATCTAATATGCGCTTTCCCAGCAGTGCCACGGCCATCGTGTTGCTTGTCTAATATCTCTAAAACAGTTTCCATCACCAACGGCTGTGGCTGTCTGTTATCTGAATAAGACATGGCATACATGCTCAGTCCAACCAACAACTGGTGCCGATTTCTTTCATTGGTGATATACGCTATATTATCCATTATCCAATTCACTGGAGCAGCTGGTCCTCCCTCTCTAGAGTACTGAGTTATTAAATCGTATAGACGTGCTTAGCTGCTTACATCTTTTGACTGGAATAATCATAGGTCATCAAGCTGAAACGATCCACAAAGCTGGATAAGTAGTTAAATACCGTGGGATTCATGTATTGTTTGTCTTCCTCGGTGCGAATTGGAGATAAAACGACGATTAACTCCTTGTTCTGTTGATGGAGATGATCAGCTAACACGCGTAAGAAGGTGTGAAACATGGCCGGAAAGCTACATTCGAGCACAACTCCGTCAAAGTTATGCTTGCTTTTACCAAAGTGAGTAAATGTAGGTTCGACTTAGAATTACTCACACGACTAAGGATAAGATTTCTTGTGAAAGTGCGTCCGCTTCTTCCATGCTGGGTATAAAGCTCTGAAAATCTTGAACTGTCCAAGCGCGTAGCTGAAAGCGAGGAACAATTTTGCCTGTTCGTTGCCCCCCGGTATCCCCACGAACTTCTTCCATCCACTACATTCTTTTTTGTTCGTAGCTGGTCTTTAAAGTTATAACCCTCGAAGTTTACCTTGCTATCTACATTGTGTTCACCCTCGATAGTAAATTTAAGAGAAGATCTGTATATTTATATGTTAATAAAGTACGAGTGTCTACTTCATGCTACCTTCTTTGGATATAGAACCACACGGGAGCAACACTATCGATGAAGGCATAGCCCAATTAGTAACTGATGTACAGGTGCATGAGCGTACTAGTCAAATTTTCCTCTGAATTTCTTAGCGACATCATATCCTCGATTATATCAGTTTATACACGCGTTACGATGAGTCTCTACCTTTGTTGTTCCAGGGTGTCACATAAACTAACGTTTCACCTCCCTGAAACAGCTTTGTGTGTGCATTCTTTATATCCGGCTTGTCATGATTTGACACGATGGACTTAATCTGTGCAATGGACGGCATGAGAACTGGTATCGGCGCATGGTTTGCATACACTTAGAGCAGTAGGTGCTGCAAACAATAGCTGATTAATTCCAAGTCTTTCATGTGCAAGCATGGCAGCAAGCAACACAAAGACGGTTACGATTAGCGAACGCAGGAGAAACATAGGTCCGATTGGACAAAGACAGAACATCGATTTTTCTCGATCAGATGGTTTACCAATCCATGTGAACAGGTCAACACTAACTTCATGAAAGTAATGTTAGACTTTTCATCACTAGCATTGAAGGGATCATTTATCACAGAGCATCCTAAAAGTAAGCAAAGTGTAAGATGTTGAAGTGACGATGTAGTAAAAGTTGAGGTCTGTTAGCCTCAAGTGCCCTTTAGCTAACGACTTCAATCACCCTGAAATTGATCTGAACACTTCGGATGTTGTTATAAATCAAGAATCAAGAAAATGCAATACCCTTGGAGGGGTGACAAGACAAGACTAAATCAAAAGACCCATTTACAAGGAAATGAAAAAGACATATTGATAAGAAAGGGAATTAGTGCCCTAACAATGATGATAAATTATGTACGTGTTCTAATTATCATTTGAAGTCGGATTAATAATACAATCGGTCAACACAACACTCAAGTATACGGTTTAAAGTTCAGATTCTTTGGAAATCATATCAGCAATTCTCTTCACCAAACGCTGCATGTCGTCTGCCCGTCTGGCGCTAGTTTCCAAGACTTCTTCATGGTTGGCAATAACTGCTTCGGTATCGATTTCGGTGTCAACTTCGTTAGAGATACCTAATTCTCTCAAGACTTCCTTCTTGGCATCCTTGCCACGAGCCACGACAACAGCGTTGGTGATCAAACTGATACCAAGAACCTTGATACCTGCATGTCGAGCAACAACAACTTCAGGCACAGTGGACATACCAACCACATCGGCACCAATGGAACGGAGGAAACGGGCTTCAACACGAGTCTCGAAGCTGGGACCACCAACGAACGAGTAGACACCCTCAGCGATATCATTCTGATCGATGCCAACATCCAAAGCGGCCTTGAATGCAATCTTACGCAAGGAGTAGGTATAGGCATCCGAAACAGCTGGGAAGCGGGGACCAAACGATTCGATATTATGGCCAGTCAAGGGGCTCTCTCCACCCAAGCCAGGAAGCGAAAGGTGATCGTTGATCACCATCAAGTCACCAACCTTATAACCGGGATTCAATGCACCGCATGCATTGGTCACAATAAGATACTGAACTCCCAAGAGTTTCATCACTCTGACGGGAAGTGTGCACTGCTGCAGACTGTGACCTTCATAGAAATGGAAGCGTCCGCACATAAACACGGTGGGAATGCGCGACTCGCCAAGGTGACCAAAGACAAGCTTTCCAGCGTGTCCAGCAACTATGTTAATTCCATTTTTAGTTAAATAGCTCGCATTTGCCTTGTGTTCTCCTTACCGGTGCTGCTCACGAAGCCTGGGATCTCGCCATATGGGAATTCAACTTTGGTTGCCTGATCAATGGTGTTGACAAGACCACCTAAACCGGAACCACAGATGATACCAAGTTTAACCGTCTTGAACTCTTCAGGAACGCAGTTAAAAAGGTATTCGTAGCTTGCTTGATAGGTGGCTTCGGTGATCGTCATGAGGAATAACAGAGAGAAAAAAAGGGACAAGGAGAAGCGCCTTTATTTCGCGGGGAAAGCGGAACTGCGGAACGACGAAAAAAAATTGTTAGGAAAAACGGTCATTGATTGGTTACCAGAATCCATTGGTGACTAGTGAACAACAAGATAATCCTTGCTGAATCAGTAAATGAAAATACTAATCGTGTTTCGACTGTTGAGGAAAGGTACACTTGGTCTTTAGCATCAAATGTCATTCAACCACCAGAATGGTGAACAATATTTAAGGCTTAAGAATTATCCCGTTCAAATGCCCACTTCCCCGTTGGCGGGACCTTCCCGTCCCGTCCGTATTACCGAAAAAATCCAGTCGTTAATTCCAAGTCAGACATACGATCAGTCTTTTATTGAAAGGTGCGTTTCCCGATTCACAGGTTTCAGTTAAGCAAAATGTATAGTGGTTGGCAAACAATTTATCTTTATTGACACAGGTTAAGGAATCTGAATTTACCCCTATTTCTGACACTCGTTCACACTTTTAACGTCTGCAAACACGGAGCAAAATTCTAGTACTATTGCTTCATGCCTTTCTATGCCCTGGGCACCTCAGCTCCTAAGGAAACTTTTTACGCCGTTCCTAGTGTAGGATCAATATAATACTAGATAATTGCTTTCCTGCAAAAGGTTACTATCATCATCTTGAACTCATATAATAGAAATTGACCTGTTGTTACAAGCTATCTGATAGACAGATCCGTATTCGTCAGTTATCCAATCAGACGCTGGTATAGTGTTGAAGAGTTCTTGGACATCTCATGATAACGAAAGAGCATATATTTGGATCCTAGAGAAACTGTAAAGAAACAGACGATTAGTTACCAGAGGATAACGATGGATTTTGGTAGTTCTTGTATCCTTGTATGACAGTCTTTTGGTCAGAGAAAAATAGCAGATTAAGAACCAGCTGAACAGGGGATTATAGGCCATGTTTGATGGTGTATTGTCGAAAACTGTACACGCTCAAAAAACTTTACCGATTATGAAACAAATCAGTAAACTTTATTCGCTTTCACCATTTGGACATAAACTATGGCTACTTCGAGTGGGAATTTTTGTTCCCGTGGTACGCATCCTCGATGGTTTTGACAAAGTCTTGAACCTCGTAACCTCCTTCGCATTTCTAAATAATATCACGTTGTTAATCTCAGCATACCGGAGGTATCACCTACCTTCCAAGTGCCATCATGTATACAACGTAACTTGTTGTTGATGTAGATGGTACAGCTCGCACTTTGATCAATTGTTATACAATGTCGGAGTAGAAAGTTACGGAACACCTTACGTTGCATTAAACTTTTTGGTTCGTTCAACGGACTCGCGAAATAGCTGAATACCCAGGTTGCTATGGACGCATTTGTCTACCGGACGATAGCTTTTCTTTTGTTGGAGTGCTACAGATACTTATGTCAGAGATTGGCCGTTCGGTGCAATTCAAGACGATGTACCGCATTCTCTGGGAAGTTCCTTGTCGATACCAATTTGTCGATAATTCTTATTTAAACATAAGTCGAACTGAAACCAATTGCTGCGTCGGTGATACACATGTTTGTAACAAAGTTCCTGGATATTGCCTAGACATTCGGAAGGACCATGCATACTATATGGATTCGAAAAAGTTCATTTACCACTGATACAGACCCCATGCTGACATTGTATTACCAAGTAAACTGAAGAGGTTCCGAGCGGTTCGGCGTTGCGATATAGCTAATATCAAGTTTCACAGGGACGTCCACTTGTTGTACTTTCCGGCTTTTAATAACCTTCAGCTAGCAATCATTCTCGAGATACCTACAAACATCGGCAATGACTGATTCACATGCAACTTTGTCTGGACATTTGCTCATGACAAAGAGATCAACGGGCACTGGATTTCCCCCTCTTGCCTTATGGTGGCTCTGGAGTGGAGTAGCGGCGAAGGCAAACCCTGTTAACGTAGCGATCAATAAAGCTGTAAGCTTCATCGGAGATAGGATGATACTATGAGCAGGCTTCGTGTAGGTTTTGCTTAAATACTAAATGTTACCATGTTTCACCATGAATCACGTCATTCATGTTGTACCAGAGCTAATAATACGCATCAAAAGTGTATGAACTTCCGAGGCCTATTACATTAGTTACTTCAAATTGTGAAACAATTGACAGCACAAAGCTATTTGGGTTTTTGTGCTGACCAATAAGGTAGCAAAAAGCAGTAGTTGAGTTAAACAGTAAATGCAACAAACTAAATAAGGATGAGCGTTTATGCAGTTTCTACTTTTATTGATAAACAAAAAAAAATTCTTATCATGGGCATACCTACTGTCAGTACCATCAATCTTCATCATGGAGGTTTACGATAACGACGACGAATGATGTCAAAAAAAATCAAAAATAATTTTACACTGGCTCCCAATTTCACTCAGTGTGAAGATGGTATGGTCTTGATCGATTTTCATTCGAAAATACACCTGATGCATGGCAGATAAGATATGCTGAAGTGCAGTGAAATTTGGAACGCATTTTTCGAATTTGATGTGATAAGTCAAAGCGATCAATCTTTTCCGAACATCGGTCACCTCTCAACATTGGTCAATTCCACAGACTTGGAGTCCAGGAAAATGATATCCGTCATAATTCTTTTTCCTTCAGTTTAAAGCTTGCTTTGATGCCACCAACACTTGTCAAGCACTGATGAGAGTCGATACGTAAACTGCAGGTTACAGAAGCGTCCAAAGTCTTTGTTCCAATGACGAATCTATTATCCTTGGCTCCATTCGTCGTTGTCACCCAGGTGTTTAGGTACCTTATGTTGACAGCTGGTAAAAACGCTGATGATAATGTCCCTTCGATGTTGGTAAAGTTCTCTCGATGAACGTCAAGTAATTGGGATCGGACATAGATTTCAATGATACTCACTATCACAGCTCCTTTCTTTTCGTTCCTGACAATTGATCTGGTCAACATTTGAACACATGCGTACCAAAGTCGTACTATTTTTTTTGAAAGACTTCCTCTGGATTAAATATATTCACATATCTATGCTGTCAAATAACAATAATTGTTCTTAATAATTGCGTTTATTCGTAACTCTAGTGTTATAAGACATTATACGGTTGCTTGCTATCTTTTGAATTGAGAAATTACAAACTTCAGGATATCCTCCCAAAGATTTTTTTTATGTCTTCTGATATGTTCAACTGTTGGCAAGTGCTTAGCACACACCCATCAAAAGATCGTCGAGGATAATGAGCATGCCCGCTCGAAAGCGTTGAGAGATCTGAAGGACACACCAATACAGTGGCAATGGTCATATCTTCAATGTCATACTTGTCATCACTGAGGCTGTAGTCTAGTTTTTAGATACACAATATTATGAACAGGAGTCACTAACTCAGTTTTCCTTTTTTTGTAAACGGAATCTTACCAGTTTGTCGCAAGCAATTTCTACCGTGTCTTGTAAAGTGAGAACGGATAGCAGAGGCTGTACTTAATGTCTTATTGCAAATATTACAAGAAATCTTCCCAGTAATCTCATCATACTCCAAGACAAACATGACAATGTCCCCTGAAGTAAAAACATGTAAGCCAAAAAAAAAAAAAAAAAAAGGTGAGCATTACTTTGGTCCTTATTGTACTTGTAATCTTTTATCGCCGAACTGGTTTTCTAATTTTTCCAGGATATTTTTCCGTAAGTATTCATTGCAGGCGATGTGTAATAATATCGATCGTCATGATGTGGAATACGTGTAAACCACTAATATTGTTACTTACACTTATAGGCTAGTGGAGGGAAGGTCGTAGTAATGGTGTTCGTAAAGAAGAACGTTCCCCGACACTATCGTGGTGTCTGTCTGTATTTATTATTACCGGAGATCATTAAACTAAACACAGATTCGTAAAGATGTTTCCGATTGAGATATAGACATATTATGTAGCAATACGGCTACAAGATGCTTTTTACCTTGGTGTCGTCCGTACTTGATAAATCCCTCAAGGTTTCCTTCAGCATGTTCCCATCCATTTCAATAGAATCGTCTTGCGGGCCCATATGCATTAGGGGACTGACTTCCATCTTCGATGAACAATTGTAAAAATCGTGTGCTTGAAGTTTTGGAAACGTTCATGATTTCTTAAAACGTGCCGCTACAAATACGTATTAGACAGATATTGCCGTCGACTGACATTAACCTTTATAGAAAGGACAACGTTAAGCAGGCGTGAGATCTCCTTGATGTTTGATAGCACAAGCGGAACTCGGGGTGCTGCTGTCTCATAATGAAAAAATCGACTATCAACCTCTCTGCTTCCATCGATCAATAATTGCCGCTCATGCAAGATTGCTGTTAGCCATTCAAAATGTTGAATGAGCGTTTTCTTCGGAAAGAGCTGTTTGATATAGTGTCAAATTATGTCGTCATACATCGTCATTTTTCTCGATTAATTGTTTCATCAGCTTCTCCATGCTCCCCTCTACCTTGGAACAGTTGGATGTACCGGGGAAACGCAGCCGCGTAAAGCAAAGAGAGCAAAAATTGACTAGTAAGCAGCATGCTCTCAACCTTCCGATCTTTGTGCCTCTTTTGTCCATTCTCCATTTCTTTGTTGCTGATATCAAATCATCACAAAGAGGAGATCAGAAAAACAAAGAATGTCGGATGTTCATTAGACACTCTAAGCTACTGTTTATGCTCTTCATTAAGGATGTGCGGGCTACCGCTGTTTTAACACATTTTAAAAATACTGTCAAGTTCCTTTTCATATCGTAATGTCAATCCTTGTGTTGAATGTCCTATATTTCTAACTGCTTCGCAGAAGCTGATGTACTTAGGATGTTCTCAAATATCAGTTTGTAAAATCTAACCTTATCTTGGGCTGTGTGCACTATTTTTATAAATCAATGTCCCTGGTTTTGGCATTTCTGTGTAGAAATCACATTAAAAAATTGCACGAGATGTAACATTGTTGGAAGAAATGTACATGACATATGTAGGTCAGGGAACCACTTCTTTTACACAGATAGAAAAGACCAATAGTCAGTGTGAGAGCTGACGGTTCGAAGAGCGTATCACTGAAAACCATCGGTCCACAGAGGAAGAAAAAAGTAAGAGGCAATTATTACCCGTGAAAATTTTCGACAAGGAACATTAGAGAAACTAATCTAAGGTGCCACTGAGCCGGAGACACGTTACTTACAGTGTCCAGTCGTGTTGAGGATGGAGCACAGGGCGCTGAGTGTATTTCGCGACTAACCCGGTAAGGAAGGGATCTGTAGGACGAAATGATCACGCATGACCGGCTGCTTGAAATCATAAAGAAATAAAAACAAGTGGGGAAAACCAAACACTAATGGTTTGTAATCTGCTATAAACAATATGTATATTTTGCGGCTGACCATGAGGGTTTGTAGTTATATGGAAGCTATCGTAAGAAAAATAAATGTATACCCTTGGTGGACATCATGGCGCATTATATTCCATCCCGGATAAGTCTTTCTTTTTTTGGTTCATTTTGGGCTGATTCCCATTGCTCTTACTTTTCCTTTTTCTTTTTTTTCCTTTTGAATCTCTCTCTTCTCCATTTACTGACATAATGACTAGAGTATGCGCTTGATTCTCACTCGAAAGTCTCACTGCAGTATAGGTTATTAGAAAAAAGCTTGTGGTTGTTGGTGACGGTAACTGCGGCAAGACGAGTCTTTTGGTCGTATACCAAAAGGGTACCTTCCCTACGGTAAGAGAGCTTCTTTCGACTTTCTGTCTGTATCGCTGAGTTTTGCTTTCTGTAAGCGTTACGTCCCTACGGTATTTGAAAACTACATTGCGAACGTCCAGTTCGATAACGGAAAACTGGTGGAGTTAGCGTTGTGGGATACTGCTGGACAAGAAGAGTATGATAGATTGCGTCCTTTGTCATATCCTGAGACCGACGTCATTCTGATATGCTTTGCTATTGATCAACCTACATCGTTTGCCAACGTTGTAGACAGGGTAACAAAATACGATTGATTGTATACATGGCGCTAAGACAATGTAGTGGCTCCCGGAGGTCAACCATTTTTGCGAGCATATTCCGAAGGTACTGGTGGGTACAAAGAATGATTTACGAGAGGACAAGACGCGGATAGCTCAGCTGAATGCACTTGGACATCAGCTGGTAACTCCGGAAGAGGTAGGTTACGGGTTTCCGATATTTCAGGATATCTTATGGATATATCTGTAGGGCGAACGGCTTGGTAGAGATATTGGCGCAAAGTATTACGAATGCAGTGCGAAACTGAATCAAAATGTGGACGAAGTGATCACATCAGCAACCAAATTGGCAGTGTCAGGAGGTATCATGCGACTCCAGAAAAAGTTCTGCAAGATATTATAGTTCACTTCAGCTATTGTAAAGGGAAGGATGTGATATAACCTTAATTTTATCAAGTGTATCTGTTGAAGTTCAAGTTGCTCCACTTCTCGACACGTGTCATTGCGGTAGTCGATCTTTGTATACAGATGGACAACGAAGGAGGCCATATATGCGTTTTTTTATCTATAGTCATAAACCTTGTGCAGTTTATTACAGACACTTACCATTGCTCAAGAATTGCTCAAACTCTCTCGAATACTGAAGAATTACATACCCTTTACACCCACAAACTTCTGTCCACGTACTCTCAAATTGTATTCCTCCATGCATCATAAATTTTACCATTACCATAATCGGAGTCGCAGGGATTTGTGATCTGAGTCTCAAGCGTTAGGCAGGAACGAGACACCAGGTCAGGGCCGACCCATGTCCACGATGCTATCATCTAGTACCTTACCTTGGCTGTTTGATCACAATCGTTGCCTCATTCTGATGTTATATATTATTTTACTCATGCTTCCCGTCTAACTCTTATCATACGATACCATAGCTGTCCAAGAACCCACACTACAAGAGCTTTTATCGTTCTAGTAAGTCTTGGAAATAACACATGAACAGGGCTAGAAAATTGCCTAGGACGGCCTTATTCCAAAGCTTATTGTAAAGTATAAGCCCATAATTGTTCTTAAACTTATGCTTTGCTTTAAACGATAAAAACATGATTATTCTCGGATTCTTGTATGCATGTCTTATTTTAATGAGTAAGAAGCGTTTTTATTAGCGAATTTATGGCTTATAAACGCGTGATCAATAATGGCATTACCTACCCGCTGAAATTAAAATCTGTACCAGTGATATCCTGAAATGGGACACTTACTTATTTCTTTATGCTATAAGGGAGAAGAAGATGTTCAGTAATGATATTGTTGTTTATGTGTGCTGTAAGTGGCCAGATGGCATGGTCTGCAACATCAGTTCCCATATACGTTTCTGTCAACAGACCTACGACCTCGTGTATGTCGCTGGAGTCAACGATTACAAAGCTGTCTTTGGCAAGCAAATGAAAGTAGATCCTTCCGGATAGTGTGTCGAGAACTTGGCTGTATATGCCCATAGCTGCAAGTGTTCGCATTTCACCATTGTGAGTATGCTGAAAATAGATGTATATCCGGCCAAATTGTCCATCGTCAGCTAAGATCCGGGTGAAATGGAACTTGAAGACTTGTAGCATAGATGACTCTTTCGTTGACACTGCCTGACAATCCCATTCGATGATAAAATTTTGTAAGTACCCGTTTCCGTGCCTGAGCACTGAGATCACCAGCTGCATCTATGGTCCTCAAAGAGGTCTGCTTTGGCTTTCCTCGTGGTTCTATTTTTATAACAGCCTCTGTGTTCTGGCGAGGAAACAGTGCAGCATGTTCTCCATTACCATCGCATTCTGCCATCAACCCTGTGTATGTGACATTCCAAGGTTCTATATAACGTTGGCTTCATTTGCTCCTGTTACGCTGATTGACTTGATGAATCTGCTATACAGTCCAGCTGTTCTCTCCAAAGGTCTAGTACTGTAATACCATAAGGGGCCAAGCTTGCAAATGACTTCAACTTTATGGGAGAAGTGTATCGGATTGGCGCAAATGCTGCAAGAAACAGCGTTAAATCGTCAACACTTTGCTGCAAGAATTATGTCAAATGGATATGGCTTTAATGATGGAATAAGGAAGCTTGCTATAGAGTTTTCGATATAGTTCATTGAATTACCTTTTTCATTTCTATTATATCCATGTCATTGATTTCATGCTGGAGAGTCAACTGACATACATGCACCGGTGTTGCAGAAAGTGATCCACATAAGCGAACTTTCTGGAGACGTCACTTATGAGCTGGGCAAGCATTTGCAAAGATAAGAGGAGAACAAGAGGCAATATCTCGTAGGCTTCAACAGATTCCAGGTTTGATAATTTTATATTGTTGAACCATGCAGGATTGGTGTGTATTCTGAAGTTTTGTAGATAAAATATTATCTCCCAATTCAAAAGACAACAATCATACAATGTCCGAGTAATCCTAGCATTCCGAACAAACGCAATAGTTTGGAACAACCATCGATATTCGACGGTATAAACACGTTTAAAAGAGATGTATATATTTGGTCCAGAGAAAGGCTTTCGAAAGATATAGTATGTGACATGCAGATACACAGGATTCATGTAACGTTTGAACTTCTGAAAAATTTGACTATCCTCTATATGTGAGCTACCCCCAAAATAGGAAAGCACTGGAGGTACTTGAGAAGTATTGATTTTAGGTACGTACCTTTGGTTGTTATTCTTTGTGTACAATGTAAATTGTTAAGGTTTTTATGTAAAATTTATCTAAATCCAAGTAGCATCGCTTTGTATTACTCTTACTGCAGATGTTTGAAAGAAAATACGTACCGGAGGTATCTCCAAAAAAAGAAGGTGCTGTTTTGGTTCAGTCTCAAGGTATGTACTTAGTTCGTTTACTTTTCTTTGTTATTGAAAATATATATTTCTATATTACAATAACTTCGGTATGGTATAAAAGTTGAAGAAACGCGATTTGTTGAGGTGTCTGAGACCTTCACTATGGTCGGAATATTGGTCCGAGAGGACTGCTTTTTATCTCACACAACTGGTATTTTGACAAAACAAGATCTATCCATTCTTCCACACGCAGATCATGAGACTCCCATCGGCAGACGAACTTGAGCAGCTCGAAGACATCGGTACGCTAGCATACCATAAATCATGTACTGTTTTATTCATTGAGATTTCTAGAAAAGCAATGGGCTGTTAAGGCAAGTAACCATATAGAAGGTAAGGTTTCTTCTCATTAAAGGTTGACGCATAAATTTATTGTTCATTTTTATAGATTTGAATTGATTTTAATACTTTCTCGCAGGCTATGCATCACGCCGAGACATACTTTAAGCTCATTTCCTCCTTTGATGCTAGTAAACTTCGTCTGACAAAGTAAATCATCGATCGAGTTAGAACCGAGAATTGTACTTATGGCTCTGTACTTTTGAATGCAGTATCGATGACGAGATCTTGAAAGATTTCGAAGAAAACTTCCCGGAAATTGACGTATTGCACTTGGATGAAAAACAATTCAAGTCCCCTGAATCCAAAGAGAAATGGCGCTTGTGGATTAACAAATACGAGAAGCGTGTCAATGAGTACAACTTTGGTTCCTTGATTCGAATTGATGCTAGAGATGATTATACAGAACAAAACACGATGTTTGGTAAGTTGGTCGATCAGTCAAGTGTTATCCTTACTAAACAACGATATGATAGGTGTTCGTATGCAGGTACATCAAGCATTTTTATCGCTAACATATCCGATACTAACAAGTATCTTGTAGTTTTATGCTGTTGAGATTGCCCGAAACAGGAAGAAATTGAACGACTCTGTACGTAAACAATAGAGACATAGAATGTCAAACTATGAGTAAAAAAGTATATACGTAACAACATTACTGGATTTTCGTGAATGTTTGTGTCAAAACAAGGCCATCCAGATTTTGGATCATTTCCAAGTGTTTTGCATGACTAAATCAATCAGCAACATGGCCCTTTTTGCATCAGCCTATTATCGTCGCCACTGTGACGCTTAGCTAGTGACAAACAAAATCTGCTATAATGATATCATAGTCTATAAGTAGTGGTGTACTGTTTGTCAGCTAACCCAAAGTTCCCATGCCATTTTGAACCATTTTGATGTCGACGCTTATACGATATGAAGATCTTATCAGCCTAGAATATTTTTGCCATGTATAACTATCCAGCGAATAGTCCTAAAGGTACTTTTGTAGTATGGACGTATTCATTTTTACGCGTTGTTAGTGATAGTAGATAAGAGTTCTGTGATAGGAACTTTAGGGACCGCGATAGAGCGTTCTGTTATCGTTTCAACTGGTCTTTATAACTCATATCATCTTAGTCAGTATAGGCAAGGATATAAGAGCCAGTACGGGGATGTACTTCTTTCGGAATGATGGGAAGACTCCCTTTCCATGAATCAAACACTGGCTGACCTGACTTCTTTATGCTAGTTTTACTTACGACTTCGTTACTGGTGCCTAAGGTTCTGAAACTACAAAAAGATGGCTACTCACGACTAAACTGAGGAGAAATAGTAAAATCGCTTGCCTGAACTTTGATAGTGACAGAGCTGGTTTTTTTTTAAGTTTCCCGCGTGAAATATACACCACCTCGTTACAAACGTCATACGAGCTTCGGTTAAATAATTTACCTTCGTGGATTCTGATACACTCCTACGTTTCGTTTTCCAACCCTGCCATCTCTCCAATGTCAGATCCAAATGAAACGAGTAACTTAAACCAGGAACAACCCATTCCTGGTCAGGTCTATGGTACGCATGCAGAGGCAGATATCCGAAGCGAAGGAAGAGATTCTGTTCAGAACGGCAGCTTTTCACATGCAGAGACACACAATGCCGAAGAAGAAGAAGAAGAAGAGGAAGACGAGTACGACGAAGAAGAGGAAGAATACGACGAAGACGAAATGGATAGCGAAGACGACGAGGACGAGGACGATTTAGAGGAAGAGCCCAAGCTACGGTATCGTCGTGTAGGCGGTGGTGTTCCGGACCTCCTGGGCAAGGACACCGCGTCGACTTTGCGAGTAACCGATAAATTTGTGGTAACTGTTACGAGAACGATTTTAATAAAATACTTATTTAACTGATTTGAAAGGCACTGGGAACTCACTGGGGTGCTGTTCATATCTTGGATTTCGATGGCAATGTAATCAAGAGTTTTCGACACCATTCAGCCACCGTCAACCACATATCTGTTGATGGTGCAGATGAATACGTTGCGAGTGCCTCCGATGATGGTATGGATATAAAATGAGTATATTCGGTACACTCAACCATAAGATAGGAAAGGTCTATATTTATGCGTTATATACATCGGAAGTACAGCACTTCAATTTTAGACGACCAGTAAAATCTGTTGCATTAGATCCCGGTTATGCACGCAAATCAACCCGTCAGTTTGTTTCGGGAGGTATGGCTGAACAGCTCATTATGAGTGAGAAAGGGTGGCTCGGACAGAAAGATATCGTATTACACGCGAACGAAGGTCCTATCTACGCAATCCAGTGGCGAGGAAACTTCATTGCATGGGCTAATGATAAAGGTGTCAAGATTTACGACACGACCACCAATCTTCGTATCACTTATATTGACAGACCCTCCGGTAGTCCGAGAGCAGACTTGTACAAATGTCGCATGTGTTGGAAGGATGATACAACTTTGTTAATTGGTTGGGCTGATACCGTCAAAATTGCGGTTGTAAAGGTATGTGCTTTTTCCTTCTTTCTTTCAAACGGTGCTAATGTAAAAGTTTAGGAAAAATCAAAACAAGCGCAAATCCAAGGGCAACCGGCACATTTCGTCGAAATCGTTTCTATGGTCCAGACGGATTACATTATTTGCGGCATTGCACCATTTAATGATACCCTATTGCTCCTTGCCTATATTACCGATGACGAGACCACATGTACGGATGTAGATACCCAAAACCCAGAGTTACAGCGAAAAAAATTAGCGGCGAAACCGGAGCTTCACATTATCAACGATGAAAACGAGGAGATCTCAACAGATATGTTGGCACTACAGGGCTATGAGCATTATCAGCCGAATGATTATGTGCTTGAGTTCTTAATGGGAGAAGACATGTTCTACGTGATGGGACCCAAGGATGTCATTGCAGCAGGATCCAGAGATCAGGATGATCACATTGAATGGCTGCTAAACCGCGCGCGCTATGGCGAGGCCTTGCAAGCGGCGCGGGATGCTGAAGCTCTTGGTGGTAGCAAACGTTTTGATGTACATGAGATTGGACAAACGTATCTGAACTGGCTTGTCAAGGAAAAGCAATATGACCAAGCTGCCAAGGAATGCAGACATGTACTCGGAAATGACAAACCCTTGTGGGAGGATTGGGTGTTTAAATTCACACAAATGGGTGAGCTGAAGGTGAGAATCGTACGATACACTTTCTTGCCAGAGTTTTGATCTAGTGGGCTCTAGGCTATTGCTCCATATATCCCGATGAAGGACCCACAGCTGAGTAGCACCGTTTATGAAATGGCATTAGCTGGGTTTTTAAAGAGTGACCACCAGGTATGATGTATGGATGTGATATAATATATTAACAGCTGGTAACGTGTAGGCTCTGCTGAAAACAATCCATCTTTGGCCACGCACATTGTACAATCTATCCATCGTGATTGTGGCCGTTGAGGACTATCTTCTAGAAGATAAGGATAATGAAGTACTTTTGGAATGTCTCGCAGACTTGTGAGTGATGGGATCTTTCACGGTAACTTTCTTCTAAACAGTTTCGTGTAGGTATACATACAACAGCCAACCGGATAAGGCTATAGAATATAACCTTCGATTGCGACGTCCCAATGCCTTTGAATTGATACAGGAATACAACATGTTTGATGCCGTCAAAGATAAGGCGGTGCTACTGATGGAATTTGATGAACATTTACTTGCAAAAGAAGAAGCAAAATTGAAAGCAGATCCAAAGAGTTCGCCACCGCTTAAAAAACCGACACAGATGCCAGCGGTGCAGCTTCTAGTCCAAAATACAGATGCCATCCAGGTATGTAAGCATTTGTATCTATCATACCACTTAAACCCACTTCGCTAGCCTAAAAACGTTGTTCGGCAAATCTGTTCCAACCGTAAATTTCTTCATACATATCTTGACGCATTATTTGATCGGGATCACCATCTTGGATATGAGTATCACGACATACAGGAAAGTTTTTGCCCATTCTTAAGTTGTAGCTAATATTGGATACTGCTTTAGGTTGAACTGTATGCTGATTATGACTATCCTAAGCTTTTGGACTTCCTCCGTGCAAGTCACTACATATCGATGGAGAAGGTTTAAGTATCTAACGGAACAACGTGAGCTTATAATGCTTGAATAGGCATACAAAATATGTGAACAAAAAGACCTTGTACCCGAAATGGTCTACATGCTTGGTCGTTTAGGCGACAACAAGAAGGCACTTATGTTGATCATTGAAAGACTTGAGGATGTGCAACGGGTACAAAAAGTAGCATGGTTGGAGATACCAAAGATTAACGTCCTTTGTGCACAGGCCATTGACTTCGCCAAAGAACAGAAGAACGATGACCTGTGGGAAGATTTATTGACATACTCTATGGATAAACCTCGTATGTTAGCAAGCTATATTTGGCTGACTTATTAACTTTTAATATGATCTAGTTTTTATACGTGCTCTTTTGGAAAATGTCGGCACCGAGATCGAGCCAGTCCGACTGATCAAGCGAATTCCCGATAAATTGGAAATACCAGGTCTTAAGGATGCTTTGCTGAAGATTCTACAAGACTATAACCTTCAGGTAAACATACGTAGTTATCATATTAAGTATATATAACATTTTAATTTTTGTACTCTAGATGTCACTTAATCAAGGTTGTGAAAAAATTTTAGTCAGCGATAGCGTTTTCCTTGCAGACCGAATGTATAAGACGCAAAAACGTGGCATTAATTGTGATCGTAAGTTGTGATATTTGTCAATGGACTTATTGCTTATTGCATCATTAGGCGATATGCTTTGTAGCATATGTGACGAAGAGGTTTTTATTGACGAAGGAAATGATGATTTTCCCAACAGCATTGTTTTTTTCTGCCGCCACGCGTATCATGAACGATGTTTACTAGACAGAAACGCACCAGACGTCACAGAGGTCATTAATCCGGGAACATTGACTACGAAAGTTAACCATGCAGCTTTACTCAAATCAACACAAAATGTGGGATGCCCACTATGCCGAGAACAACAAGCAGGTGGTAACGCGTTTGTCAGTCGCATGAAATCACAAAGGCAGTTCCAAAAGAAACCCACTCCGATGCGTGCTGATAGTATGCGTAGCATAGGAATTGTTCATTGATAAAAAAGAAAAATAATAATAATAATAGCAAGCCTGAGCACGACTACTTTGTATCAGAGTCGCGCTCTAACGGAAAATCATATATATTACTTATGACAGCATATGACAACATATCAGTTATGCGACTATGCCTTATTCATGTAGCTGATCATTGTTATCCATGGCTATTAGGAGTATTTTTGCCATGGAATACGACACAGAAAACACGATGCTCTATAAGCCCTATGGAGCTATATTAAGGTCCGTTTGTAATGGTACATGCCAACATATCAGCTATCTGACAGATCAAATAATTTATGTTCTCTTTCGTTATCTTCAAATTAAACTTATATAGATGTACACATTAGCATAAGAGAAACAGACGAATTTTTTTTAAAAAAAAAAAAAGAAAGAAAGAAAGAAAGAAGACACCAGGGATTGAGAGCCAAGTTGACAGGCATACACATTAGTTTAGATGCCGACTTATGTTATGGAAGCAGAGACTATCTTTTCTTTTTTCTTTTTTTTTTGTAAACGCTTATTGTACCAGTTGTGTAAAAGTAGTAGTAATTTTAAATTATTCTTTTTATTCAATAAAATAGCCTTTACAATTCTATTAAAATACCATGTTCCTTTATCTATATCAATATACATACTTGAATAGAAAGACTTTCGGTACAAGATATCGTTTCTGTAACATCTGTTTTAAAATGAATAAAAAAGCAGCATAATCTATACTTCCAATCAAAAGCGAAAGACTAATGGCTATAGCAAGCGAAGGATTTATCCTATACAAATAATAAGAAACAGTACTATCGTACAAAAGCAACATTATTTTTACAAAAAAAAAACTACTTCCATCTGGCAATGAATTTACAAGCATTAAACTGAAAGCCGCTTACAGAAAGCCATTATAGCATCGTCGTACACAAAAAAGGTACACCAGTTGACTTCTTAAAAGTACTGTTAGAGACGACGATTACCTCAACACAAAGGATGAATTCGCAACATGTGCCAACATTAGTATATTGGCAGAGGTACAGAATAGCGATACCAACTTCCTATTTTTATCATTAAGATAATTGGCTGTAATGAGCTAGTAGCTTACCTCAACTCTTACGAAAAAAAAAACACTGCGAGTTAGTGTAGATGAATTAGTAATTGTACCTGTATACAAAATAAAATCAGTGTAAAAGATAAAAGGCATAGTACTTACAAACAATTTGCCAGACATTAGATGAAGCTTCAGGAAAATGAAGTTGTGATATAGCTAATAAATGAAACGTAGCATTAGGCAATAAAATCCTTTAAGACTGAATTGCTTTATTGTAAGTTTACTATATCTTCCCTTTATACTATCTTCAGTCTAGTTCTTTGTATATTTACTCCTTTACTACAACGATATAAAGTTATTTTAGTGATTATGTTTTATCTCTTTGTTTATGTATGCACATAGACTATTGTCTTAATGTTTGTAATTGAAACTATTCGTTAGTTCCGATATGTAAAATACACGACAATTTGTTATGTATATGACAAAAAGATCAATAAAAATAATCATTCAGAGTGTCGTGTTTCGGAAGGTAACTGAGGAAAATCCTTTGAGACTCTTTCTATCGTTTATTGAGCGAAAGAAAGATAGCGCGTCCTTCTTGACTGCGCTATCATTTTACATAGTGTGATTGGTACAATCGGAATTACAAATTAAAGAGTAGGTGGTGGATCTCCTAAACTATAGGTAGAATGCCTTGATACTGATAGTAATAAAGGTATTTGGATATAGGTCGGTGCCTATATATGCTACCTATACGACACAGAGTCTCGCTTACTCTTGCGTTGGAAGGTACGATTTTTATGGCCGTTGAAAGGGTGTGTATGTTTGTGGTCAAAGGTGTATTCCGAGTTTAGATAGGTATAGGGAGCACCAAGGTAAAATATAGCGGTCTCCAGTTAAAAGAGTATCAAAAGAGTAGTGGTAAGTTCGAATTTAGTGATACCAGGTGTGGTTTTGAGTCAGCATCAAGACTATAGGGTATCTTTCGGTTGAAAGATGAAAAGAAATAAAAAGGGAAATAAAAGAGGTCTTGAGAACACCGAGTATAACAGGTGTTATAGAGATTTTTGATGGATTACATTGAATAAAGAAAAAACTAATCGTTAGTAGATCGTGTGCCCGATTACCTATGATCTCGTATTAGATCTTTAAAGTGTAATCATGTGCGGATATAAAGTAAATCTGAGAGATAGAACAAGAAAAATAAAAGTAAATCAAAAGAACATAAGATAGCGGGCTCTGTGCCGTGATTGTCAATGGATTGAAATAAAAATCAAAATAGAATCAAAGGTAAAAGAAAAAAAAAAGAGATATCAGTAGTTTCTTGATAATAACCAATGGAGGTGCAAGGAGACTTGTATGTGTCTTGATATTCTTGAGAGAACCTTGGCTTGTGCTAGATGTGTTATAGGGATAAAAGTGTTAAGCAGACGGATTGAATCCTTTGAAACTGGAAAGAGATGTTTTTATTATGTTACATATCCCTAAAGTATTTATATGAGATTTCTGTATACGCATGTATTGTTATTAATGTGTTATCCCTTGATAAATACAGCGTTGATATTATGCATGTGACGCATGTTCGGGTTGGCTTTATACTGTGAGCAGGGAAGAGTTACATTGTACAAAAAATACGGTTGATCCATAAGCCCGTATCTAGAGCTATAGTGAAGATCCGTTTATAACGGTGCATGACAACATATCAGCTATACGACACTAGAGATTGTTAAGCGGACAGATTATTTTGTATCTGAAAAACATGTATTTTATTTATTGAAAAGTGGAGGTATTTATACAAAAATCAAGAATACAAAATAGGGAATATGCGAACAGAGAGGGATAGCAGAGAAGTGATGAAACAGTTAAAAAGACTTGAGTTGCCTCATTTTCGTAGCACTTCGTGACTAGTAATTTATCTGTATCGGCTGAGAGTGTTGATTTTAGCAGTCTGGCAGCGGCATTAAACTGATTGCAGCAGTAGTAAAATGGACAGTAGCGGTAGTAAAATAGACGGCGGCGGTAGTAAAATAGACGGCGGCGGTAGTGAAACAGATGGCGGCGGTAGCAAAATAGATGGCGGCGGTAGTGAAATAGATGGCGGCGGTAGTAAAATAGATAGCCACGGTAGTAAAATAGATAGCCACGGTAATAAAATAGATAGCCACGGTAGTAAGATAGATAGCCGCGGTAGTAAAATAGATAGCCGCGGTAGTAAAATAGACAGCCGCGGTAGTAAGATAGATAGCCGCGGTAGTAAAATAGATAGCTGCGGTAGTAAAATAGATAGCCGCGGTAGTAAAATAGATAGCTGTAGTAGTAAAATAGATAGCTGCAATAGAAAAATAAATATTCATGATAGTAAAAATAGATAGTTATAATAATAAAATAAGTTATTATAATAATAAAATTAATAGTTATAATAGAACACAAACAACTAAAGAGAATTAAAGATAATTATATTTTTATCACCATGATATTTAATATTATCAACTATATTCATAGGCGCGTGAATAGTTCAATGGTAGAATTTCAGCCTTCCAAGCTGAAGGTCGGGGTTCGATTCCCCGTTCACGCATTATTTTTGCCCAATTTTAGCAGCGCAAGTTTCAGCCAATCACAATGTCCGTTTGTGTCGTACGCGTGTCGTCGTCGGACTTCCCCTTGCCAGTTTCACGGACCGACCCGATGAATCAGCTTTCTGACAAATCTTTGTCAAGCTGAAACATCGGTCGCTGGAAATACCTTTTGGTACCTTGATGACTACTTTACTTAGTCAGACAGTTAGTCAAGCAATTAGTCAGGTACCAAAAGGTATAAATAGAGCTTTATTTTGTAAGCAATAAAGGATAACTTTCGATTTATCAATCTACGTCGTTTGATTGATTAGTTTTTGATTCTGACATTTGGGCGCAACGATCGGCTTCGATTTATAAGTGATTCGTTTGGCGCCTAGGAACCCAGAAAACGACACGCGCGAAGTTGTAGTTACACATAATCTTTATGTAATCGGTCAAGCATCCAAATCAGCAAGCCATTGTCCACTCGGCCTCTGCTCCAAAAAGAATACATCTCCAAGGAGCCTGTGCTCAGCAAAGCGATGTACTCGCATTTATCCATTTTTATATTTTCGACCGTTTTATAGATTACACATAGTTCAAAGAAAAATACAAATACCAACCTAGATAGAGACAATAAAAGATGATCAACCGTTTACCTTTATTCTTATTTCTTTTTCGTTTTCCTTGATCCTCAGGTGGGTTTGACCGTTTCCAGAAAGATAACACAAATCAGGACATATCCACCGTTACGATAACTTGAATAGTATAAGTAGTAAAAGAGCGAGTAGAGTAAAATAAAAGAAATGGATGATGAAGCTTATTGTGATAACTATACGAGATATTTATATGCATTACATTTCTAAACTATTCTATTAGATGGAAGGTGCGAGAAGTGTCTTCCATTTCGGCAAAGAAGAATCCAAATCTAAATCCGTCTTGATTCTGGACACGACATATCCCAATCGTACGAGCAAAGCGTAGCCGTGGAATTAGTGTTTTAGAAAGCAAAACTGGGTAACAGAGAGAATATCTTGAGACTCGAGAATAATCTTTCCATTTTGTCTTTTTTACAATGGCGGTTATTGATTTATGTATGTCTCACATGGTTTAGTCGTCTTTACAATGTGTGTGTGTGTGTGTGTGTGTGTGTAGGAAGGATCTATATTATAACGTAATTATGATGACCCATAAGCCCCTATAAAGAACTGTATTAAAGATCAACTTATGTCAGCGTGTGACAACATAGTTACGCGCGACAATTTTTTATTCGTGTAGCTGATCATTGGTTATTCATGATTATCGGGGGTAATTCTTCTATGAAATGTGACAGTCGTACCAATCCCAGATCTGAGTTCACTGCACAAAATCGCCAAAGGATGATAGAGGAGAATATGGCCGACCAAATATGACGTTTATTTGTGTACGTATATTGATTTCTATATTATGTTCTATTATTTCTATTCTGTAATCGCCTTCGGTAGTTGAACGCCAAAAGAAATCATGTTCAAGCCTTCCCGGAGATGTGTCATACTTTGGAGGGCAATCGAACAGAACTACTACGATGAAATATCAGGTCACTGTGTAGCTTGCTATCAAAGATGGCAGGCGAGAACTACACTGCTCTTATGTGGCCAAATCTAGTCTTATACTTCTAGCACTGCTAGTGATACTTTTAACTAATGGAACCTGATTCTCAATGTCAAAGGACAAAGCTCTATTCAAAAGCGTGGAGCGCTTTATTCTGGAAGCCAATGAAGACCAACATCACAGTTAATGAATATATAGTCTTTTTGAGTGCTTATCCATACCGGAATTACCACAATTAGTTTGAACCAAAAGGCCACAGATTGCACCGCCTCAGCAGAGTGACTAGACACATGTGTTCCATGCGGTAAGTAAAATGATTCTGCCCATTCGCATGCACAGTTGTCACTCGCCTTATACCCTTTTAAGTACTCTCAAGATGCGACTTGCATTAGTAAACAGCGTAGCACCGGTATCCACAACTATGTGGGAATATTCTTTGGGTAGGTGAATAGTTGGAGTGGGCTGAAAGTTGTATATTATGGAGATAAGAGTAAATAAATCAGACAAGTATGCAAGTATATGTTCCTATGGTGAAGTACCATTGGAATTTAGCATTTTGTTTCGATTGTCTTTTTTTAGTTAACTACGTACTAAGTATAGACATATCTCAGATGTGGAACAAATGTATATTCTTTAAAACATGGAAAAAAACGGTAAAATTAAGGTTCGAGTATAGATATGACGGTTGAATACGACAATATTTCCGAACGAGTATCTCCTCTGTTAACCCATATTACATATTACAAACTCTAAATAACACAACAGGTAGTTCCACTCAACAGTATTATCTTAAGTTGTGCCAGACTTCTATATAAATATGATGGAGTCCCAGAAAGTAACAGTACTTCCCCAAGTTAGGAGACAGATGGATTTATAAAATAGTAGCATCAGCAATGGAAATTAGCACTATAGTTTGAGTATCCATTCCGTGATAGTAATCGTGTAACAAAGTTGATATTACGAGAGATAGTCTTTAGGTTATGGCACGACGGGCGCAGTTCACCCATATAGACCATGTTCTTGAAGCATTAGACTAAAATTGTCTCAGAGCATTTATTTACGTTATTTTCCGCCTTTTATGGCGAATAAAAAACATACATTTGTATACATGTACGCAATTTTGTCCCAATGTCTAGTCAAAAGAATGGAAGGCTCATTTGGTTGTTCAGCTTGTGTCTGATAATTCATGCTTTGTTTTAGGTTCTGTCTTTTTATTCTGTAAATGACGGTATACACAAACTCTGATGCCCATATGCATATATAAATCAGAATCGCCATCAAGCTGTAGCTTGCGCTCATAACAGAGAGCTTTTTTGTTTCTCACGACAATGATTTATCTGCTGCATAATAATACAGGCTGCAAGCAAACCATGCATCTCATGCGTCCTTTCGTCAGGTCTGGTTCTTTCATAGGTACTTTTCCATAATTGCCACCTTCAAAACTGACTTGTGTATTTGAATTGGTTTTACAACTTCTTACGGAACATGCCGGCTTGACTACGTTAATATTTCATTATTACTTATTTAATGCAAGATAACGCCACTGTTAAATAACAAATGTAGCCACTAAAGTAAATATATAAGCCAAAGCACAAACATTTGCTTTTAGCGGGCTGGCGTAAATACGGCTGCCAGGGGCGCTTGCTCCTGCTTAACAGCAGGTTTCTATTTTTTGTTTTGTTTTGTTGTATTCATCAGAAACGGAAAGCAAGGGAACATGTAAACGTCAAATAGCGAATTTAAATTTATTATCTATTCAACAAATCTGGACGATACCAGTAGATAGACAAAAAAGAATTTACAAAGATGTAATATACAACGGCCAGAAAATAATTAACTATAATCACCAGGAACAATGCGCGTGCAACCGCTTGCAGAAATTCCAGTGTTACAATCCTTTGAGTCTTTGCAGCATCGAATGCAGAAAGTGTTGGCATCGGGTTCAATCAAGTTTACGAAGTAGCGCCAGCCATTACATGTACCGCCATTAAGATCCTATGATGGTGCTGAATTTAGTGACGCAAATATGACATGAGTTTGTTATTCACCTTTTGGTCATACTGTCCTCCACCATCAGAAGATGAGAGGTCGTACTTGCTACGATCAATTCGACCTGTCACCTGAGCATATCTGGATGTCTGCAAAAAATGCGCGGACCGGATGAAGCCTGAGGGAAAGGTTTTGCTGCCCTTGGCGAGGTCGGTACTGGTACAAAAAGGTATACCGTCATTCTCCGTATCAGCAACATTATCACCAGGGTGAGGGGGCATATAAGAGCAAAAGGCATTTTCGGAGAGAACATGGATTGCTGCACCGGAGCCGCGTTTTTCTAATGGCAACGCTCTTGTCTGCATGACAGCTAGACAAGAAAGAATCAATATACAAGCGTTTAATTGCATGGTGATAATAATGATTGCAAGCGGAATACAGTCGACAGTGTTGCCTTCAAATGCCCTTTTATACCTTTTTTTGAGGGGTATCTACCTTCATCCGTGATCTAAAATTAACGCACGTCCCGAGTGCCATTCCTCATTTAGAGGTGAGAAAAGGTCTCCCCTTCAAATGTGCGTCGATAGAAAAGATTCACCATTTTTAAGCACGTGCAATTTAAATTCTCATGCGCTGGATAGCTTGCATGTCTAGAATGGGGACAGCAACAGTTATGCAGCCATGTTCGTCACAACTTGATTGCTTTTGCAGGATCATGAAAGCGGTCGCATCCACTACAGAGGACGAAGGTGTTTGTTACTATTTTATTTTTCTGACACAAATTATGTCACTGTAGCCAAGCTTTCTATATATGACAATCTTTTTTTAACCGGTCTTTACCACATGACCTGTCATTTGGTATCCACATCACCATTCGTGTGTACCTGAAGGTTATTCCGATCCGACTAAACTTTATCATAGTTGATGATTTCATTGGCAAACACGATCACGGTTGTATTATTGAATGGCAGGCAGAAAACGTACCTACTTAAAAGATATAGTACTATCGTATATTATTATTTTTCAACAAACCACTAGGCTTCCGAAAGGCTGTTATATTCTCAAACACTGTATAGAAAAGCTTTTCATATCGTTCAAGCTAATACAGTGTTTTCTTCATTATCAATTTGTCTCCACATCATCGCTAGTCTCTCTCAGCGAGACCGTGCTAAAATCGAAGTCATTGATTTTTTTTTACGTATAGTTTATTGACTATTATACAACATGCTGCTCCCTTGGGGATATATTTTATTTTAGACAACATAAATTTACAGGCAATCAATTCCCCGATTCAGCGTACAATCGTACCCGTTTTCATATAGAGACTTCCGGAAGTCGCGAAGATAGATTCTGTAAACTAATCTTTGAACGCTAGCTCATTTCTCTGAAACACTAAACGAACCTACAAAACAATAAAAAGGAAGGAAATGTCACGGCCACTTTTCTGCTGTTGCGGAAAATAGAGACAGCATTAACCAACAGCCTATCTTCTGTTTGAATCCCGACGCGGATTGTCTTTGCTCGAAATACAAGGAAAGCTAAGTACATAGACCTAATAACAATAGTCGTTAGTGATACATGAGAGAAGATTACTTCCGGAGAGGTAGCGTAAATGCGATGTAAAAGGTGCTTAAAGGTCCGTGCACATCAGATCACACGCAGAAGTGAATCTCCACCACACTGGATTATTTCATTATGTGTCCGCTTTAGATATCCCAGAAAAGTAATCAAAATGTTACGTTTCGCGTAAACGCTTCTTTATGACCCGCAGATAATGCATAAATAACAACAGGGCTTGTAATGAAAAGGATGTGGGAAATTGTGCACTGATCATGTGCGACCAATTGGACCCTTGGTTTGGCTCAATTGTTTGTGCAGCAAGCTATTTTTATTCGAGACCCATGAATTATGGTCGACGTTATTCTAACATACGAAAGTTTCTTATAGCATCAAGGGCTTAGGAGGCAAAGTTAACATATCTGGATAGCTGTGATGGTTGTGGGACACGAAGGTCGCTTCAGCAAATTACATCACTTCACGTTCCACGTCTCAGGTTTCACTGTCCCATTGTCTTCGAGAATTAAGTATTTTTTGCACTTATTCCGTAATAGCTCGGGACGGTACATGGGGTATACTTGCGCTTCTGAATATTTATTTTGCATCAATTAAACAATGGCATGTGTGTTGGTTACAAGATGCGTAATTCGCATACTGTTCCAGATCTCGTAGCAGACTCTGTCATCGATAAGGCATCCATCAATCCTTCCATGGACACATAATTTATTTAGAGTAGCTTAAAAAATATTTCAATAAACAGTATAGTGATATAAAGCTCCAGAGCTATGCCAGAGTGGAATTACTTCAAGTGAAGCAATAGGATGTTAAGATGTTTGTGACTTTGACAAATATCAGTGCCCCGACAAAGACATGAGATAGTAATGCTCAGTAATTTAAAAAAAAGACTTGGAAGCAACCGCCAATAATTAGAACATCGTTACAAAGGCCACCAATTGTTTCATCTTTTAGATCGACGGGTAAAATGCGCCAAGAAAGCCAAAGAAGAAAATCCGAAGATGTGTGTACACCGACAATATTACCTAATAGCTCTGGCGCACAAATCAGTTTATTTGGATGCTCCAAAAACGCGTTCAACTGATTTGCTATGCAAGGACAATCAACAAATCTTTGTCTCAATGCTTGCAGTCTGACTTGTAGTACAATCCTTGTAGGATTCCACAGTAGCGCTCCCTTTCATGGAGGGGGAAATTCCATAGACCCGCAAAGACCTATAGGGCTGACCCTGGCACTCAATCAGGTAATTTTTGTACGGAAGAGGCGCGGAAAAGTAAAAATAAGCTAGGTCGGCAGGTATACTGTATTTACGGCATTCCGGTACTGTTTCACTTGTTCAAGTCAGATAACCCACGCGACAGACTAAAAAAAGACTGACGTTGCTCACAATCATCTGTTCATTCGAGTGCGGGAAAAGTAAAAACCTATGCTATTTTCAGTGATTGTTGCTCCGAAAATGGCATGCTGTGCACAGTGCCTTCTGCCACAAAAATATCAGTCATTGGGATGCCTGCATGATTGCCATTCACTTCCATTATTTGCCTTAGCATGACGGAATTTTGTTCTTTGCTCATCGGCAATGGCTATTCGGAAGAATGAGCCAGCAACTGTTGTTCTACAGACATCCTGTTTACTTAAACCTCATAAAAGCCACGTTGTAAATAGTCGAACGAGCAAAGTACAAAATGGAGTTCAGAAGTCAGATCATAGTTATGATCGATGCGTTGAGCATCAAGTCCCATAAGCAGGATCATATCAGTGTCTGTTTATCACCTCGTATTTACCCAAATCTCTTCCCTCCCCTCTAATTTCGTTCTACAGACACAAACACCAGTATCATTTTCGGCGTAAATCAGAGTATAAAAAAAGTGTAGTGATGCCGATAGGCTAAGATTCTTATTTTGAATATCCCACATGACCAGCACACGATTTCTCTCATCAAGCCATTTATCGATCCTCAGCCCATTCCTAATGCAGTGTTAGCAAATGATGGATCTTTTCTGTTCTTTTTTTTTTTTTTTTTTCACTCACGTTCTCCTTCTTGATTTGTGCCTCTTCTTCGGCCGTGAAATCGTTTGTGATATTGAACGTACGTCTAATCTCTTCCGCGCTTTTGCCTTTGATCATGTTTGCAACAGTCTTACAGCCAACATCGAGCAATAGTTTGATATCCAAATAGTTCGCCGCCTGTCATGTATTTTTTTTTGTGGTTAGTCTATGGTACAAAAATTATAACTACGCAGCAGCCATACCAAAATAATGTCGAATAAGGTCTCCTGATCGACTTCCATGTATTTCTGATCCCACTCATCAATGTCTAGATTGCGTCGCTCTTGTTCGTCTTGCGTGACAGGGTCTTCTCGGTGATGCTCACACCATTCGATGACCTAATGCTGCGGTCAATTTTATGTTTGTATAAGACAGCGGAATACCTTTTTCAAAACTTTGGCAGTAACATTAGGAAGAGGAATAGGCGCATCACTCTCTCCGATATCTGCATACAAAGGAACACTGTTGGTTATCACCCAGTGACTTCCATGTCCCAAACGCACCTTCCAACATATTCTTGATGAGCACGGAACGCTCTGCAACCTCTTTTTCAACAACAAACTCCTCATTGTCAGAACTCAAAAGATGGACGCTCATTATGATTTGCTTAGATTGAAATGGACTAACAGAAAGAAGAAAAGAAGAGCACAAGGCGCAGTGCTACAACCGCTAAACTTAGGTACGTCATCGCTTGCGTGACGTGGGATGAAATTCCGCGTGGTGAATGCTGTGTTCTCCAGTTTTTTTAATAGGTACCCCAAAAAAGGAAGGTGCTCTTTTTGGCTCAGTCTCAAAGGATATACATTATTCATTTACTCTTCTTTGTTATTAAAAACACATAGATGTATATTACAATAATTTCAGTATGGTATAAAAATTAAAAAGCAATTGTTGAGGTTTCTATCGAAAGTTTTGGTGGGCTGTAATGTCAGATCCAGCTGAAACTCCTAAAGGCTTGGAGCATTATCCGACCTACAGCCAAAAATTCAGTTCGGAAGGTTAGCTGACATATGCAGTACGTTAGCTGAGTAAAATGCTACAAGGCCGCGATTTTGAAAAAGAACAATGTTACGTACGTTAAAGATGATAGAACGTACTAGAAGGATTCCGTACATAGATGATGAACATCCTCGCTATTTGCAGTCGCCTATAGATATCCATCCTAGCAGCTTCTGTATTCCATTTTGCAGTACTCTAATTAAGGACAATGCGGACTATATGAAGCATCCAGCAATAACAGATCTATGTACGATGACAATATATCTCGAAGAAATGGATCGGTATGTCGCTGTATTTCAAGCAATATTAGGCGGATTGACTGCTCAGCATTACACAAGATATTTTTGAACACTGATAAAGTGCTATAATTTAAAGGCTTTTGTGATGCCTATATGGAATTGGTTCGGGAAGGCGATGCAGAGAATATATGAAAAGTTGTTATTATCACTTTCAGCAATCTGTGCAGAGATTTGCATGCAATCATGAAGTTATACCAGTTGGCTACGACAAACAACTTCGACAAGATGCTATACAATGCGTATGACGTCCAGCAAACATATTTTCGACGGTGCTGTTGCTGCAATCCAGGAAAGCTTCCCGAATAGCAAACAGTGAGTTGCGTGGTGGACTAGTCCGAAGGTTGCGACAATGAAATTTCCTTCCCGATCAATTATGAAAACGGACTTGTTATATCATCCAACGTGTACAACAAATGGAGTCGGATCATTCCACAGACTTGTATCGCATTGTGAAAAAGAACAAGCCGTCGATATCAGCTATAACGCAAATATTCACCTATTTGCAAAATCAAGATATCAACGTAGCGGCATGTTTGAAAGTATTATCTATAGATCAGCCCACAAAGCCAGGGTATATTAACAGATCTAGAGATAATTATGGTTGAAAATTGGTTTTTATTATTATCCTCAAATGAGCACGCGCCGACTTTGGCATATTGCTCGAGGTAGATCAAGAAGTGGAAAAGGAAGCTAAAAACCCTTTGGGCGACAAGGGAAAAAAAGACGAGGGCAGAGGGAAAGGGACTATTGGGGTGGAGAGGGCTGGGTTACGGGTGTTATTGGATCTAGGGGAGATGGGTCAGATCGATGGTTGTTAACTAACCATTAGAGAGGAAGAGGCGGGCCACAACATGCTTCAGGTTATCTTGTAATGTGGCAAGAGCACGAAGGCAGCGGGTTCTGTGGCAGTGAATTGCGATCTTCTGTCGCTCTTCGGGAGGGAGTGTGGAGTAAGCAGGATCGCGGATGTGGGAAGGATCTGTGGGGTCAAAGTGTTGGAGGCGGGAGATGTTAGCGTTCTGGAGTTTGTCGGTGATCTCTGGCAGATATTGGTCGTGGACGAGGAGGCCAAGAACGTGGCGGGCAGGGAATGTAAGATCAAGTACTCTGGTACTGTTGATACCGATGGTACGTAGATATTGGCGTATTTCGGGGCGTGGAAGTCGTTGTTTACATGGGATATAGATGTACTGAAAACGGGAGGAGTGAGTTTCTGGCTTTTGAAAGAATTGGCTGGCAGTCATCGCAGTGATGGATGGTGGTGTAGGCTTCTTGTTGGCGGGCTTTGTTGTACGCGGAGTTGCTGAGCGTAGGGAGAGGGTGGGCGATTGCGGCGAGGGGTCTTTGGGTAATAGGACGGAAGTATTGTCTTCGTTGGGGGGCGTGGGAGGTGTCTGGGATGGCATTGGGAGCTTTGGCTTGTCTAGTGTCTTTGACACCGGAGAGTGTGAGTGACGGGGGTGGTGTGGGTGTTACTGATGGCACTGAGGCTGACGGTGGTGGCGATGAGCAGGGCTGCTTGGGAATGGGGGCGAATGACACGGTGGACACGGAGTGGGTGGTAAGACGTGGAGTGGTGGATCGCTTGGAGTGGTTGCTTTCAAGTGCCTTGACTTGAGCATGGAGTGTTTCGAGTTGTTTTTGTTGGCGGGCAAAGGCTTGCTTGTAGAAATCGCGGTCCTCTTGGATCTTACGCAGTTGTACGCGAAGTTTTTGTTCTTCAGATGGTGATGAGGGTCTGAGAAACCAAGCTGGGTCGCTTGGGTCTTCACCAGGCAAAAGGCGGCGTTTATGGTGATGGTTCCTATGGGTCATGGCTTTATTCTTTGTGTAACGACACAAGAAGCGGAAGAGCCCTTACAGATAATTATGAAGAGATATAACTGATAATTTATTGTAGAGCACTGAAAAGGAAGGCAAAATACGAAAAAAAAAACGGGCGTGCACCTGATACTGCTGCTATTTTAATCATACCAAAAAAGCAGCGTTCCAAGGAAGCATCTAGCGTAACAGGTAACATCAAGACTCTTGCTCTGTGAATATAGCGTCTAAATCATTTTCTTGATTCGAAGACATATTTGCTGAAAACGACAATATCGCTTCCATAGACAAGAATGTGGCTACCTCTGAAAAAGCGGTAGACCTGCCAAATCTTCCAGCCCTCAAACCCGAATGTGAACAACTCATGCTATTTAGATGCAGTGTTTGAGCTTCTATTTTTTACGATCCTTCCAAACATTTCGACACCCGCATGTGAAAACCCAATCTCTTGTGATGAGCTACTCCTATCTATGTGGAAAAATACTCAACAAAACATTAATTCAGTGTCAGATAGCGTCCGGTTCAGACAATTCGCTTGGACCAGTATGAGAAATACCTTTCCGACCCAACAAATTCAATGACTCCGCTAACGTTCTACATGCATTCTTGAATAAACAGCCAGCAAGTTTTCCCAACTCCAAGCTGTCACCAGATCTACGAAAGTACTTTGTGTCACTAGCAATCTATTCTAGAATGCTTTCTCTGGACAGCTAAGCGACCAGTTGAACATGATCTGACTGTCCTTAAAGTCTATCAGAGTACAACTGTCCTTTATTTTACAAAATCATATGCAAACCACAGACACTAGAGGGTGGATATAAAATGCGAAGGATTTGGGATCACAGTTGGCTTTAAAGTAAGCCAATTACATACAAGAGGTGCCAGAGTTCTACCACTGTTAGACAGCCATTAGACCAGCCGTTAGACTGAGGTTTATTCCTATTATACCCTTAGCACCTGCGCCAACGATTCCACTACATCCACTATGCCAACTATGCCCATTATGCCCATTATGCCAACTATGCCAACTAGGATAAAGCCCGCTGTCAGCCTTTTGTGCCTTACACTCGTTTAACACACGTCAAGTCGCCATTATCTAGTTTAGAATGCAACAAACACACTCCTGGCGCGCGCCTTATCAATCCCTGGGATAGCAACTCTTGCTTCATTGACACACCAACTGAAATTTCATTTCGCGTTATTTTTCCCGTATTACCGAGAGTCAAAGTGACAGACGACTTCAGCCATTTGTATGACTCAATTTGGCTACTTTTACAGCAGAGAAAACTCATCGATGCCAGTGGATTGACTAGACAACTTAGATAGTCCCAAGGAGCTGCTGTAGGGTTTAAAAAGAATGAACAAGGTGATCCCCTTAGCATTCTCTATTTTCTTCTTGATCAGCCGCCAAAAAGCAAAGCAAACATCAAGCTCTATCAAGAGATAATACAACGTTTTGAAAAGACTGGTGCTAATAGATGAGCGTCAACGAGAGATATTTGAATCTTCACCAATTCTGTATCTCACCTAGCATGCCTTCGATGAATACAAACTTGGAGACGCAACGTTGTATGACTTCCCGGATGCAAGACTTATTTGATCCAAGGATACAAACTTTTGGGTCTATCAGCCAAGAAAGTTGGAGCGATGACCCATAATGTAGTTATGCGATATCTATTGTTTATTTTTGTTGCAGATATCGCATGCCATTATGACTTGAAAAAGGAAGGAACAAGCGCAAGACAGCGAGTTGCAATTCAATTACAATTGAGTCAATATTGATTTAGAGACCTATGAGATATGTGGTCGAACAGTTGCAACACAATGGCTGTCCATAAAATGACTTGATAAAAATGAAGCAATGATAATTAAAATCCCGGTGCCCTCTACAAAATAATGATACTCTATTGGTCTACACTTGGTGTATGCGGTGCTATCAATTCCTATGCGACAAAGCTTCCCGCAGTGGGACAGTTCGATTCATCTTTGTGTGAATTTGACCTCAGCGCGTGAAAGATAAGAGTATGACGTTACTTGTTAGTGTAATTAAGTGTTACATCAGAGGAAGGGGCTTTGTGGTGTACTGTGCCTCTATACTTTTGTGTAATTGTGATCCTGGTAGCTGTTATCATTGTTACTGTTTGTCAGTTGGGTAATAAAATTTCATGCAAAGTCATGCAAGATCGAGTAGGGGGTGAAGTAGTGAAGATAATTCTTCCCAAATAGCGTGGGATAATTCTTTCAATTTTTGGATGCTGTGTCATCCCGGTAGTCTGGAGCTGTTACAGATGGGACATGGTGCTGGAAATGAGAGGGTTGACACATCGTAATACCAGAGTTGATACTACTGCCGTGCTGAACAGGAATAACATGCGTAAACTTTACATAGTCATTGATATCATTCCAACTTACTCATGCAAGGACCTTGAAGAGGAGATTAAGGGGTAAGCGCTTTCTCCAACTTCCCCAATACTTCCTATTCCTCAATTCACTCACTCGAGAAATTTTTGCAAAAACAATAATGACACAATAAAAAGGTGTCCATTGAATGAAAATGACTGGTTGACTCCCTGAATCTTAAAGTTTTGTTCAAAAGTCAAAGTTGAATTGAATGCTTTTAACGCTTTTTTCCTCAGTGTTTAGCAGAGAAGGAAAAAAAAAAGCTGATATAAAACATCAGTTTCAAAAATAAAATCGTTTTCATAATTTGATTAGTAGGTTGCCTCCAATGGTCCGCTTCAAATGATTTTTGGGCTCAGTGGTAAAAAAAAACCCAGTATTGAAGCCCGCGGGAAGCGCAAATGATGGTGACGCAAAAACCCCTACTTGCAAACCTCTAAAGCGGCGCATATTTGTACAATCCTTAGCCAAGAGATCACCTTTGCATCATGTCACCTAGCGACAAACACGTTCATTACATTCTGCTGGCAGAATTCGACATTGATAAGGGTGCCTCGCTAGAGTATCAGTACCCCTCTGAAACCGGGACAGACGAACAGTTGAGCAACGATAGCCTACTAAAGGAATGAAGCCTAACGACTCGATCAATAGTGTGCTATCTGAACTCATGTTGCCTGATGGAGCACATTTACGTGCAGAGGATTGGACGATCTTCTGTTTAAATCAGATGATTCCCGATCCAGAGAAGGAACAGGACATGGTGCGAGACGACGCCGAGAAGCCTTTGCTTTACGTGCTAAACCTTGTGCGAACAAAGCATGATGCAACAGCACGAAGGTGATACCAAAAAAAAAATGCCATATTTGCTTTTAACCGTTAGGTAGAGGTGCTCGTGTCAAAGCGATGGCGATCTGTACCCGTCATCAATTCCTTCATATCTACAAGGTATGGAGAGATCAAGTGTGAGAGAGACCAATGGCTCAGGGTTCGATTGCACAGCCCGTACTTCTACTCGCCATGGAAAAGTATTTTGAAAATCCATCCAAGGAGATCCTTGAATCGCTGTACACGGCAGTGAATTCCATGGATCTTTCACGCATGCCGAAGCTGACTTGGCACGAACGACAGATTTTAAGAGCGTCCGATAACAAGACCATGTTTGAGGAAATGTTTGTTGATGAGGAAAAGACGCCACTGTCGGCAACGTCCGTATCAGCGGAAGCAGAGCAAACGGTAGACGAAGAAGATCATAAATTAAGACGCGGAACCTACATCGACCTAGCGTCTGGTCAGATGAGAGAAATTTTGCCTGCATTAGGAAAGGATCGTCACTTTTTCGAAACAAAAATCGAATACGAAGGGATAAAGCTACCCATTCGGATACCACTGACAGTCAATGCCGAAGAAGTAGGCGACGTAAGTGGCTCCTGTATGTTAAAGAAGGAAATTTAATGCCGTTTCTCAGTTTTCCCTGATCAAATTAATCACCACCTTTTCGCCGCCACCACCATATCCTGGCTCACCCAACCCACATCACCCACATCTAGATAGCAATGGCCCGTACACACATCCCATTATTCTCTTGTTAAACGCTCTTTTGACTCAGAAACGTATTATTTTCCTTGGCTATGGTCATCCGTCGGGAGAGGTAGCAAATTATGTACTGGCAGCGTGTGCGCTAGGTAGTGGTTGCGGTACGGTTTTGAGAGGGTTCACCGAACGCGCCTTTCCATACACGAACCTTACCAGCGTGGATGATTTGTTGAAATGGTAAGCGTTTATTTGGGCATTGTGTTACGTGAAATTTGGTACTAAGAATGTGACAGCCCTGGTTTTATTGCCGGTGTCACCAATCCGACGTATGAGGAACACACAGCATGGTGGGACGTACTGTGCAACATAAGCACGGGTAAAATTACGGTGAGCAAAGATATTGAGATGCCCAGTAAACGGAAGCAATCCATTACTTCCACTGGCACAGACGATGGCCCACCTGTTCGCACAAACTCGATCAACTCGCTGAGCAAAACAGACGATAAGAATGCAAAAGAGCGCGATACAGACACCGAGTTCATGAATGATGCAAGTTTCGTTTTTGTGGCGTACTTCGTGGGAGCGTTGTCTAATGACAGTGCTTAGGTTCTCTCGGCAATCCAAGCCCATTACGGAGAAACATCGATCCGAGCTAAATTCCAGGAATACGTTGCTCGTATTGTACGTTTGGCTGCGTTGTATGAAGAGGAAGTTTATCATCATACAAAAATTGGGTGGCCGCACGACCCAGAAAAAGATAGCACAGGGTTGCTTGGTCGTGGGCTAGTCTTTCCAGATGAAAGCTTTAAACAAAGAGAACTTACATTCAACGCCAATCGTATTGAAGGATGGCGTCGCACAATCTCGTACAAGTATTTCCAGAAAGTAGGTCAAAGAGTTCCTGGCTAGGTTATGTTTAAATGCATGTTCTCCTATAGGATTTTAGCATCTGGTCACAGAATACTTCGCTAGGAGGCCTGGATGTGTACACGCAAATGGCTAAACTGAAACGTTTACGAAATCTTCCAGAAGCGGAGGTCACAGTTATGTATGAAGCTTTACTGAAAGATATCGTGACGGACAGACAGATCATCGAGGTAAGACGTTGATATACGAAGCTTATTCCCCTACTAACGATGTAATTGAAGTTTCTATCCTTTTTACCGCAGCATCAGGGCGGACTAACACCTTTAGCCATGGGGCTTTTCCACTCGTCGGCCACAGTACGACGGTATACTGTTGATCTATTCAAGCGTTTAGAAAATAATCCAGTAAGGCTAACAATTTTTTTTTTAAAAAAAAAGACGGAAACAGATGCTCATTTCTACGTGTAAGACTGGTGTTAAATTTATTCAGGGACTATCAAGATTCCAAAAGATGACTTATAACAGATTATCTCAAGCAGATGCTAATAATCCTATATCCGCAGCCTAATCTTATTATTATCTTAAAACATTAACAATTACTTACAAAAATATGCATAAAGAAAAGATATCCCTGTGATGGGATGGTAATAACTAGCATTCCGAAGTGATTCATTGTGTCAACATATCACATAGAGGGTGTTTTGATGCCGGGGTCTGCTATAGAAAAGTTATCTTGATTCAGATACATCGTCAGCAAGGGCAAGAAGAAGTAACTCCGTTCGGCATGGACGGCAACCAGATAAATCGCTTATCATTTTATTGGTCTCTCTCTGTGGGCTTAAGTTTGTCGTCTTTGTTGAAAAGTTAGGTAAACATTCAATCAAACGGTATGGATTTACTTTTATGCCCAAGGAACAAAACTTATTCTTTATTACATGAGAAAACAAAGTTTATTCACTGTGCTCAAGCCTGTAAATGAATGCACTTAAGGATTTCTGCCAGACTTTATGTTGCGTACGAGGTGAGTGGGGGTGTAAGAACGGCATCGCTTCTGCTGAAGTTATTCCTGATTAATATCATTTTACTTGATTGTTGTACTGAGATATTCGTCCGTTAATTAACGATAAATAGTCTTTATGGGTTTGGGTTCATTAGGAGATTAAGTTGATATAGCCTCTTCACACAAAACGATGTGCCATTAATTTTCTTACCGCCAATTTGGGCCTCTCAAGGACACAGCGTTTATTGTAACGAAGTCACGTAGCTTCTCACACACACCGTTTCTCACCCTCTTGTTCATGGTTAATCATGTCATTTGTGCAACAGCGAGAGCGTCGATCCAATGCTGGCAATCGGTAAGCTAGCAACGTGAATGTGATGGTTGCTCAAACTATCTGTAGCATGCGTGCGTTGCTGGATAAAGAAGTCGACATGGAAGAATTATTTGAAGACAATGGAAGCGACGACGAAGAATTCTTTACGAAACGTAATGATCCACCAGTCATCAGAATGCAATGCTTATCTACTTTTCATATTAGCCGAAGAGGAAGCCGAAGATGTTCTGGATTCTGATTTTGATCTCAATTCATCCGAAGGCGAGCAAGAGCAGGAAGATCTGGGACAGTTGCAAGATAAACAGATTGCATTGGAAGAACGACAGGTAGTTGAAGTTAAGATTTTGGGAGCTTGTGTTCATGTTTTCCATCAAAGGCGCGTAAAGCTGCGGTTCGACAACACCAGCAGATAGTACAGACAAAAAGTCGTGTCCCTCCCGCGCGAAAGAAAGAGCCCGCGCCGAAAAAGCCTCGAGAAAAGTCAATTGCTTTAGAAGCATCTTTATCTTCTGCTACACGCCAGTCTTCACGTATGAACACCATACTCAATCGCTTGCAGGTGGAGGAACAGCTGAGAGAGAATGAGATCCGAAGGGTAAGTGCATGGAGAAAAAGTGAAGCATGTACTAAGCATGAAGAATACAGTCTCTCTTGCCGAAACGGGATCGGCCTATTACAAAGCGATTGACACAAGAAGAACTATTAGCCGAAGCAGCGATTACAGAGGAGGAGAACAGGAAATCATTGGAGCAATGGCAGCAGATGGAGGCTGAGAAAAAAGCAAAAGCCAAGAAAAAAGATAACAAGCGAATTGTGGGACCATTTGTTCGGTACCACTCTTTTACAGATGGTAGACCTGAGGAGCGACCGAAGCGCCGAAAGTTAGTTATGATCAGTTGCGAAAACGACAAGAACGTATTGTCGGAGATCACGGACAAGGACGCGGTCGAGTGGCAGGCTAAGCATGACTTAGACCAAGGCGACATGGAGGGACGGAACCTTGTGTCCTTTCTGGATTACACACAAGAACAACCAGACGAAGTAAAGACCACAGGGGTCAATGACCGCGAATTAGATCGTTTAGATCTTGCACCAGCGCTGGAACCTTGGCTTCAAAGAGAGCCTAGACCTGCAAAGCCATTCTTGTGTCCCATCACCGGGCTTGTTGCGCGCTACCGAGACCCGCGGACCCTGGTACCGTATGCAAACAAGAAGGCATATGAGGTGATTCAGGCTTGCTTACATCATAAAATGAACTGGTCCTCGACATTGGGTGTTCATCTCGGAAATTGTCGCGGTGCAGCCGGCGTGCCTGAAGGCTGGGATCGAATGTTGCCAGGAAAAGTCAAAGGGCAGCAGGATTGGGCACTGGAGGATGGGACGATCCAGCAACCGAAATGGCTTGCACAGAAAAAAGCATCTGTACCAACCCCTGCCACGGCTGTCTCACCACAACAACCACAGCAATCACCAACGACACGGCGAACACGACATCGGTCTGCACAAAAATCACCACCACCACCTTCCGTAGAGAAAGTTCATACCTAATGCCTTGTACAATTGTAAATAGTCGATTTTTTTTTTCCATCATGGTTTGAAGTGGTACACACTGTAGATCTAGTCTACGAACGAGATTGCCCGATATGCAACATGTGTGGCATATTTTAAAACTGTTGGGGCGGTGGGGGACAGGAGCGTACGAAAAGGTGTGCTATCCCGGCTTCCTCGGATAGAGTGGCATTTTAGGCAAGAGAAGCGATCGCAGCGAATCGTTGGGCATTGAAAGATGTGTCAGGACAGATGATTGGTCGCTGGCCTCCTTTTCGAGTAAATTCCGACTTGGTAATGATGACTCCCAAGAACGCTGGATCAACTATAAAAGAGAATAGCGTTTCTCTTTTTTTCTTCATTCTTATCTTAACCAATACCATGATGAAATTCACTGCTCTCCGTTTCCATGCCTTGCCACGCTCAAAGCCTGTTGTCTCCGCCCTGAGGTCCTACACAAATATAACCGCCTCGTCTGTTCCCAAAGCACAAGAATCTGTGGAAGCTTATCATCATCATCAAGTGATGCCACAGACGGAAGAAACAATTTATTCCCCTCAAGGTTTTACGGAGGACGAAGCCGCACCTTTTAGCCCCACTGTCAATGCTATCTTTGACGAGTAACTTTCACGTTTTCAATGTTCCTGCTCCTTTCCCCGCCACTGTACAGACACCAATTGCTTGCTTATCTTTTAATGTAATAAACATGTTTTTCCTTATCCTACATAAGAAACACAGTCTATCATGTTCCGCCGTGCACGAGAAGCACGGCGATCTGTTCCATGCGGAGAAGACAAGCGGAAGTGAAAATTTTGTTGTTCTTCCTCTTGCGCTGTACCATGTCGCTGACAGGGCTTGCACGTACATGCTGGCGTCATTCGCATGTCCGTCTGTATTCAACGGAGAATGTGTCTAAACAACTTGTCTACCGATCACCTAATGCTATTCTTGTCAAGTTCATCAAGATGTTCTCTTTGTCAACACTCGGGGTACAATGTCTTTTTGCTTCGCATCAGGACTGACCAACCCAAAAACGTATAGATTTCTTCTGTATCTACCCCTGCTGTCATGTATTTTTGGGAATCACCAGCAGGTAATGACTGTAAAAAAAAAAGAAGTGAATAGGCCAACCAACCGACTTGTAGTTCAAGCGACAGGATTGAATGGTTACATGTTTCTCAGTGGTAAGCTTCTTTTGATGACGGAGAAGAAAATTTATACCGATTCAAAGAATCGACGATACGATACATTCTACTGAACTATCTTGTTACAGCCCTGGTTGCCAGTAGTTGCTCGACGGGGGCTTTGCATTATCTCTTGTCACCTTACATCAATGCCATCTATCTCCATCAGCCGTCGAAAAAAGCAACAGCCACGTTAGAGGACCAACCCATCACAACCCCTAATACGGTCATCACCATCGAGACGCTCAATCTGCTTGCGCAGAAGCGACAAACAACGCTTGCGTTGCGTGACCTTCGACCCGCAACGGGTTTCCTCTCGACCTGGAAAGTCAATCCCAAACTGATCGAAAAGCAGCATGAAATGGAGCGTTTGAAAGGCATCAAACCATCCATTCGACAGACGAAATTTTGGTTGGACCAAAAGGGCAAAGCCGATCCAAAGATCATGGAAGGAATCATCCGTGTCATTCAAGAACACGATCGTCGACAACGTCTTGTATAAAATAGATTTTTTATTTTATTTTATTTTATTTTTTATCGCCAAGCACTTGGCTCTGTTCGTCCAAAGGAAATCGATGATGGAATAGTCATCCGAGACATGGTTGAAGTCATCTCGTCCATGAAGGCATCACCATCCTCTTCTTCCAGCCCAGTCATCTCCTCTTCCTCTTCTTCCTCCTGTTGCTTTCGCCGCCTTCGTTCTTCAAATGACAAGTTGCCTGTCACGACAATGTCAAATGGAAAATAGACAGGATAGTTATGCCGGTCGACTAAATGTTGACGTCGCTCATCTGTCTCTGCAAAGATTTCTTCGCAATCTTGAACAAAACATCCGTACTAGCCAAGATTAAAAAAAAAAGTCAGTTCGATGAATAGGAAGTCTAGGGTTATCGTACAATAGGGTGTCCACGCTCTTTTTCCATCTGTTTTAAAATATTATGGCATTCATCCAAATGACGATGTAACCACAGTTCTCCTGGAAAGATTTTCGAACACATAGTACACACGTTGCGGTGTTGTATCTCATAGTGTAACTCATAGGCAGCGGTTGAGGGGAATTCCAAAGGCATACCTTCCCTTGAACATGACTCGAGTTCGCAGTAAATGGGGCGGGTGTGATCTCTACAATCTGTTCAGAGAACATCCAATGCACAGGGATGTGTCTTTTTCATTACTGGATAAGTTTTCTGGCTTCTTGTTGAATCATAGCCACCTGTTCCTTGCTTTCTACATGTTTTGCATGCCAGATCGCACGCAAGGCAATGTTGCCTTCTTCAAAAAATACGTCGCTCGGTGCATAAATTTTTTTGGTTGGTGTATAGAGAGAAAACATCTTTTTGGGTGTGACGCTTCTGTTGTGGACGGTTTTCTTTCTTCATGGTGAATGACAGCATGAATGGAAAAGGAAGCTGATGGACTTTCTAGTCTCGTAGAGGTGTTTCAGCCGAAGAGAAGCGGAAGCGGTTAAGAGACCACTTCCATGAAACGGTACAGTGGTCTTGTCTTATAACACACGTTCATGTTTCCTTGTAGAGGGATTTTTTTCAGCTCAAAGAATTGGAGAAGATAGGGCCGAAAAAGGGCATTGGTAGATGAAGACAGACCGCCCTTGCTGTTGGGCTGATTTTTTTTTTTTTTTTTGGTTTAGTTGCCCAGTCAGTGAAGGAGGTGGTGTTGAGTTTGGTGGATGATGGTTTGGTGACGACGGACAAGATTGGCAACTCGACGTACTTTTGGTCGTACCCCTCCACGGCAATGCATAACGTGAGACGTTCCGATCTCTGCATTTAGAAATAGATAATAATAAAGCAGAAAATAGAAACGGGTCAAGTTGGATGATCTCAGAAAAGCACTGGACAAGGAAAAGGAGAGTCAAAAACGTTTAACGAACGAATGGACTGCTGCGCAACAGGGACGCGAAAGCTCGGTAATAGAACGAAATTGGAAAGCAACGTTCATTTAGTTAGTAATTTAGGAGGAGCGCCAGGAAACGTTGGAGAAATTAAAACAGGCGCAGAGCACCCAGCGTGCCCTTCGCACGGCGTTGCAAGAATACAGCGAAAACGACCCTGAGGTGTTTGCAGCCAAGTGTACGTAGGATAACACAGCCACGTGGCCAATTAACCCAACTGTATGTTAGCAAAAGCAGCGGTCAGAGCGAAGGAAGCAGCGAATCGCTGGACGGAGAACATCTGGGCATTGCAGTCGTACTGCGTGCGTCAGTTCGGTACGGATCGCCGAACATTCAATTTGTCGTTTGGGATTGATGATGAATTGGATACATTACCTTGAATGATGCCAGAAATAAACTTTTCTACTTTTTTGTGTTGGTTCTGCATGGTGACACGGACCTGTAACGGAAAGAACGGAAAATGAACCCACCACCTGGGCTATTTCCCGAGGTTCCATCATCGCCAGAAATTTAGATTCTACGCGATCATATACACCAACACAAGGTTTATTTCTTAGGATAGTGTTACATGTAATTTTGAAGATTACAGTTGCCACCGTCGTAAATATCAACGGTCTTGGGTTTTTTCTGAAGGCTTTGGTAATTCTTGCGTCTGTACACATACAGATCAATTTGTCTCGAGACAAAACTCCAGCTCTTATCTAAAAATACAAGGTTTCCCTTTTTTTAGTATAATATTCAAAACCCCGGAACACGGGTAACGGTACGAACCATCAACAAGGAAACAACCGTTATGCTTCTTGCTTGAGCCAGGGACAGACATGCCGTCAAGAGCAGGGACATAAATCTTGGTGTTTTTCTTGAGATCATTGGCGGCGATGGTAATGTAGGGACGAAGAGGCGTGCCATTGGCTGGGGAAGTAAGCCGGGGGTAGTACTTCAGTTTCTTTTTTTGGGCATGTATCTTACACGACAAGCCATAGGGGTCTTTCTTGGTGTTAAGCTCCATAAAGCATTGATAGTTTTTGCAAGAGCAGCTACCAAGGTTGATGATCTTGTTACCAACGAGGCCGGTGCCTTCCATGACCAAAGCGTCGCCGTATTCCTCAGGAACAGTGCCAATGGTCTTTCCAGAGCAAGTCTTAATTGTCACTTTCTTGCCACCGTAGTTTTTGTCGTCAGGGTGGGCAATCCAGTAAAATGTCAACTTGGTGTTGGATTGGATGCGTTTGCCGGAAGGTTTGCCGCCGGAAGAGCTGCCGCCCTTCTTGCTGCCGCTGCTGCTCTTCTTCTTGCTGCTGCTGCTCTTCTTCTTCTTGCTGCTGCTGCTTTTCTTCTTCTTGGTCTTAGAGGCAAACTTAGTCGCGATTTGATCCAAATCAAAATCCTCGGTATCATCGTCGTGCTTGTCAATGGCATTGGAATTGACACAGTACCATTTGCCAGTGATCAAGTTGTTGCAGGTTTTGCGATCGACTTGGGGATTCATATCATAGAATTGGTCGCGTGTAATACCGTACTTTTGGGCCACTTTAGTACACGTATCAGAGCCCTTCACTAAAATAGAAATAAGAAACAGTGATTTCGGCGGGTCGATATCTACCTTTGTGCTTTTTTTTGCACGAGGAAGAAGAAGAGGAGGAGGAGGAAGAGGAGGAAGAGGAGGAGGAGGCAACGCAGTAGTTATTTCCCGAGTAAAGGTTAGTGCATTTGCTGTTCACTTGGGGATTCCATTTGTAAAAATCGTTAACGTTGATACCGAATTGCTTTGCAATTCTGCTGCAGGTATCACCGGTAATGGCTGATGGACGTGTTACTGACATGGATCAAGACTATTTTTAACTAACCAGTGTAATGCTTTGAGCAAGCGGTGCCTCGGCGTAACAAGATCACAGAATCATCATTCAACAAATCTTCCTCGTTATCATAAGGAGAAATGTATGAGGGGCTGTACGATTCGTCACTAGTAGCCAGATCGTTCTCAGAGGGAGCTGCTTGGACACCAAATTGCGCAGTCGAAAGGAAGAGTAGGCCAATGGCCGATAAAGAGAGGTTTTGGATGCGCATGAAGCACTATTTTTTTTCGTCTAGTCGACAAATGAAAGGAATGGGAAAGGGGGCTGTCGAAAAAAAAAACGAAAGAAGAAAAGAAAATAGAAAATGAATGACACGTTTAAATAATATAGCAGCGCAGAGCAGGTAGGACAAAGCAATAGAAGAGAATATGAACAACAGCTATAAAATGAATCACAGGTATCTTGTGCTTCCACGATAATAAATCACAGTATACTTTATTTGTTAAATGGAAATCTTATTTTTTACCTGGTAACTGTTTTGGCCTTCTCATATTGAAACGAATTGTCAGAATTCATTTTCTATGAAGAAGACTCGGATGCTTGTGCCACCTGGCCCTCTGTGGAGAGAGAAAATAAATAGACGTTAAGCCCCAGCGTCTTTCCTTTTCTTCTCAGCATTCGATGTATGTGTACACGTCCTACACAAACCTTTTTTTTTTCTTTTCTGTTTATTGTTGTTACGTTGATAAAGCAAGAAGAGACTAACCTATGTCTTTATATTTATCTTCCGCCAATAAAAATAGGGCTTCATAAAGAGACTTTTTTTTTTTTTTTTTTTTTGATTTTTGACCACGTGAATCACTTTCATAACGATAAGAACAAATGTAAAAAAAAGAAAGCAATGTGCAGTCTACGCAATTGTCTTTCTAGAGCAGTTTTTGTCCTGTAGATAGGGCGTAGGGGCGTAACTTCGGTAAGCCACATGGTGGCCCGATGCCTCTGAACGGTTAAACATTTTTGCCTCCGCGCGTCTGACCGACAAAGGCACACACACTCTCTTTTTTCCTTCTTCTTCTTTTTTCATCATTTCCTTTCAAGATGAACCCTGAATAGTATGTATTGATGATTACCATGGAATGAAGAAAAAGAAAAAAAAGGTGAAAAGGCAACACATTGATAAATCCCTACCATTAGCGATTATCTTTTCAAGCTGCTCTTAATTGGCGACTCCGGTGTTGGAAAATCCTGTTTGTTGTTGCGTTTTGCCGATGACACTTACACTGAAAGCTACATCTCGACCATTGGTGTTGATTTTGTAAGGAATACTGTGGTGCCTTTCTTTTTTTCTTCTTTTTGGTGAGTTAGTAGTACTAAAAACCAGGGATTTTTTTTCTAGAAAATCCGAACGATTGACCTTGAAGGCAAAACGGTTAAGTTGCAAATCGTAAGTCTTTCACTGTGATAAAAGGGTATAAATGGATAATGAACATACTTATTTTTCTTCTTTTTTTTAGTGGGATACAGCAGGTCAGGAGCGTTTCCGTACGATCACATCGTCCTATTACAGAGGCGCACACGGGATCATCGTGGTATATGACGTGACAGATCAGGCTTCGTTCAGCAATGTCAAGCAATGGTTGCAAGAAATTGATCGTTATGCTGCGGAAGGAGTAAACAAATTGTTGGTTGGAAACAAGAGTGACCTTACAGACAAAAAGGTGGTAGACACAGAACAAGCCAAGGTAATTTTTGGAACTTTTTGAATAGTGAAAAAGATAAACCATTTTTATTAGGATTTCGCCAAAACATTGGACATACCCTTCCTGGAAACATCTGCTAAAAACTCTAACAATGTGGAGCAGGCATTCTTAACGATGGCAAAACAAATTAAGGATAGAATGGGTTCCACTATCCAACAACAACCTAAGTCTACAGTGAGTGTTGGTCAGGGTGCAGCCGTACCCGTTAAACAATCCGGTGGCTGTTGTTAGATTCTTCTCCCCTTTCACTTATCTTTTTCTCACACCTGCTCCCCTTTCCTTTCACTGTTCCTTTTTTTTTTTCTTTGTCTTTTTTGGCTGTCGATAAATGTCAACCGATTATGCCGAACAAGTCCGACGGCACTTATTCCCCCTTCTCCTTTTCTCTCCTTTCCCATGGTGTGTGAATGAGTGAGTATTCTGTACCTCACTGTTTTTATTTTATTTTTTTTCTCTTGTTGTGTGCGTGTGTGTGCGTTCGAGCGTGGGGGGTTTCATTCGGTTGTTCAGACAATTTCATCTGGTCTTTTTCTTCCTGTTCTACTTCATCCTTCTTTCCTTTCTACTTGCACATTACAATGAAACGATGGGAGTGGCAACAGTTAAATCCTTGGCGTGCCAATGATTTTCAATGGATTTATGGAAAAACACCCATGTCTAATTTATGGGTAAAAAAACAAGAAGAAAAAAGAAGGGCACTGATGTCTTTTCTTAAAAAAAAACAAGGTGATCTATCTGGGCTGGATGTTTTATTTTGTGTGTATTATTGCTTTGCGTTGGATTATGGCTCAACGACGTCGATTTTTACATATCAATGCTTGGCTTGTTTTATACAATGGTGCAATGTGTTTTCTCAATGTCGTTGTTTGTATGATTGGTACATGGCCATTGTGGAACACAATCAAGGTAAATAAATAAATTGACAGTTGAATGTTGCCTTTTTTTTTTATGCTTCTGTTTAGGCACATGGTTGGTCACTATTGACTGTGTACTGTTACATTGATAAAAGTGGTGAACATGGAAGGATGTTTTATTCAATGTATCTCAGTTACTTGCTGAGATACTGTGCATTCATGGATACTGCCATTTTGGTTCTGACAAAGGTATGCTGCTGTTTTTGGAAAGGAGATTTATGAATGTCAATAGAAAGCAATTCCTTTTCTTCATTGGTACCAGCACATGACTATTATCTTGATTATCTGGTCGTGGTTAGAAAATCAAAGCATTTTAGGAAGGTAATAAAATGAAAAATGAAATTCTCACCATCTCATGTGTTGTTAGCACGGCTACGGCGATCATCAATTTTGTACTCAGTTTTCGATACTTTTATTACTTATGTGCTTCTCTTGGTTGGAGTACATGGTTTAAGGTAAACAGAAAGAATGCATGGTTGAAACTTATTATTATTTTTTTTTTTTTTTTTGCTGCAGCCGCTTGTCTCCGGTCTGCAGCTCGCTCAATTTGGATCGGGAATTGTGTTAACAACACATCAATTGTTTGCATGTCCACAATCAAACAATAGCGTTCTTCTATCTGCAAGCATTAATGTCACATTGGTTTATATGGTACTGACATCTTATGACAATGAAAAAGTGGCAACGACTCGCGATCGCATAAAAACAAAACGCCGCCATCACTATCTACTCCGCACAAGAAGAAAAGCAACGTAATCCCGTACAACCTCAACTTTTTTAAGCTTTTTTTTTTTTTCTTTCTACAGCACCCCACAAAGTTTTTGTTCTTTTTTCTTTTCTTTTTCCTTCTTCACTTTCTGTTCAATGAATAATAAAAACGAATCTGATGTACTTATTGTTGGTGCAGGTAAAATCTATATATAACATATAAAGAATATGCAAACGAAAACAAATGAATGGGGAATGATGAATCAGGATTTCTTCAAAAGGACCTACTGGACTTTATGCTGCGTTAGCCTTAGCAAGGATGGGTATATCCGTACATATCGTTGGTAAGAAGTTATAAACGGAGATGTTTCCGTGACACTTATTATTTTTTTTTTCTTCTTAAAAGACAAAGCCTCTTCGTCTGGTAAAAAAAATCCTGCGTTATTATGGTCTCCGCGGGCACTTCAACTTCTACAAAGCTTTGATCTTGCCAACAGTCTATGTCAACAAGGTGTTCGTCACTGGCGATTTGAAACTTTTACAAATCGTGGTCACGGTAATAGCGCAACAAATATCGACCGTCAAAAGTTTCGTGTGTGGGAAAACGATGCGACTGAATTCAACTGGAGTCTATCATGCGAGTGTGAACGTGTTTGTAAAGGGCTTTTGGAAGCACTGGAAAAACAGAATATCAAAGTTTCCTATAACCATCAGGTCGTTGATTTGGAAGATGTGGATGTGGATCCTCGTACAGCTTATCCCGATCATTCTCCTCAGTATACCCGTACGACGATTCATAACTTGGATTCTGACCAAATGACCTATTGGAAATCGAGGATCGTAATTGGCGCGGATGGTACAAACAGTTTTGTACGACAAAAGTTAGGTAAATGGATCCTCCTTCTTTTTTTTCTCCAAGCTTTTTTTTCCAAATACGGCTCGTTTTTACGCTTGATTTTCACACCCCATTCCCTTCCTTTCTACAGGTTTGATACAAGTGACTCAGAAATCTACCACACGTTATTATACTCTGATTGTCTCCGTAACAACAAATTTTCCTGGAACAAAGACACTATCCACCGTCTCCAAAGGAAACGATGCCATCTTTATTTGTGGTAATTGCAGAAAATCACGAAAAAGAAGAGAAAGGGAAATTCACGAGCAAATCTCGTAGGACATCGGGATAAATTCTATATCTTATTTGAGCACAAACCTAGTTGGAGTCGTCTGACAATCGATGACGATGTACCACTCTCAATGGCACAACGTCATATCAAATCTGTGCTTGAACCTTATCAAATCGATTTTACTCAAGTCCATGCTTATTATCGCTGGTCAGGTAGGAGACCAAAAAAAAAAAAAAACGAGAATGTGGCGCTAACCTTTTCTTTTTAGCGGATGAACGTGTTTGCGAAGAGTACAACATTGCACGTCGTTATTTCCTTGTGGGGGGTGCTGCTCAGTATTCCACACCGCCCGGCTTATTAACAGCTAGTTTGGGGTTAGAACAAGTTCAAAATCTATGTTGGAAACTGTTTCTCCATCTGAAACACCGTGCATCTCCTTTACTTCTCGACACCTATGAAGATGAGGCCAAGGCAAAGGTCGAAGCTCTCTCCACTGCCTCCCATATCTTTGTCCAAACCTTCTCTCCTCATCCAACTCAAGCCGTCGGATTAAATTCAACTTACACACGCGAACTCCAGTATCAGCTCAAACGACACAAACGTTGTTTCGTAGGCGAAACCCCGTATCGCACCAATCTAATCAATCTGAACGCAAGTATTGTCTCTTTCTCCTCCTCGGTGGATACCGTTGTCGATGCATCCACTTTGTTGCACAAACAGTACAACTGGCGTGGCACCGTAGGCTCTTTAGCCCAGAATGCAAAACTTAAACCCTACACTGTCCTTCAATTGCTGATGCTACAGACACAACCAAAATCCCCCGATCCAAAAAACAGTCCACGATCAAGACGCTCTTGGCGCCCTCGTTCCCTCTCAGCCTCCAGCCTCTCTGCAGGCTGGTCACTCGCCCTTGTCGGACCCATCCTACGGCGGAATTCTGCACGCCAACACCATCAACGCCAATCCTCCACCTCCTCTCAAGAATCCTCTTCCGCCTTTGACGGCTGGCGCGGAATCAAACCCAACCACCACCAGCTGCTAGATCGCATCAATGCAGATGGCTCACCCGTCACCTTCACACTCCTTGTCTTTTGCGGCGCCCTGACAGAAGAACATTTCCAGAAGCTGCGGTTACTGAAAAGACACTTGGATTCGCCCCAATCCTTTTTAAATCGCTACGAAGCCTCATCATCACAGCCTCCTGAACCACTCAGTCCAACCAGAACCTACCCACCTCAGCGTAACTCCATGATCTCCGACGGCATATCCGCCCGCTCCCTCTCCTTCTCCTCTGCTTCCTCCACCGCCGCCTCCCACCGTTCTTCCACCACATCCACCTCCTCTAATTCAGGCAAATCCATCCGCTTCTCTTTGCTGTCCAGCTATCCCATGCCATGGCGTAGTTCTCTTGATGACGACCATAAACGAAAAGGGGAAGCAGTAGTAGAGGAAGAAGACGATGTGGAAGAAGACGAGCAGCCATTGTTCTCCTTTATGTATATTACCAACTCAACCAAACCGGAGGTATCTGCTTTGCTGGCAAGCACACCTCCATCCGTTGTGCATGGAACGTTTCCTTTTGGACTGAACAAGGTTTATCTGGACCACGATCAGCAATCGCATACAGCCTACGATATTAAGTCACCGACAGTCGTTGTTGTTCGACCGGATGGCTACATTGGTGCGCGTGTGCATCTGCGAGAGAATGAACTAGTCAAACTGGATCATTATTTCGATTCCTTTTTGCGACCACCAGCAGATATGAGTTCGGCGGCTGCGGTGGTAGCAGCTGGTTTTGATTGTTAAATAAAAGAAACAAAAACATATCCCGGAACAATTGTTGTCTAAGAAAACGAACATAGGTGAATAATTTAACCTTTGGCTATAAACGTACAAAAAAAAAAAGAACTTCGAACGACCTCTTCTTTTTTTTTTCCCCTCTTTTATTGAAGAAGATTGCTTCCTTTCACATTGCATGGAGACACATCGTGAACAAGGTAATATCGGTAGGATGTGTGTATTCTTTCAGATAGTAACGAACGCGTCTTGAAGCGCCTTATCGTTTTCCTTGGTGTCGTACACAACCCCACACCGTAACACCTCTCCCGCCGCCGCCACCGCCATCCTTACCAGAAAAGAACAATGGTGGCCATTTTCGTCGGACAACCCGTGATTGGGTTCGCTACCATCCAGTGCGCACCTGTGTGATCTTTGTGGCCGTTATCGTCGTTATCTGTGCGGCTGTCCTCATTCCTATCCTTATGAATGACGTGGGTCCGGCCCATCCGCCCACCGACGACGAACGCCCGCCGTTGGCAAGCCCTACCCCCGAGGGAGACACGCGCGACATGTTTAACGATTCCACACAAGCCAATCCACATGTTCCGGCCCTTTTGCACGATTTTGAATATGGGAAAAATACTATCCGTGGTGTCAATCTCGGTGGCTGGCTCGTGATCGAACCTTTCATCACACCCAGTTTATTTGATCAATTTTCACCTGAAGATCATGTGGTAGATGAATGGGGCCTATGTGCTAAGCTGGGTCCCACTGAGGCGCGCCGTCAGTTGCAGCAACATTATGCCAACTTTATCACCGAAGATGATTTTCGTAAGATAGCCGAGATGGGTCTCAATCATGTTCGCATCCCCATAGGGTACTGGGCTGTCCAGGTGAAAGATGGCGAGCCTTTTGTTCCAAAGCTATCCTGGGATTATCTTCTGAAAGGCATCCAGTGGGCACGTAAGTACGGTCTTCGTGTTATGCTTGAGCTTCATTCGGCGCCCGGCTCGCAGAATGGTTGGAACCATTCAGGTAAAAGCGGTCAAGTGGGATGGCTGAACGGTACCATGGGAGAGAGCAACGGAAACAGGACGTTGGAGATCATTGAAGATATTACCAAGTACTTCTCTAAGCCTGAATGGGTCCACGTGGTGCCTATCGTTGGCGTCCTGAATGAGCCTGCTATCTACCGCCTGAATCGCGAGCGCGTTAAAACGTGGTACAGCGATAGTTACAAAGCCCTTCGGCATATAACGGGCAATGGCACAGGCCCGTACCTGACCTACCACGAAGGATTTCTGGGCATGCCAGCCTGGACCGGCTTTTTTAAAGATGCGGATCGTGTCATTCTTGGTAAGCCATCCGTACGAAGGAGCAGGCAGTGACTAAAACAGTTCATCCTGTTTAGAAACCCATACGTATCTTATCTTTGACCGAGGGTTGGTCGCGATGCCACGCGAAAAACAGGCCCTGTTTCCTTGTGGCAGCTGGCGACAAGATTTGAAGAATGCCATGCTGGGCGTCGCACCAACAATGGTCGGAGAATTTTCTTTGGCAACCAACGATTGTGGTAAATATCTCAACGGTGTTGGCCTCGGCACGCGTTACGAAGGCACGCTTGTGGAAAACGGGCAAACCGGACCAGCTGTCTGTCCTGGCTGCAACTGCACGGAAGTAGAGGATTGGAAAAAGTGGAAGGATGATTACAAGGATTTTCTACGCCAGTTTATTGAACGCCAAATGGACTCGTTTGAATCAAGTCTGGGCTGGTTCTTCTGGACATACAAGACGGAAAATCACGTTAATCCTCATTGGGATTATTTGTTAGGATGGGAACAGGGATGGATCCCTCACGACGCCAATGCGAGACAGTACGTGTGCCCCGTATAACCTGTCGCTATTTTCATATGCGGATCGTGTGCTGTCACATGTCTGTACGACGGCGTCAGATCAAACCTTTTGCAAGTGACTTTAACCTAGTGTGATAGATTGTTTTGCACTGGCAAACACTTGTGATTTCATCAATGTATTAAAGGTGCATATTCATGTTGTTTACCCAGTGCAAATCTGGGATTGGTCATGGATACAAAATTTATTTACAACAGCATCCATTTAAAAAAAATCAGTATTGTCCTGGCGTTCCTTCCAACCAATGACTTTCTTTTACCAGATCTACTTCTTCTACATAAGATTCTCGCCAACCACGGACACCCTCGAGATAATTTTCGTGTAAATTAGCGCGGTATTCGTCCAATTTTTCCATATTTTCCAATGCTAAATCTCGACCCATGCGTTGAATTTCTCGCCCACGCATGGACATTTTTTGCGCATGCTGCAATGCTGCATCTAGTAAATCTCCCGTCGTAGTCACCAGCTTGCCCATCACAACTCGGAGAACATTGTTGTACCAAAATGAAATCAAAGGCATAGACTGAAGAAGGCCTACGTTCGGAACATTAAAAAGAGACACATGATCCAAAGTTTTTTTTTTGTACCTTCTAACGTCCAGCTGTCTTCTTGCCGGTAGATTTTTAAAAGACCACTTTCTTGATCTGTTTCTCGAAAATGAAGTGTTGTGATGGAAGGGACTTGAAGTTTAATAAATGATGGGAAAATAGTAGGTGAAAGGTTTTGTGTGAGATGGACAACGGCAGTACGCCTACACTAAATATTAGCTTTCTGTAGGTGCGCCTCCCCCTTAATTTTTTTTTTTTTTACCCGTCAAACACAATATTAGTAATAGTGGGTTCCTGACGATTGAGTGCTTGCCATACAGTGTAAACACTAAGGCGTTTTTTTTTGTTGGTCCATTGCATGTAACCATGACGACTTACTATTGAATGTTCAAAACACCTTCGGTGCTCATGACAGGTGATGTGAGTACGGCATCTTCAAAAAAGTAGTATTCCAGTATTCGTCTTCGTCTGATCGTACTGTATGAAAAGAGATCTTCAATAATATCTAATAAATTGAAGAAAGTCAGACTTCTTATGATTTTGACACAAGCGTACTTTTGATGAGGTTGGAGGACGATGTTTCAAGTTGCGTATCTGTGCCGATATCTGACATGGTACAATACAGAAATAAAAGGAAAAAGAAGAGAGGAGAAAGAGAGAGGAAAAAGAGGGATAAATAGAAATGAGGTTGCACAACCGAAAAAGCGTGGGTCAGACGCATTCATGTGCATTTCCTTGCTGTTGGTGCATGATGCGTTCGTTTAAAACGCCGATTTTGCGGACTCGCCCAAAACGATAGCCTCTTTATCGATCTGCAACAGGTTGCTATGCAGCGTCGTGGTCAGAGCGTACACAGATCGACCATAGTTACTGATGGTAGGAAGCGTTAACTGGGTACATAGTTAGCCTACTGCGTTATCCCCTTGCATAAGGGTCCTGTTGTTGGGAACAACTCAAAACGAAGCAGACGGAGGAGAACGAGGAAAATGGTGTTTTTTTTAGGTTAGATGATGATACCGACTGTTTTGACACAGACGACTGGCGTTTGGAAGTTGCTAAAGCGACGAAAGGGCATCGCATGATCATTGTGTCCTTCATCGGACCTTTGTGCCAGATCGCACGTCACGGACTTTCGGCAAGGCGGGGTGAGAAATAATCAGGCACTCTGCAAGCAACGATTCGCTTCTATCGAGAAACAAAGGTAGAGACGATACGTGCGATAAAAACTTCGAACCCCTCCCTTCGTTTTACACGTAAAGAGCTCTTGACTTGCCGTTATTTGCTTTTTTTTTCCCTTGTTTCGCCACTTAGCATGCCGACGCCTATCGAGACATGGTATACGGATATTCCTCCCATCACGCGCATCTACATCACCGCCACAGTTCTTACCAGTCTCGCAGTTGTAAGTGCTTGGATGGCAATGCATCGGCTTCATTCGAATAACGATCATCGCAGCAATTAGGGTTTGTTCATCCGCTGCGACTCTGGTTAAACTATGATCGCATCTTCTATGACTATCAGGTACGGAAAAGCAAAAAGAACAAGACCAAGGTACGACTGAATCTCCTTATCTAGTGGTGGCGACTAGTTACTAATTTCCTGTACTTTGGACCGATTTCAATTGACTTTCTTTTCCACATCTTTTTCTTGTACGGTAACAACCAAGGAAAAGGAAGGGGGCATCTTTTTCATTGTTCCATATTTGTCATTAGAGCTCGGTACAGTCGGATGATGGAGGAAGGGTTTTTTCGGAATCGGCCTGCGGATTATACATGGCTCATGGTGTTTTCCGCCATATTGCTTATTGTCCTTTCGGTAAGGACAAGGAATGCTTGCAGAAAAAAAGGAACAGGCGGATTAACGCCCTGAAATGGATAGCTTCTTTTCCCTGTCGCGTATATGCCATTTCTGGGATCACCCTTGTCATTTACAATGGTTTACATTTGGGCAAGAAGAAACCCATACATGCGACTTAATTTTCTAGGGCTCGTGGTATTCAGCGCTCCGCACCTTCCATGGGTTCTACTTTGTTTTTCCTGGCTACTGAACGGTCAATTGCCGATCGGCGACTTGCTGGGAATTGCAGTCGGGCATATTTATTATTTCTTTGAGGATGTGTGGCCGCGTGACCCGGCTAGCGGTGGAAGACGCTGGTTGGCCACACCACGGATCATGTACGTAGCTTATTTTTTTTCTTCTTTTTTTTTTGGGAGAACTCACGTCTTTTTAGACAATGGTTAATTCCTAATGGCCAAGATAATGGGGTTGAGATCCATCAAGAAGAAGAAGAGGAAGAAGAAGAAGAAGAAGAAGAAGAAGAGGTGGCGGAGGTAGTGGAAGCGGAGGTAGAGGAGGAGGTACGGCATGCAGAACAGGCGGAACAGGCAGAGGTGGAGGTGGAGGAGAGACGGGAAGAGGGATCTGTGCCGACAACAGCAAGTACTTAGAGCGGAGAGGAAGCAAGGTACTAATGGTGGCACACGACGGTAAAAGAGATGTGCTGCCCGATCACTGAGGCCGAATAAAGGCAACCACGCCATGCACAAAAAATTGTAGCCGTTTTTTTAGCATCCGAATTTTTTTAGCTCTCTTTTCTCTCTTCCTTTTACTTTTTGCTTTTTGTCACCCAAAGGTGGTGCATGTGACACCAACCGTCTTATTTGGAACACATCATACATCCCTCGAAAACACGTTCAACCTTTTTCTTTCATGGGAAACGTTATTCCTTCAAGAGATTCCTGGTCGTTTCGACAAGTACCTAAACATCTTCGTCCGTTGAAAGCTCCCCGAAAAGACCGAAAAAAGCGCCAAGATGAACATCCGCCCGCGGAAAACGAGTCTGACCGGCTAAAACGCATTCTACAGCGATTGGAAGACGAAAATGATAATTTTGAAGGCACCTCCGATGAGAATTATGATCCAATGTCTGGCACTGGCCGACAAGGTGCGTTTCGATGGTACAAAGGAAGACGGTATCACAGCCATAGCAAAAAGGTTGATATCCGGTGACGGATCATTCAGAAAAGCGTGATCATTGACTTTACATCTAGGGTGTACTTTATCCATTACCAAACGATCAACTAGAATTAGATCGCATGCGTGTTTTGTTTTACTTGATGCGCTGGGCATTTGAAGGGTAAAAAAAAAAAAAAAAAAAAAAAAGGAAAAAGGGTCTGGTGTAACCATCGGAAATTCATTTTATCCATTGTCATCAGCAACATTTTAGCACCTGTGGAACACAAACTGCAGAAGGGGATCAACGTATTAAACATTGGGTAAAAAAAAAAAGGAACATGTGGGATGTAGTAGAAAGTTTAATCTTGCTTTTTTTTTTCTTTCTTTCTTACTATGATTAGCTGTGGACCTGGTATGTGGGTAAGTAAGCCGGTTGATGTCTGTTTCTTTTTTTTAATGCAACTTAGTTAGGGCATCCTATTGTGGATATGGCATTAGATTATAAGTCGTCTCATTTTATGACGGTGGATATTTGTGATCTCACGCCGCCGGAAAAGACACCACCTTTGGAGAGATTCCCCCCTGTCGATCCTTCCGAGAACAACATTCGTCCAACTTCCGACAACAATACGTATCAGTTCACACCTGTTCATCCATCCCTTACAAGCACACTGCACGAAGTAAACCTTCCAACCATGGTGCCCACAACGCAATCTTGTCAAAGTTATTCTTCCAGCGACAGCTACTTTCCGGACATCCAATCCTGCCCTGTCTTTCAGCCTCCGATAAAACGTTTGCCACAACATGCAGCCGCCACAACTCCACCCATCAAAAAAGTTCTTCCAAATCTCGACTTGCACGTGCTCAATGTCAAAGATCAAGATCTTCCTTTCCCAGACAATACCTTTGACTTCATTTTACAACGCATGGTGACGTCTGTCTACACGCCTTCTGACTGGAAACATCTCATCACTGAAATGGTACGTGTACTGAAGCCAGGAGGTTACATTCAGCTAGTCGAAGTGGATTACCTATCCCATCGCATGGGACCAAGAGGGACACAGTGGTGCCTGCAAGGTAAACCGCATTCTTGTTTCTTCTGTTTTTTCTTGTTCGTTTTTCACACACGTCTTTTCTTTCCCTTCTTTTTTTTTTTTTCCTAATAGGACTTGACGTGATGCGGTCAAAACGTGGGACAGAACCCCGAATAGCTTTGCATTTGGTAGATATGCTAAAGGCTTCGGGACTAGAAAATGTCGACGGCCGATTAGTTTCTCTTCCTCTCGGACCCTGGGGGTTAGAAATAGGAGGATTGTGGGAACAGAATATGGAAGCATTCGCGGAATCCATGATGCCAATGTATGTGCATATGACAGGTATCTCCGTGGCAGAATATGAAGAAAACTGGAAGACGTTAGCGGACGAATTAAAAAGTCGCAAGGCCTTCAGCAACATTTATGCTGCATGGGGCTGTAAGCCCGAAGGACGACAAGTCGTGATCGACTGGGAAAAATGTCCTATACTACAATAAGCTGGCCCCTGATAGACGATTGCGAAACGTAACACCTTCCTCTGAGAGTTAAATAAAATCAGTAGTAATAAAAACTTTATACAACCCGCGGTAAAGGGCTTAGACCCCATCCTTTTTACATAAAACGCTTTCTCTTTCTCATTCGTCTACCAATTAACGCCTCTCCTTTTTTTTTTTTTTACTTCTTTCTTTCGCTTCTTCCTTTCTTCTTCTTTTTTCCTTTTCCTTTTTCTTTATTTTAATATAAAAATTGTGTGGGGTGGCTGATGGCATTGGACGCTAGCAACGACCGCAGAACGTATCAAAATATCCGCAGGTTTTTTGGTCGAATTTCCAAAGACGATCAAGCGAGTCTTCGTAGTAGCGCAGCATCGATGCGGAGCTGCAGTAGTTCGACTGTCAGTGATGCGCCGACACAGGCTCAAATTGATTTGGTCCGTACCAGCTGGGAACGTGTGTCTGAAATTCGCCACCCTAACGACGATACCAACGTCTCTCCTTCTCATGCCTTTGGTCTAGCCTTTTACGATGCGCTGTTCGAACTCGAACCGGAATCACGCGCGCTATTTGCCAATGTGTTCCAACAAGCTCGGGCCTTGACGGGTATGATATCCTACATGGCGCGTGCACCCACCGTGACAGGAGTGGCAAAACCACCCCCGTGTTGTCCCTCTTCTCGTAAAAAGTTGCAGGTTTATACCATTCGAGAAATTAATGCAAGAAAACGGGCACGCGAACAAGCATTGCGTGGCAACCCCGGTAATAACTCCGACATACCCGACATTGACGACGAGGAGGAAGAGGGCGATCCCGAACGCCTTGTACACCAGATGAGAGAATTGGGAGCACGGCATTATTTTTATAATGTCAGGCCACAACATCTCGACCTAGTGGGTGCCGCATTTGTGTCTGCATTAAAAGTACGGCTCGGGGCAGAGTACGTACCCGATGTCGGCGTCGCATGGTTAAAGGTAATAGAACACAAGGTGCGAATATCAAAAAAGAGTTTATTTATCGTTTTGATAGGCACACGCTTACGCTGTTTACCATATGCGGATAGGACTAGAGTCTCAGCAGGCCTGGGAAGAAGGACGGAAATACCAGTTACGACGTCCAAAGTCCAGTTGCTGCCTCCAGTAGCAACAGATCCCCACACTTTTTTTTTTTTTACAACTAAAAATAGCAACGATCCTCTTACTGTTTGTTAGGTTACACTTTGAAAAATAAAACATCTCTTTTCTCTTTCTCCTTTTCTTTTATACACATCCTATGACTGTGACGGTGTTTGCATCCAAAGGATAACCCTAACAGAGTTCAGAAGTCTATGCTAAACGAGATACTGAAACGAATAGAAATTAAAGAGCATTTCATGTTTTCCCCTTGAAGTTGATTGGTTTTTCCGAAGTGACCAGGGTTTTTGAATTTCCCTTTGAAAAAAAAATAATTTCTTTGTCTATCTTTTCCTCATGACACAATCTACACGAGGAAGAACATCCCATTGGCCTTCTTCATTTCGACCTATTGCTCCTTGCGCTGTCATTTCTCCTGTTTCTGATACCGAAAAACGAAAGCTCGAAGAATTAGACGGCTCGCAGCAACCAAACAAATTACTACGTAATGTCAAGAAACTTTGACCTCATGGCCTTTGCTCACTTTTTCTTATTTTAGACACAGAACATCATGGTATGTATGCTACAGGTAAATGGGTAATGACGAGGTCCACGGGTCTCATGGTAACAATAATCAGATCATTCGTTATCCGGTGACAATCCTACCCAGGCAAGTCGAATAAGTTGTCGTACAATTCCTCTCAATAACACGAACAACTTCAGCCCTTGACAACGGATCAACGACAACGACGTAAAGAGCAAAATCGGGCAGCACAACGCGCATTTCGCGAACGCAAGGAGCGGTATGTCAAGGAACTGGAAACGAAAATCAAATTAATGGAGGCTGCCCATGCAGAACAAATCGCTCGTCTGCAGAATGAAAACCGGCGCCTCAGAGAGATCGTTCAAGGAATGGAACCAACATCCACACCTAAAGATCCGTTGGATGTCACCATGTTGAAACCAAAGACACCCATACCCTCGCCCGAACCGTCCTCCTCACCAAAGCCCGTACGTGTACCTTCCTCAGCAGTCGCATGTATTCGGGACAAGGACGGTGTATCCTTTTGCGAACGACTAAAGGAAGAGGTTTGTTCGTCAGCCTATAGCCAACTACTGTCGGAACCACTTTTCGATGCATCCGGTTTTCTCAACGACGAGGTCACCAAGCATCCTGTGCCCATTGTGACAGCACCTTTGGAAGAAGATAAAGATGACAAATCGATCGACAGTATGACCGCCATGTTCGATAGATTTGCAGAACAGATGGCAAGTCAACAACTAAATGACACAGACATCACTGGCCCACATCTCATCTCATGCGTTGAGATCTGGGAAAGAATTACGAAACATTCCAGATTCGAGGAATTCGATCTGGAGGACTTATGCTATCAACTGAAGAAGCATGCTAAATGCTCTCAGACAGGGCCAGTCGTGGCTGAAGAAGAATTGGAAGAGGTGATAGCCTACATGGAAAAGAAGCTATCATGACATTGAATGATACGCCACACATTTTTTTCATGTACTTCACTGATCATCATCATATTTTCTTCTCATGTCACACACATTGTTCTTTTTCCCTTTGTGAAATATTTTAAAGAACTACTGTCTATTTCTCTTTTTTACCTTCCCCCCTCCCCTTCCTTTCGGCAAAACAATAAACAAAGGATACACGGTGTTTATTTCTGTACAGAACTTTAACAGGAAGGAGTAAAATCGAAACACATATAAACTGGTTTGTGTTACACAAAATAAATGATGACTAACACGAGAAATCACTTATACAATGATGGTCGTCCTTTATGTATGGCTTAAAATGACTTTAACTATGCGTTATCATGGGTGTAGATAGACTAGTTGAAGTAGAGAAGAATGCAATCATTTTTTATCTCTTAGGTTGCACAACGAACTTTAAGCGCTGGGTAAAGGATTTGGAACACTTTAGGTTCTACATTGGCAACACACGATAGAATCCTCTAAGCGTCACGAGAGACCAGGAACTTCAAGCTTTGATACGAGAGGTAGACGGAAGCAGGTTAATAAACAACCTAGGTAATTTGCAAGAGCAAAACGGCAAGTCATTATAAGATACGCGCACATTGGAGTTGCAAGACGCTGTTCTTTTTATATCCTCCTTTGTGTGGGGCCAGCCGGGATGTGCCGAGCAAATAGCTTCTACCGCTTGCACTTTCTTTTTTTTACACGGGGGAAGATAATCCTGTTGACCATCCAAGCCATCCCTCCGTTTACTTACTATGCTTGTTGCCAAAAATGAGGAACAAACGTGCAAATATTCAGCATAGGTATTGAGGAAAGCTTACAGTGCGTCTGTTTTTTAAAATAAACTAGGATCTGGCTACATTGTGTGCAGCAACTCTAAGTGTTATGTTATTGAGAGAGATGTCAAAACCGCAACAGTTTTTTTTTTATTTCGGGGGACTAAAGTTGAGTTACCAAACCTGTCAAGTTTTAAGAACACCATTGTTTTTGAAACAATTTCTTTTATGTGTTTGTGCCTGGGAAGTTGGACGTTACTCATGGTTATTCTTTGTCAGTCTCCACTTCACCAAATAGATGCCATCTATCCATCTCATAATGTATACCAGCAAATTGAGTACGTTTGAAGTAGAGAAAAAGGCAAATGGTTGTATCTTCTTGAATGACAACGATGGACAGTAGATGCTTGGAACTATAGTAATTTATATTGACACATACTGTTTATTGAATGATATTTTACGCTCTGCCTCTCCTACGTCGGGTACAGACAAGCAGGTACAGACAACTGAAAGCCACAAGACTCTGGCAACGCCTACCTCGGCCACCCGAAAACACGAACCGAGCCACCTTCAACAAAGAGATACGCGCTCTCCGTCACGCGGACTATGTAGCCACCCGCGATGGCAGAGATGCGGCCCTGTTCTCTACATGCCGACCAACACTACAAATCGACCCCATCCTCTGGCTACCAATGACCCGACAAGAGCGTAGCCGCTGCATTCGTTGGCGTCTCGGCTGGATGCCTAGTGGGAAGCCCTGGCCATGCCGCAATTGCTCTCTGAATTCGCGACTTAGCCGCTCCCATGCCACCCTCTGCCTACAAGCCCATCGCCGTCTCAAAGTACCTGTGATAATCCTTGACCCCATCTCGTTTGTCCTGAACCAACTTCCTACCCGCCAACCGCGCAAACCAAGCCAAAGACAGTACTGGCAAAACATGTGGCCCATTCTATGTGACCTCCTCAAGTCCATAGACCGCCTTACCCGTCCACCAGAACAATTCTTAGAGGACCAGACTGGACCATCCACACCTACCACTGATTTCCTCGTCTGGCTTGCGCGACCCCTCACCTCTACCACTTCCCTACTTCCCTCTCCACCTGCCACTTGATTCCGATCCTTCTCTTTTCTTTCTCTTTTCTCTCTCT
>JNEV01001654.1:0-160485 GCA_000697495.1 Saksenaea oblongispora B3353
GACATAACTTTTCTACCAATTTTCTTCACCCTTTCTCTCATCTCCCCCGTCTCTGATATTTATTTCCATCTTACATCTCTATCTCTATCTCTTTTTTTTTTTCTCTTCCTTGCTCACTCATCATCTCGATGCTAGGGCAACTGCTCGTAGGCCATACTTTCCGTAAGACTTGTTGTCTTTTCCATCATCCATCTTTGGTTTTGGTTTTTCTACACACCTTTGCTGTATTGATCACCACACAAATAAACGTTTTATAAGGTTCGACTCCCCGATGGGGAATACATTTTGATTTTTGATTTTCGCGAAAAAACAACACTTTTTTTAATTATTGTCCAAAGAAGTACTCGTCAAGAGCTATCTTTTGGTAAAAGAACGACTGCACTCGACAAACTTTTGGTACCTGTACCTCGAAATCATTACTCGCGGCGACTCAACTTGTCTCAATTTGAGCAACTTTATCGCCACACATCTCGATTATTTTATATTATAACAGCCAATCTCGCTTAGATCAACTTTTGTCGGCACTATCCGAAGAACGTAATTCTCGGTTTTCAGCTCTGTCCGACTTCATTGGCACATTGCGACATTTCGCCATTTCGCCATTTCGACCTTTCTCAGGAACGCACACTCAACACACAAAAAAAAAAAAAAAAAAAAAATTTTTTTTCGGAGCTGCAACAATGGTAGACACTGGACCCCGAGAACTGTTTGCGTATATCGATTCGGTATACTTTCAGTGTCCCCTATGTCCGGCGATCCATTTTACGAGCCGTGCGTTAGTGCTACACTGCACTAAATCGCACAAGTTTCAATTAACAGTTATCTGGAGGTGCTACGATTGTACTGACACTTTTCGCTCCCGTGATACTTTTGTGAGACACAAATGTATCCAGACATATATCGAAGACCAACACATACGAGTCCCACCAAACGCAGCTCCTGGGCCTGACGGATGTCCAATTGACGACCGCGATTTTAACAGCACCACCAAGCAATTTCTTTGCTCCCTCTGTGATTCCCACTATCGGGACATTGGTGCTCTGCAAAAGCATTATCACCACACCCACAAGCGACATTTACGCCCTATCTGGCGTTGTCCAACGGGTTGTGGATATTCCGGCGTCGATCGACATCTTATCAAGACTCACAGGAAATATGAATGCGATAATACCTCTGACATATCAGACTCTGAGACAGCTCACGTCTGCATCGGTTGTCAACGCAGCTTTCCCGCCCAGGAGCTTGAAACGCATCGCTTATCTCACCGTGGTCTTAACGAAGCCCTAGCAACGACTTGGAACTTACCATTCTCGGGTGAACACCAAAATACGCTCAAGGATATCATCGGTTGTGTTGGCTGGGATCTCGGTACCATCACAGACCAACTACGCGAAAAGCACATATGGAAACACCCTAATGTCATTCGCAAAACTGTTCTACAACTAAAGGACTCTCGCTCCTTTGTACGATCAACCGCCTCCAATGCAACCGATGTTTCCACTACGGTGGACGAATCTGATTATGACGACGCCACGGATAATCTATCTTTCGCTGGCAGCATTGATGATCTCTCGGCATTTGGTACGCCCGCCCAATCACCTCAACTACCCCCGCAAATCAATTCTCGACCTGTGCCGCTACAACCAGATCAGATTCTTGGTAAACGCAGTTTGGCCTGCCGTTCACCACAGCCTGACCGCGAACTATACCGCCACCGTCGCACCTCATCTCCCCCACAACGCCCAATCCGGCATGTCTATCGACGCCGCCGCCGTGCAAAGCAAACGGACACTGAGGAACCGTCCACTGGTGACCCTCATCCGCCCCTTACGCCACGAACATCTGAACGGGTACTTGCATTTTTAGACAGCATCGACTTACCCTGTGCTACAAGTTCTATCCCGTCAATTACCTTGCCCGATCCTATTGGATCAAATACTACAGCAACGGACATCAGCAATGACGTGGATCATGTGTCAAACAGTGGTGGATCGGATGGCGGAATTGCTGCAGAAGATTCTGGAGGAATAGCCGGAGGAAGTGATGGAGGAATTGACAGAGGAATTGACAGAGGAATTGACAGAGGACTAGAGGGAGGACTAGATGGAGGAATCGACGGAGGACTAGATGGACGAACCGACGAAGGCCTAGCGAGAGGACTAGACGGAGGAATTGCAGGAGGAATCGCAGGAGGAATTGCAGGAGGAATCGCAGGAGGAACTGATGGAGGACTTGCTGGAGGACTTGCTGGAGGACTTGCTGGAGGACTTGATGGAGGACTTGCTGGAGGACTTGATGGAGGAATAGACGGAGGAATAGATAGAGGACCCGAAGGTACTCGACCGACGGTTGCTGTTCCATCTCGCCGCTCACCGCAACGGCGCCAACGCTCTTCCTCAGTCGATCTCGACCTAGATTTTGATGCAGCCTTCCTAGACACGCTCATCCACAATACCGACTCACCATGCCAACGACAGCAACCGTCAGTGACACCACCTCCCAACTCTACTTCTGATATGGAACTCGACACGACCCCACACATCAACCCTTGGCGGCCTACCAATCCTCGTTCCTATCCAAGCGTTGCCACATTAATGTTGACCCACTCATCACGGCCGTATCTTCGCACCCCATTATTCAAGAATAAGAACGCTCGGTGCGCTTTCGAGACCACCATCCAGAAACTGGTCGAGGAATACTTGGTGACGGAATTTGATGATTGTGCCACGGTTGAACGCAAGAACAACCTATTCCACGACCAATTATACTTGCATATCGCAGAGTACACCCGTCCAACGCAAAGAACCAGTCCCGATGGACTCCAACACCTGGATGACGAGGCCACCCTTACCGAGCAGTTGCGTGACACCACTTTGCCAGGTGGCGATCGGCGCCGTCTACTTCGGGAGCGTAGCCGCATTCGTGAAAGTCGTAACGCTACTACCTTGTTCCATTAGTACCGCCACCGCCCAAAGCTTACATACGATAATCTCGTCAATCCCACTGAACGTCGATCCTGCTCTATCGCACCTGCAGACCTACACGCTTACTTCAACCAGAACTACGGTCCACCGTCAGTGACCTCTTCCTCATCTACACAGGTCTTACCCTCGTCTGGGCTAGTTCTTGGTAACATCGACGCTGACCTGCTTGATCGCGTACTCAAACGGTTTAACAAAACTTCCTCCCCTGGATTTGATGGTATCCCGTACAAAGTCTGGCTGCTATTCTTTTGCCTTCGATACCGGCTTCTCCAAATATTCCAACGCTGTTATGCGTTAGCATGGATCCCGCCGCACTGGAAGCTCTCACGGACCATCCTACTTTACAAAAAGGATGACCCAACCCAAGCCTCCAACTGGCGACCTATTGCACTGCAAAACTCCGTGGCCAAACTCTACTCGGCTGTGCTGGATAGACTACTCCGTGACACTGTATAAGACCGCATCCCGCACAATCAGAAGGGATTTATGCCTACGCCTGGATGCATAGAGCACGATTATTATCTACATGCCGTAATCCGCAAATCTCGTCGCAAGAAGCTACCGCTATACATCTGCTCTTACGACCTGAAGGACGCGTTCGGCACCATTTCACATGCTCGCATCAACCCAATTCCTCTCGGTTCACGTTAGATGTTCCATTTTCTCTATTTTTTCCTTTTTCTTATTTTAATTTATTTACTCTCTTCTTTGCTTCCCCGTCTCTGGTATTAATACTCCAGTTAACCCTCTCTACATTTAGACAGCTCCAATCCGATCGACCATCGGCTACCTGTCTCTACAGGTCACCATGTTCTCACGTATCTGTCTGATAGGTGCTAATATCTGAAGCGCGCATATACAGACCTACCACCATAAGTTGTTGCTGCTATCCGCTCATCCTCTCGATACCACGACAGCTGATTGTAGGCCACTTATACACGTCTGGTTTCTCTACACCTCTTTCCCGTATAAACATTTAACACTTCGACCCCCAAATGGGAAATACTTTTTTTGACTTTTTTTATATTTTAAATAAAACTGCCATTTATCCACTTGGTCTGAGAGTTCTCTTCAAGAGGTACCTTGTGGCGCAAGAATGAACGTGGACGACAAATATTTGGTAAAAAAGACCTCGACATTTCCATTGGTGCCACCCATACCGACACCTTTGGCGAAATTTGCTGCCGCGAAGTAGAATTTTCACCTTTGCTAAATTAGACGTATGTAATATGAGAATCTCAAGAACAATGTTGACAGTGTCATATATGCTAATAATATGAAAGTGTCAAGTAGAGGTTATCGTTGTTACTGCAAAGATTATGCCCGTCTCTGCTTCACTTTGGCTTTTGGCGTTTTACTTTATTATTTACGGTCTAAATATTCCTTTTATGATTCTGCTTCTGCTACTGAAAAGAGGAGACTTTGCTCTCTCTATCACATCCTTTTGCTTATCCGTACTTTAGCTGCGTCTACTGGTCTTACTGTATCAATGGAGGACAAAGTCATTCTCAATACGACATCAGCATTAGATAGATTCAACACATATTTTATAATCAGACGGATACCTTGTTTTCATTAAATTTAGATATCAATTTGATACGTTGCAATAAGACGGATCAATATAAGAAACACTACAACACATCCGTAGTGAAAAACGCTCACGCCCCCAAGAAAATAGCATTGTAGTCATTATCCCACAGTATCCGTGGAAATTTTTATCTTCAATACTATCTAGACATATCTGCTGTTTATAGTTCTACGTATTGCTAAGGAAAAACAATAATATAAAGTACTTTTTCTCAAAGCTGATTTTTTTTTTTGATAAATAGTAATAATGTGCCCATTTGCCAATGCGGATTCCGATCTGATAGTATCCCGAAAACAATCTCACTGATTGCAACAAGAGTAACCAGGTTTAATACAAACAGGATAAACTTATTCAACGTCGGGTCTGATCATGCTTCTTGTAGAACTTAGTAACGTACTTTTTTTTTCTGGGAGAAAGCTCAGCATTTGAATTTGAAATAACGTCAGGAAAGTTATTGCTACAATTACACTTCAGAATTTGGTGTCAAGTTTTAATTGTATAAATACCTTCAGTGTATTCTCCTGCTCAGTTGTTATAATGTTCCTGTGTGTTGATCTTCAGTCAGGAGGAACAATCAATCTCATTGGGTTTCACAGTCTGGGTCTTAACATGCCAAGCCACGACCACTCGGTCTGCCCTAAATTGTTTTTTTTCTGGAAACTTTGTTCACCTAATACGCCATGCCCAGCATCGACTTTAAGAACCTACCCGAACGCGAGGAGGATATCGACTTCAGCGATATTTACAAAAAACATGAAGTCGTCGTTGATGATGAACTTGACACTATTGTCGTTGTCGATGGCGCTCCCATTGTCGATGAAGGCAAGAAGGAAAAGCTGTTGACGGTGTTGACCAAATACTTCACCAAGAATGCTGGTGAAATCAAGGAGGGTGGTATTTGGATGCCTATGTCTCCCAATGCTGAGGGAAAGCAGGAGAGTAAAGGTTACCTGTTTATCGATTTCGTGACGCCTGAAGATGCCCATGCTGCGGTCAAGAACATGGATGGTTTCAAAATGAGCAAAACCAACCAGCTGTCTGTCAACAAATTTACCGACGTCGAAAAATATTCCAGCATGAGTGATGAGTACGTTCCACCAGCTGATCAGGAATTCGTTCCCAAAGAGCATATCAAGAGCTGGCTTACAGATTCACAAGCTCGCGATCAATTTGTCATGTACCGCGCAGAGGATGTGAGCATCTTCTGGAATCGAAAGACCGAATCACCTGAACATGTGTATACTCGACAGGTGAGCAAATGAGGATCTTATCGAAGCATGCAACTGAACCTCGATATAGAACTGGACCGAAACTTACGTGCAATGGTCCCCGTTGGGAAGCTACCTTGCTACCTTCCACACACAGGGTATCGCTCTTTGGGGTGGTCCATCATGGTCGAAGATTGTTCGATTCGTTCATCCTGGAGTGAAGCTTATCGACTTTTCGCCTAATGAACGCTACTTGGTGACATGGTCAAATGAGCCTATTGATTTATCTAAGGTTCCTGAAGGATCGCCTAATCCGTTCACAGAGTACGACGAAGGTAACCAGATTATTATCTGGGACGTTCACACTGGTGCATTGCTGCGTTCGTTCCCTGTCGTTCAGGATAGTGATGCACAAAAGACTGTCCGCTGGCCAATGTTCAAGTGGTCTGCATCCGAAAAGTATTTCGCTCGTGTTGTGCCAGGTCAACAATTGTCGGTTTACGAAGCTCCTTCTATGGGTCTCGTTGACAAGAAGAGTATTAAGATCACCGGTATTAAAGACTTCGAATGGTCGCCAGCAAAGACGGATAAGAGCGACGCCAAAAATTTACAGAAGGAAGATGTGTTGGCATACTGGACCCCTGAAGTGGGTAATCAACCTGCCAGAGTTACTATGATGACTGTGCCCTCCAAGGAAGTTGTTCGTACGAAGAACTTGTTTAATGTCAAAGAAGTACGTAGTTTCTTTATCAGCGAAGGACATACAGTATTCTTATTATCTGACAATAGTGTAAATTGAACTGGCAATCCAAAGGCCATTTCCTTGCCGTCAAGGTCGATCGCCACACGAAAACCAAGAAATCGACGTTCACTAACATTGAAATTTTCCGAGTTACCGAACGAGGTACTCCTGTGGAAACCTTGGAGATTAAGGATCCTGTCCTTGCTTTTGCATGGGAACCTAACGGTGAACGATTCGCCACCATCACCACGAACGACCCTGCGTTTGGTACCACACCTGGCCAAGGTCAGGGCGCTGTGACCGTCAAGACGATCATTACGTTCTATTATCTTGACAGAAGCAAGGCTATTGCTGGATTCAAACCTATGAAGACAATTGATAAGAAGACATCGAACTACATCTTCTGGTCACCCAAGGGTCGCCATGTCGTATTGGCTACGCTGCGCAGCTCCACCGTGTGCGATTTGGAGTTTTATGATCTTGATTTTGAGCCTCTCGCAGTTGAAAAGAACGAAAAGAAATCCGAAACTGGAACCTATGTCCAGCTACTATCAACCCAGGAACATTACGGTGTGACAGATATCGAATGGGATCCTACCGGTCGCTACGTTGTCAGTGGCTCCAGCATGTGGCGCCAATCGGCTGAACACGGCTTCTGCCTGTGGGATTTCAGAGGTCAAATGTTGTTCAAGCAAAACATTGACAAGTTCAAGCAGCTGTTGTGGCGTCCTCGCCCCAAGTCACTGTTGACTCCCGAGCAAAAGAAGAAGATCAGAAAGAACTTGAGACAATACAGCAAGGTGTTTGATGAAGAGGATCTTGCAGCTGGTGATGCCAATGCAGCCAAGTTTATCGCTGCCCGCAGAAAGGCAGTCGAAGAATGGTACTCATGGAGAAAGACGGTTGAAAAGAGACTTGCAGAAGAACGCAAGGCTCTGGGCAAAGAGCTGCAATTGGTTGATGATGGCAAGTCTGAGGTGATTGAGGAATGGGTTGAAGAAGTTATCGAAGAAACCGAAGAAATCATTGGATAAAACCCGTTTCATGAATTCTAGCATAAACCATCTGTCATCTTCTTTACGTACATTAAAATGTTTTGGGTGTTTTTAAAATAATGGCATTGACAAAGTAATCATTCTTGTTGATTCAAAAGTCATACAGAGCGAACGTGTTATACGTCGAATAGTCGAGCATTTAATGTTGACCCTGTAATTAAGCTTTGCAATAGGTAGCGAATTATTATTAGTCAAACCTGTGTTTTATTTGAACAGTAAATAAGAGGAGTCAACCTCGAACCCTGCGCGGTTGATATTATTAATAACTATCTTCGACAGATCCCTTAGAATCGAGGTCGTCCGAGTCATCGGCAAGAAGCAGGGGTACCAGATGAGGCCATTGAACAAACTGATCGCCTTGACGGAGAGCAAATCGGACGCCGGAGACAAGGACAGAGATCCAGAAGGTTAGCAGCAATAGGTATGATGTAGTAGATTGGAAACCCGAGTAATCTGAGCGGAACAAGTTCAGCAGGAGCATAAACAAAGCAAACACCAGAATGTATGGTACAACACGGACTCGCAACGGCTTGTCCGTGGCAAATGGACTACGGTACTTTTGTGCCTCCGCTGTCTGTGGCCGAACTTGATATCGACCAAGGACCAGATCAAAGGCGTCCTGTCTCTGACCGTCAAAGAAGTTATTCTTTGCGTATCGTGTGATCGAGTTGTTCAAATCTTGTAATGCGCCCGCTTTCGTTCTCTTTCCCGTTCTAGATACGTTTATGAGAACCAATTCTCTTATTAAACGCTTGAATTACCTGGTGAAATCTGTTTTCAAAGCCCCAGTACCTGAATAAGGGCAGCTGACGGCATCGGCATTATCTGCCCACACTAAAAAAAGAAAGCACGATTTAGTTCTTCCATCTCAGTGAGCCGCTACCTTTCTTACCATTGCGGAATACAAACATAAATCCTTTATGGTCTTCTACAGATTCGCCTTGACTTAAAATACCAAGCTCTTGTAGTTGCTGCGTTAGCACCCATCGTGCAAAATTGCTCTGAACCACATTGGTTCTATCCAAACAATCCATGCAGTTCGTTCTAATGACAGACGTCTGAGTCTTTTGTACAGAGCCTTCGTCGTAGGAGAAGTATCTATCCATTTTTTTTTGTTAACCACTGTTGGATGAATCATCCGATCTCTTACTCTTGTTTCATCAATTCGTCCTTGAGTTGGTCCACCAATAGCTGAATCCGGTCCCATCGCATTTTTTTGCATTCATTGTGGAAGTCAAAGTGCGTGTATTGTAAACGAGGATCGTTCAGTTGTTCTACAATGCGTGCGTATGCTTGACTCATAGGAAGTTCATAGCCTTTCTTATTGACCAAGTTGACAAGAATCTGTGGGCCATACATCTTGATTTGTTCGTCAAAGTGAGCACGGGCGGCAGCAAGCTACATACGAAAAACCTACTTAATTCGATTTTCACCTAAGATTTTTGTAGCACTTACACTCTTTCTGCTTTCGCCTACCCATAACCGGGGTGTGTACTTGAGATTGATAACCTGCGCCCAATGCAATGGAATGGATCCACGTGTCTGGACGTAGGACATCTGTTTTTTGCCAGTGAAAGGTTGGTCTGCGCCTGGACCGTCATACAAAACAAGCTGTTCCGTTTCGACGAAATTGGATACATGGCCCTGATCGTCTATGCCACGCGAAAAGTAACGGGTACCTGCTCTGTGCCGGCTACGGCGTGTAATAAGTCCGACCACAAACGGTTTACCATTGATACGCGACACCTGGAGTTCTACAACTAGTTTTTGTTGTCTTAATATCACATTACCACGCATAAAAGTTTCTACTCACATCCTTGCAGTACTGGCAAGATAAAATCGTTTAGCTAAAGAAAATCGGTTACATGTGAATCCTGGCTCGAGAGACTTGCTTACATTTTCATCGGCGTCAATCAGTTTACTAGATAGGTATCGATTCCAGAAAAAACGCTCATCGGCCTAATGGATATTATCAATTATCATGCTTTACTGTTGGGAAACCTTACCCTTTTCCATAAAGGCTGAGTCAATAGTTCCGCTGAAAACTGAGTCTGGCGCTGGAGACTATGAGTCAGATCGTACGTATGCGAGTAATAGAAGGTGTTGGATTTAAGATGGCTTTCTAGCAGATTAACGTATGTCTGTTCGTCTTGAACCTTGCGGCTCTGTTTAGATACAGCAGCTACATTGTCATTCTTACTTGATCTTCGGAAAGTCCAGCCAAGTGGTGGGGTAGAGGAAGAATCTGAAAGGCGGTGATACGACAAATATCATGGCCACGAATTGTACCGATACAGTCACGCTCGGTGATGACAATCATGTATTCACCTAAATTGGACAAGTCTTTGTCAGGAAAAATAGCCCTTGTTTACCGTTAATCATTCTTACCTGAAAGAAGTTGGATCAATCCCATCACACCATAAACAGTTAGGGTGCCTTCTTGTTCAGTTACTGCAGGCACAGTGTCTATGAAGAAAGCAAAATCCATTAATTAACTTTATCCAACCATATTAAACCAATATCTATTAAGGCCTACCTGTAAGTTTGAGAGCACCGGTGTCGCGATTAATGTGCAAGTTGGCACTAGTCTCGGATGCAAAAACGTAAGCATCCTTTGAGATGTACCTAATGATGGCTTAGTAATCTTTGTTTATAAACTGGAAAAGTATATATACAGCTGTAAACTTTTATGCATACTGCCGATGAACGAAGGGAGGAAGAAAATGGATATCGTTCAGCAAAAGGAACAGTAAGCTTTTCAGGGATTTTGGGTTTGAATGTCACCACCAAAAATTTACATACTCAATCAAAACTCCGCAACATCGAAAACCTGCGTGTTTCTTCTTCTTCTTCTATTTACTATTGAACTCCTACAGCAACTTTATCTAACATTTATGACACATATCCAAAGCTAGACGATAAGTTTTCTGCCGATTAACGGGATAGGATTTAAGCCACTGGTGAACTTGCCATGCGCTTTATTTGATAATAGATGTCACAACACCCACAGAAAAGATGTTGCAAACGAAATAAAAGATGTCGCAGAATGCCATCAAGACAAAGCAGTAGGAGACACATAGAACAAGTAATATGTAAAAAACGAAAGCGATAAAATGAGTACTTATTTCAATCATTCCCTGTCGATGTACTTACGCAACGCTGTTGTCACCGCGCTGTGGGTGCCGCCACCTCACACCATCATGTCATGGGCTTTGTACAAGAAGTTGAAAAATAAATAAATAAGCATAACTCAAAAGCATACGTCTTGTTTCATTATTTGGCCATAACATCGAAGTGCAGGATAGTGCATCGCGTCTAAATTAATTTTTGCACTGTTGATATGGTTTGCAATTTCGATTGACACAGCAAGAGGTGCCATTATTTGTCATCGTCTTGCCGTCCTTTCTTTTCTTCGGATGGATTATATGGCCGCCGCAGAAAGGGCATATCGTCGATGTACTGTTCTCATTCGTAACAAGAACAATACTGCGTCGCATCCAAAGCCGTCTATGCCATTTGCCTCCATATCTGAGATGACTTTCGGTTTGCGTTCCAACCCCTGTCCCTGCGTGTCAATGACTCGAATTATTGGTTTCATCTATCACGTTGTTGTTGCACGATCATTTTGCCGAGGACCCGGGACTTGTGCTAAGGTAGCCACCTTTGCTGTCGTCGAATCCGTTTGGTTCCTCTTTTTTTTCCCCACATGATCTTTCCCCATCAGTACTTACAGTCACTATTAAAAGGTACATTTTACGCTGGAAGGTGATGTGTCCTGGCGCTGAGAAGTGGTTCATTTTGCGTTAATCCAAGGAATAGTTCACGCCTGGATAACCTTAGTTTTGCATTAAAGTTCTTCAGTGATAGTTTTCCTTTCTGAAGTGAAAAGGAAGAAACTTAATTTTTTTTAGGATAAAAGTACAATGATTTTTCTATCTGTTTGCGGATAAGAACTAATGTCTTTGCGTGGTTGGCTAAAACGTTTTGCTGGACGATGCATATTGCTTCTGCGTTGGCTGAAGGATCAAGTTCGAGTAAGTTTACGATTTAATTTATGATGCATGTTAATTTCTTCCTTAGTGCAAAATTGTCCATTTACAGACGCAGCATTTGCTTGATAAACAGTGCAGTAGACTTGTTCTTAGTCTAATGGCACGTTCATTTTGTATGCTTGTTTGACTCGCTTTGCAAAATCTGTGTATCCCCCAATCAGTGCTTGATTGCCATGATCACAGCCCTCATAGATGAATGGTGAAGTTCTGTGGTTTGTGGAAAATGCCTAAGCCATCCATGTCAACGTTTGATTCATTCATTTTCTAAATCAGCGACTTACCTCTTGTAATTCCTTGGATCTTTCAGCCCACTGATCGCGGACATATGCATTTACATCTACCTTGATGTGGGGATGCTTTGCGGTCAAGCGATCGCCAATTTCAATCGCATTTTGAAAGTAAATACATGAGAGGAATCCTTCCTACATGAGTGTTTTTTCTTTAATCGAAACTGCCATTGAAAATTGCTAGTTGTCAAAACAAATACAATGTGGTAACAGTGAGTCTTTTTGGGAATGTCGTCGAGATCCTGCTCGGTTGAGCTGCTAGTAAACCAGGAAGAAAACAGCATAACAAGGGACCCCGATCACAAAAACGGCTGAAAGGGGAAGTTCAGTTCGGACACCGAAATAATGGGCCTGAAGGCTTTCGCCTTCCTACTGAAACCAAAAACAGGACAGAATAGCTCTGGCAGACGAAAATAAGTCTACTCTACTATTGATTATCGGTAGCTCTAAGATCATCTGATTATAAGCGTTGTCTGTATGGTCTGAATATGATCCACATACACAATATTTTAAAAGGGATACCATCAGATTGCCATTATGGGACAACGTCCAACTAAATATGTGTTTTTCTTCTTGATGTATTAATAAAAGAACTCTCCTACTATTACTCTTTGTTTATTTTCGGTAGGAGTCATTAGTACCGTAGTTACTTATTACACTTTCAAGGTTGTTTTTTTTTCTGGGAATGCTGTCTTCCAAATGCATTATAGTTCACCCTGCTCGGTCTGTAGAATCAAATGAAAATCGAACCGATGATGGTGATCCATGGCTACTTGTGGCTGCCAAAGGGTGACATGATACACTTATGCTGCTTGCGTCGTCGCTCTCGCCACCCATGCTGGGTCTACTACTGCTGGACAGACTTTCAGCTGAATCAATATCGTAATGTTGCACAGCAAGTTCCTGACAGACACGAAAGAGTGGATTATTAAGCGACTTGGATTGGTCCCGCCGTGACAACGTTCTACACAGTCTTGAGAGTTCTAAAGGTAGATTCACGTAATACGGTGGCACAGCCATATCTTCCACAATGCTTGGTCGTTTCTTGTTTAATTCATGGGGCGCATACGTAAACAGTGGGTCCCACGGAGACTTGTGTTGAGCTATTACCGGGGAAACTTCATCGTCGGAAGGATTCTGTATGTACAGAATTATAAGAGATAGCTGTAAACAGATTTTCAGAGCGAAGAATGGTACCCACCGAAATTGCATTGATAAAATCCATAAGGCCGTGCGTATTTTTCTGAGAAGGGAAGAAAAAAAATCAATTTAAAGGTCGCATAATATATGCTATTTACCTGAATAAAGTCATTAAGGTATACCATCCATGGCTCTTTCAAACTCGAGCCAGCCATATTTGCCAAATTCATTAGGCATTTAGCAAGTAAAGTTAATGTACGACTTGTTTTGACGTCAGGGTGATCTAACGCGGAAAGCGTTAAAAAATAACCAGATGAAAGAAACTCACCTTGGACGAGTCCAAAGAGTTTGGGTGAAAGAATGGCAGGACATATTAGACGCAAAAAAATAAAGCCACTAGCAGTAAAACTATAAAATGCCTCTGTCTGGAAAAGTAACACTATATATTACCTCACGCATGTGTATCTTGCTGTTTGTTGTGCGCTGCCGTCAGCTAGTCTAAATTTCTTGACTACAGCTAATTGAAGGTGTTCAAAAATAGCTCGTAGCTCACTATTTTGTCAAGCGCTTAGTACATTACCAAGAAACCTCAAGAAAACGATGGCTTGTGCACTTACGGTGGAAATCTACGGTGTGACATCTGAATTGTTCTCCACGTTTTTTGGACATAGAGAAACAAATTATCGCAATTCTCATTAAGAGGATCATGTTTAGACAATCGTGCAGGATCTACCTGTATTACACAGAAGCATTAGCCATGGTTAAATATATAATGTTGTTATTTTCTTTACTTCAATGTGAATTTTATCCATGCATAAAGTCCGAACAGACTTCCCAATAGCATCGTCAAGATAGTCTTTCCCAACCATTTTCATGTAAACATCCATGGCCTTGGTCAGAAGAGAGTTGCCTCTACGTCGAATTTGTCAGCAAATGGACCTTTTCAGGTTCCAAAACCATACCTAAATAAAATATTTGCATCCTCTATTGCCATGGTGTTATAAACTTAAGTTTCCCAATTTGTAGCAAAAGCTTACCCGAATTCAATAATGAGACTTCGTAGTCGATCAGCGATTTGATCCATGGTACAACTATACCAAGGCCTTCGTAGATTCGCACGAGATTAGTTGCCAAACCTTCTATACTAGGTGTCTTGCGCACCATATCGTAGATCGCGTCATTATTTAGTTCACAAAGCAACTTCAGGTAGTAAATATCGCGTGTATTCTCTTCCTTCTATATTTACCTTGGTCAACTCGTTGTAACGCTGGAGCGGCAAAATTATCTGATCATCTAACTTCGTACCGATGCGTAGCTCTCCAACAGTACCATAGGGATGGGCATACCCCAGACTTGCTAATGACGCAAGAGTACGATGCTTGCTTTCCTTCCGAATATCGTACCATTCTTCATTCATAATACTCAGCCCAATTTGACTGGCAGGAACAAACACGGAACCTGTAATCAATGACTTAACACCACAGTATCAACATTTCCGTTAATACCAATGCGTGATTCACGGTCATTTTTGCTGTTTCTGTTCACAACATTAATTGTGATACCTCGCCTTACTTTCGGCAGATCTCTATCCAAAATATGAGTAACAGAAGTTAAAACATTGACAAGGACGTACGAGAATACAAAATCCTCGCGCCAAAATGGTGTCGCGGATTTGGCTAATTTACCAGTTACTGCGCGTTTCTCGCTATCCACAATAATCTCGCAGAAAAGCTCGTTGTGAGTACAATCTTTGGCTGCGATATTGAATTGTCTTCCTTCAAGGACACGAATAGATAGTGTTCGGCCGTGTCGGTACATAAATCGGCTCGTTAATTTACTGCTATCCATCTCTGTCACAATGTCTGGAAGACAGCACAGTTTAAGCGATACAAGCCAGCAGTCTCTCTCCTGAGCATTTTTGGCTTGTAGAAAGTAGATTTCGACTGGAGAAACGCGTATGGCGAGGCAGTTTGGAATATTGTAAATAGATTCAGATAACAAATAAACCTGCTGTCTTTGTATCGTGTAAAGGTGAATTGTTTGATGAAGATCACATCCATTTTCCTCCTAATTCATTTCCTGGTAAATCGTCACCGTCAGACCATTATTTTTGCTTACCTGTTCGCTTTGTATATGAAACATACCATTTGCGAGTAGCCCAACCTTGACATGATACCATGCTGGTAAAGGATCAGCGACATTGGCCGACTTGTTTGTACCAATTTCTAGTAAACAGCTGCACGTGTAAGTCTGAATTAAAAAAAGGGGGAGGGGTAATATAGAAACGTACCTCGAACGTTGAGCACACCTGTTTTGATTAGCTTGCTGTCGTACCCCTTTGTGCAGTTTGCTGCACACGCTACAGCCATTGTTCCAATTTGAGCCAATGTGCCGTAAGTGTTGTTTGTATTACTATTCGTTGCCTGAAATATTACCAGTTATCTCTTTTTAGTATGTGCATTCAAATGGTTACAATCTACCGTAGCATCGGTTTTAAGTGCAGAGGCTTCCATCATGACAGTTGATGCCGAAAAACTAGGTCGCTTAGATAGAAAAGTCTTTCCATTTCCATTTTCTCGTGTTGAAGGTATCTATGCAATAGTAACGTTATAGACGAACAATTTGCTTACAAACTTACGGCACTGCGTCTAGCAGTGAGTTGTCTTTTAGGGACGGACTCTAGCATGGGAATTGCACGCCATGAACCCAATGCCTTGAACCATTCGGAGAAGTCGAGTACTGTCTCTGCCTGCAGATACATTTCGCTAATATCATATCATTTAGTACCACACAGTTGCACTTCTTTTTGGCATATTACACGTCGTGCAGCGTTGAGGATAGATGGATAACGTTGTCCCGTTTCTCATTATCAGCTACTTGGACTGAAGCTGACTTGAGATCCATGACAATAACAGCGTTTTGCTGTTTAAAGAAGTATCAGTACTATTCTCAGGACTGTAATCACTTACCCCTTCTTTTTGATACCGCATCAACACACCATCGTCCTTAATATAAAAATAAAACCTTTTGACACGTAAGGGGAAGGAATAAAATAGCGTAGACAAAAATGAGCTGACTTATACCTTTTCCACACTGCTTGATTTCCCTTTCCTTGTTTTCGTTTCTGCAGCAAGTAGCCTTTTATAGTCGCTTTTGATGTAAAAGTTGAGACAAATTGCTTGGATAGCATAGAATCAAGACTACTGTAGCGTTGCTGTTTATTTTAATTAATAAAGGGAAGGCTAATTTAGTTGAAAGTAAAGATCGAGAAACTTACCATAGTGCGTGGCTTATTCAGAAAAGGGAAGGCCATGATGGACGTGGGCGAGGACGGCCTCGAGCGAAATGGGTCCAACACAGTATCAGTGGATATTCCGTTTTTCAAGCTATCGTGATATGTTGCCAACTTTTCTTGAATGTAGTAAGAAAGACCATCATGTGTCTAGTGTTGAGAAAAGTAAGTTCAGCGTCAATTAACAAGGGGGGTAGTCGCTACCTCGTAATAATCATCATCTAGTCGACAGGGTGTGCCGGTTTGGATTAACCCTGTCAAGTTTTCTAGTATTTGCATATTTCTCTGTTTTTCTGTCCACATTGCTTGCAGCAACTCTGGCGTCTTTTCAAACAGGTAGCTGTTAGTTTCTTTTCAAAACGACACCCAAGTAGCATTTACCTTTTTCTCGATCAAGACACGCGTAGAGCGTATCATATCATTCAATGTGTAAATGTATTCCAAGGATACCTCACAGAGGGTCCTTTTTGAAACGTACAAGTCAGATCTTACATCCTATGAGGGCGAGTGAGAATTGACAAGGTTTCCTTATTGGGATTACATCAGCTGTTGATTTACTCGCGCTCCCCTTTGATTTCTGTGCAGCACAATAACGTTCTGAAGACTGCTCATGTTTCTCTTGCGCTTCTGTCAGGGTTTGATGAAAACGCTGGTGCAAGAATAAGAAAAAAATTAAGCCGAGGGAGGTGGGACTTACTGTCATCGTACTGGTGACGTGGAGTGTGTGTCTATACAAAGGGTCGTCCGAGTCGTTTTTTTGTGGGGCACTGTCAGTTTTCGTTCCAACTAAGCCGACTGTTGATCAAAACATTTTCCGTACGGGAACGCATGTCATATACATATATATATACATATATATACATATACATATATATAGATTGATACCTTGGCCCATAAGCACGGACGTTTGATCGACTAATTGGTTGATAGACTGCATATACACTTTTCGATGGCGTTGAAAATTCAGTATCGAATTTCCCCCTGATGAAAGTATATCACGTACCTAATTCAAGTTGGCGGCATCTCTCTATTACCTCATACCAGTTAAGGAAGCGTGATAACCATTCTTGATGAATTTCAATGTATTTATGAAACCTTGGTGAATCTGTCCAAACATCTTCGGATTCAATCTCAAATGAGCATACAGGTGAAATAACTCGCACAGTCATTGTTGTATGTTCTGACATTGTATGATCAGGTTTTGACCGAATATCTTCTAAAGAATCTGCTGCAACTAAATGTTGGTTTTCTTTTTGACCTGTATTTCTAAGCGAGAGAGAGGTTGATGGTACCACGGTTAGTTCGGACTGTATTAAATGATTAGGATGTCCATGGTCTACGATTAGTGGCGTCTGAGTCGAGATGGATGTTGGGTCTGTCATCAGAAAAGAAAAAGAAAACGAGGTAAAAAAGAAAGGAAAGACAAACGATGAAAGTTCCTTATTTTTGTCTCCAAGGAAAAAAGGGAAAATCGAATCCACCTCCAGGGAGGTTTTAGCCAAAGAAAAAAAGGGGCGAGTAGAAAATATTCACGCCGTTTTGTGAGATAGTATTAGCAGCGGAAATCGACAAGAAGTAGTATAAAAGAGTGCAAAGGGTAAAAGGAGCAGAGGAGCAGAGGCGTGGGGACAAGTAAGAAACCCTTTTCCTGTCATTGGATCAGCAAAAATGTTTATTTAGTTCACCATAGTTACTATCCAGTTAACGGGTAGATCACAACGATGTTATCTTGGGGCCCTTTTTCGAAACGTGTATCGATTTATATTCTTTTTTACTCCTGAAGGCTCCTATGTTTTTAACCTCCTGTTATTGTCTTTCGGAACCATCAACTTTATCCGGTTCAACATAGGATGATGACGCTGTATTGGTTCATTTCCCCCAAAGACACACTTGTGCACGTATAGCCATCCATTTTATCTACCCAGTTCAAGTCTGAATGCACCCCTTTTCTTTCTTTCTCTTTCATTTGTTGCTTATTCTTTTTTTCTTTTTCTTTTCTTTCTTTCTTCTTTCTTTCCTTATTTCTTTGAGCGTTTCAAAACCGAGCTCATTCCTACTTTTAACGTACATCGCTAGAGTTTGACATGCTCATTGTGTTCGCTCAGAATGGACAGCATTCAGGCTTTTATTTCTGAAGCAGCAGAATGTCTCGGCTGTGGGAATTTGCAGGTATAAAACGGACACGCAACTATCATCACTTAAAAAAACTTTAATAGAGCTCTTATGACCTATATTTAAAGGCACTTCATGCCGCTTTAAACGAACTCAATAAACTAAAATTTATCGATCACTGCAAGTATACTTTTAGCACAAAGAAAAACTAAATAACATGTCTCCTATTTTTTGTGTATGTAGATGTTTCTGTACGACCAAACAATGTGGCACCCATATTTGTACTGGCACGAACTTGCTTACAAAATGCGGAAGATATCTCAAAGAAGAGAACAACAACTTTCCTAGACGACAGCATCATCCTGATGGATGAACCCGCGGAGATTAAATTGCCTCCGCCCGTACCTCCAAAACCGAAATCTATCTTGTGTAAACGTACCCCACCGCCATTGCCGGCAAGACCAAAACCGGCAAGACCAGCTCCGCTGCAACCTCGTATTGTGGAACAAGGGGTATGGGATTTGGATGATGATGGCGATGAAGACGACGACGACGACGATGATGATGTCGACGATGATGATGGTGTGTTCTCTCTCTCTTCTATTTCCATGTATCTCTAAACAGTAACTAGAAATAGCGCAGCGCGAAATCAAGTCAAGACCACATGCTTACCGTCGTTCATCCACATCAAATATACCTATTCCTGCATCACCCGTATCTGTGAATCCTCTTAACGCAGTAAAAATGTTTCTCTCATTACCGGGTTCAATAGCATCTCATTCAGACCAGGGAAAGAAAGCAATCTCAGATACGGACCAGGAAGATATGACATTCTTAAAAGTTGCTGTCGATCCTGCCTGCTTGGTTCCAGCACAGATCACAGTTGGTGATACCCTCGCTCCAACTCCCGCCGAATCCGTACCGTTAATACCCCAAGCTCCTTTACGTTCAATATACAAATCACTTCAGTTAAAACTGAATGAATTGGAAAAAGCAAAGGCTCCCAAAAAATCCATAGCTGATATCAAATTATCATTGAACCGAGTACGCAACATCCACATGTCAGCTACAACCGTTCCAAATATTTTACAATTCCCTCCCATGCTCATCGCCTACCAGCTCACCCTGATTGATTCGGCCATCTTTCGGAACATAGCTCCGGCCGCGCTTCTGTCACATTCACCAAAGACGCCGCATTCTGCGATTGTGGCGTCTACCGATTTCTTCAACTATCTCACACGTGTAATCGAACATTCTATTTTACTCCAACAAGGCGCTTCTGGCCGAGCACAACATATGCATTACTGGACCAAAGTTGCATGTCGATGTCATCAACTCAAGAACTATCAAACGTTAAAAGCCATCGTATCTGCTTTGGGAACACCTCCCATTCAACGTCTTAAACGAACATGGGCATTTGTTCCAAAGCGAACGCTAGCACGGTTGGAAGAGCTTGGTCAGTTTATGTCGGAAACATCAAACTACGGCCGGTATCGCGAGATCTTGAATGACGCAGGCAATGAACCGACAGTACCATTTTTGGGCATCTTTATCCATGACATGACTTACCTGACAGCACTGACAAAAAACCATTCAGATATCAGCTCATCTCCCTTCCCACAACAAGATTCAAGAGTAACCGAGCTGTTAAAACTATTCGAAAACTTGCAACGCTGTCCCCCCTATCCGACAGCCATGCCGCCCACGTGCCTCAAAGATGTCAATAAAAACCGGCGCCGCAAACTCTCCCATGCATTGAGAGCAGGTTCAGCCATGAAAAGACACCTGGTCTTTTCTACTGCAGATGATGAGACAGGTGAACTCAGTGTGGAGTTGCAACAATGCTTAGTGACACAGTATCTGGTAAGACACGCAAGCAATGCCGTCCGCATTTTACGAAAAATAACACTTTATTGTTGTTGTTGTTCTTTAGTTGACCAGATCCTGGGTGGGTGAAAAGGTAGTTGATGAATTGAGCATTTTGCGTGAACCACCAAAGGCAGTACGTAGCAATTCCGCGACGGAATCGGTTGCTGCTACCAATACCACAGCTTCTGGCGGCGTTCGTAGCAGCTCGGGCAGTCTTTCCAGCAGTAGCGACAGCCGTCCAATTAGTATAGAAGACAGCACAGAGTGCGTCGATGTTGTACAGGATGATGAAGACACAAAGCAAGACAAAAAGGACGGTTGGTATTCCTTCCGAAAGTTTGTTCGGAAGAGCATGGATCATGGTATTGGCAGACCAACTGCAGGTGGGGCAGCTGCATCATTACTAGTGGAGAATAATAGTAGCCCCTTGATGCGATCGCCAAGACACCTATCCTTTGATGAGCATTTAGATGATAACGTGCCACGTCGGGACAGGAAATTTGAAACTGTACGAGAACGGATGCCACAACGTGAAGGAAGCATTAGTTCCCAAGGTTCTTCAGCGGCCTCCTTCTTTCGCAAGGAGCTTTGGGGATCAAAGCCCATGCAAAAAAGTTTTAGCGGTCTGACAGACGCACAGCTACTGCATCCACAGTATAAATCGTCTCCTACTGTCAGCGGAAAATCACAATCAGTCCGTCGACGACGCAGTTCCTCTACATCACTTCCGCAAATAAAACCAACCGGCCCGTTTGATTTTGGAGTACGCACACTGTCAAGGAGCAACACAAAACATATATCTACAGAGACATTCCTTGATTTCTCCCCACATCCACTTGACCCATCACCACCAGAAGTTAAAAGACAGTCGCGTTCTTTCGACGATTCCAGCAAATGCGACCTATCTGTGACATACAACGGAACAAGATGAACGAAGAGGTTATAATCGCTTGTACATATTGTTGAAAGGAAGTTCTTTTTCTTTTTCTATTTCTTTTTCTTTTTCTTGCATTAAACCATGTTACTTGTCTTCTTTCACGACGTAGTAATCTCGTACGTTCTCTCTTGTTATTCACGTTGTATGATTTCTAAACAGAGCATGAGCATCGAATCGTTGAAATAAATAAAAGTAAATCATCCAGCATACCTCCCATATCTTCCAGATCAAGCTCATCATCATGAATACCCTCCTTCTCAGCAATAACCTTAGCCGTTTCCATAATGGATGGATGTACTACGAGCGTCTCTAGATGTATTGGTTCACGATATGATGCACTGTAACCAATCATCAGTTGTCGATCATACAAACATAGGGAAAGTTACTACTTGCCGTTGTTTGTTGATCTGTCTTGCCATACTTTCCCTTGCTTCCTTTAGCGTTGTAGGTGAACAGGTCTGATTCACAGAAGTCAAAAATGAGCCGAGTTCTTTTTGCTTCATTCCTGAAGGGAAGGCAAGGTGCCAGTTTTGCAGTAACTGGTAACACTCTTCGATTTGTCCAATCCAAGTCCGAGATAATACGTAAAGACGGCTACATAGGCTCATATAAACAAGGGATAGCGAGACAAAATGTTCAAGCCTCAGAAGCACCGTATGATCTCTGTACGTTTCCACAAGGACAATTTGTAACTAACAGAACACGATAAGACAGGATAATTCGCTTTGAGATTGTGGCACTAACTTTATCGAGTAGTAGTGTAGCTGCAATCAGTCGATGCATGGTGTATTCCGCAAATTCTTTGCTAGGTATGTAATTCCATTTGCTTTTACATCCATCGAGGCTTTGTGTCGGTGTAAACAAATGCATGTAACTTTTCTCAAAAGCTCAACTTACGAGCGAGCATTCCAAAATGCCATGTAAATACCATTAACTACTTTGTCGACTGCTAACGTCTTGAAACGCTTAAGAAGACGTCGCACCTAGTTGTATAGATAAAAGTTTGGCTATTGTTTTAGCATATGAGGTAAATTTACCTCTATCGTTCGTCGAAATCGATGGAAAGGGCGATGTTGATTAACATTCTTGTAATGCAATCTGTCCCAAACAGTTGCATCGATCCAAAATAGTTTGCGCGAGCCAAGCGATGTTCGAATATTATTGAGTTTATTCAATTGCTTGTCATGGTTGATCAGTATCCTTTTGTCTAATCGCTCCTTTGGCAGAACTTTTGTCGTAGGAGACGTCGCGTTTAGCAATGTGTACGAAGGTGGGATCATGAGTTAGAAAGACACTCCGCTAGTGACTTTGTTGTCCTCATTCAAAGCATGAAAGCTGTCGGCGTATGAAAAGTCTAAGAAAGAACGTAAAGGACCTTTGATGGATACAACAAATGCAGAAAAACTCTTATTTAAGTTTGATCTACATGTTTATGAATGTTCATTTCAAGTATTATGCAAAAAAAAAAAAAGCTGCAACGACTACATATGCATGAACTCTCCTCTTTGCTGGAGAAACTCAATTACTGCTGGTACCGTCAACCAGGAATAGAAAGCTATCTCCTTTCTCTCACATATTCAAGAGTACTGGTTTGACGCTGGCTCTAATTTTTATTGTGCAAATGTAGACCTGTCAACTCTTTACCTCGCAGTGAGCGTTCATTCACGGAATTATTCGAACGTCTTATTAAATGAAGAAAGAATAAAACGAACCATCTAGTTTAACAATTGCTTTAAACAACTATCTATGCACGATGTGGGATTATAGCTTGTGTTAGTGGCGGAAGGAACAGGAAGAGTAAACTGTGTGAATACGAGGAGGTAAAAAGAAACTTCCGCTGGGGACGAAATCGTTCTCCGGAAAGAGTATTAGGAACAAAGCTGCGTTTGTCTCCAAAAGCTTATCAACAGGACTAAATGTTTTATCATAAGCGATGAAGAAAACGGTCAATGCATGTACTATTCCTTGAGCTTTGAATTTACTCTTGCTGATCTCATTTGTGATAAGCGGTTTGATTTGCTACACACAAACGCTTTATGCATCCTGTACACCTTTTAGCCCACAAATCTTACGTCCTAACACGTCTAGGTTATAAGTTCTTCTGGTTACACATATGCAAAGTCAAAAGTTGCCTATTCACACCTTCGTCATAGCGTACAGCAAGGAATTCCAAATGACGTGTAGCTTCAAGACCCCTTGTAAAACTTTATAACATAAACAGTTTACAACAGGTTGAGATGGTCTAATAGCATCTCATCATATCAGGTGGCTCCCGTGTGATATTGGCTATCGCCGTTGGGCGGACATTCCCCTTGGCGGCAAGTAAACATGCGTCAGAGCATATCAGTGGTTCTTACGGTTATGGATATTTATGTTCCATCTCCAATCTTACACCAGATGATGATTAAGTTTACTTAGGGTATATGGTGATGCCGCATCTTTCGTATATGTCTTCTTTTCCTACTACGAACTTGGGAATCTCTGGCTAACCGTTCCTTTTGCTTCAATCAACCATATCGTTATCCACGTCGGCTTTTTAAATTGTATGTGTGTCGGTCGCATGATCGTGAGAGATTTGCGCCCACATTTCATTGGTTGTTTGATAAGACTATGGAAAACTTTACCACGGTTGATTTTCTTGCATTTAATAAGAACCAGTTTCTTTTTCGTGCTTGCTTTTACTTTATTCCTCTGTAATTGTATCTATGGTCTCATTTATTCATGCCCATCTAGCAACTCGGCGTCCTGTCCAAAAAGCCTTATTGAGATCTTTCTCTTCTACAACACGTGTGTCTCGATCTGCTCAGCAGACAGCCAAGGCATACCGAACTATTGGTCTTCGTCGTGAAGATAAAAGCCGTTGGGAACGACGCGTTGCTTTGACACCTGAGGCTGTCGAGCGATTGATCCAGCAAACTGGAACACGAGTCTATGTCCAGCCAAGCACCAAGCGTATTTTTACAGATGAAGCCTATAAAAAGGTACGATTTTCCCTGTCAAACTAGAGATAGAAGTTACTGATGACAGCCTCCCCCCCTTTTTTTTTGTAGGCTGGTGCTACTGTCACCGAGGATCTTTCTGCAGCCGATGTCATCCTGGGAATCAAAGAAGTCCCTGAGACATCATTAATCCCGGGAAAGACCTACGTGTTCTTTTCTCACACACACAAGGGTAATGAAAAAAACATGCCCATGTTGAAGTCAATTCTAGACAAGGTGACAGAAATTTCGTGGGAAAAAAAGGAATGTCTGACAAAAAAAAATTTCAACATAGGATATCCGCTTGATTGACTACGAACTAATGAAGGATGAGACTGGCAAACGTCTAGTGGCCTTCGGCCAGTTCGCCGGTAACGCAGGTAACTACTGTTTTCCCCTCGTGTTTGTGTTATTTACCTAATATATAAACGTCTTTCAGGTATGGTCGATGCCTTGCATGGTATGGGTCAGCGTTTCCTTGGTTTGGGATACAGCACGCCTTTCATGGTAGGAAGCGTTTGACGTCCCTATGGTTTGTCTAAATTAGGAAATTAGTACATGTCAATGGCACATGCCTATCGTTCGATTGCGTCGGCGAAACTTGCTGTCAGTGCTGTGGGAAATTCGATAGAGGATGAAGGAACACCCAAGGATTTCGGCCCTCTTGTCTACGCATTCACTGGTGACGGCAATGTTGCCCATGTAAGGATATCCATTTTTGTATGTTATTTTTGTAACACATAAGAATGGTAGGGTGCATTGGATATTTTTAAACAGTTGCCTCACGAATTTGTGCCGGCTGAAGATCTACCTAAAATTGTCAATGACAAAAGTAACCAGATGGAAGACGTATCAGTCAGTTGCTAAATCGCTTGTTTAGATCCCAACCTAAGAAAGGTCTATGCCGCCCATCTTGACATTGGTGATTATATTAAAGGAAAAGATGGTTCCGGTGTTACCTCTCATCAAGATTATTTCGATCATCCTGAAAAATATCACTCTACATTCCACGAATCGGTAACGTATACAATGCATATATTGCTTTTCTCTCAGGCTAAACGTTCTTTTGTCATTTTTAGATTGCACCTTATGTTAACACCGTTATTACCGGTGCCTACTGGGACAAGCGTTATCCAAGACTATTGACCAATGCTCAGTTGCGTGATATCCAGCTTCGACAGGCTCAGGGAACTATCAAAAAAGGAAAGATGATGGGCTTGGCAGACATCGTGTGCGACATCCGTGGTGCCTTCGAGAGTCTCTCACACAGTACAAACATTGATGACGGCTTCTTCTATTATGACGCCATTCAAAACAAGGAGCACAAGGAGTAAGTGTCAGTAATATATGCTTTGTCTGTACTCATTGCTCTGTGCGGATTACTAGCGCTGAAGGTCCAGGAACGCAAATTTTGGGTATCGATATCTTGCCTGCTGAACTTCCAGTTGAAAGTAGCCAACATTTCAGTGATAAATTGTTCCCATACATCAAGGAGCTAGTGAGTACCGGTTAAAATAGGAGAAACCAAATTCTTACACACCTTTTTAAACAGATTCATCCTTCTGCTGATAAGCTGTCTGACCTGTCGCCTCTGCTGGCCAACGCGACAATTGCTGACAGTGGAAAGTTAACGAAGGATCATCGTGACCTTGAAAAGCTATTGCCCTCTAAGGCAACAGCAAGTGGTATAAATGGCAAGAAGACGGTGCTGTTACTTGGTTCGGGCATGGTAGCTGCTCCTCTTGTCAACCACTTGTCGAAGCGTCCGGATGTTCGCATTGTCGTCGGCAGCAACGTAGAAGCTGAAGCCACTGCACTTGTGGCAGGTCGCGATCGCGCTGAATCTGTTTCCTTAGATATTTCAGACAAGAACCAATTGTCACGTCTGGTGGCCAATGCTGACGTGGTTGTCAGGTAAGAAAACGAATAGGTTGGATGTATTTGCTGACGGATACAACCTTCTTCATCAGCTTTGTTCCTGCCTTTTTACATGCCGGTGTTGCCGAAGTTTGCGTGGAGCAACGCAAACACATGGTTACCGCAAGCTATGTCTCCAAGGAAATGCAGGCGCTGGACAAATCGTACGTTTTTAATTAGCAGATAGTGTGTTTTAAACCATTTACTCATTGGATTGCTTTATAGGGCACAAGACTCTGATATTTTGATTATGAATGAAGTCGGTTTGGACCCTGGTATCGATCACATGTCCGCCATGAAAATCATTGACGACGCTAAGCGCAGAAACGTCAAGGTAAGAGAGATGGGCTCCACATCTAAGTTTATATATGAACAATGGTTTGTGTAGGTGCGCTCGTTTATCTCATGGTGTGGTGGGTTACCTGCACCTGAAGCGTCCAACAACCCTCTGGGATACAAATTCAGCTGGTCGCCCCGAGGTGTTTTAACCGCCAGTGGCAATGATGCTACGTACTGGACTGGTGGCAAGGTATAAAATACGGCGACGTGAACCGAAATAATCGAAGCTAACTCCGAATTATTCCAGAAATACGTGATCCCTGGTCAAGACCTTCTCCGTGATCACTTCCCTACCATCCGCACTCCCTACCAAGGTTTTGTCTTTGAAGGCTTAGCTAACCGAGATTCTCTCAGCTACGCCGAAACTTATGGCTTGGGAGATTTGAAAGAGATGGATACCATGTTCCGTGGAACACTCCGTTACCAGGTACATCACTAAGGAGCGTATCTCTCTCTTTGTACTAATAAAGCCCATAGGGTTACTCGGATCTCTTGTACGCTTTCCGCAAACTGGGCTTCTTGGACCAGACAAAACCATTCAAGTCTGACAGCTGGGTAAGTCATCAATACAGAAAAAAAAGGGGGACAAGGAAAAAAAATAGGAGAAGACGGGGAAGCACGGGTTCGTTTGGTTGTCTAACACGTATTATTTCAGACCCAATACTTTGACCTTGTTCTGTCGTCTGGCACGCAGCAACACCTGTCAGAATCGGACCGATTGGAAATCCTCACGAACAAACTCGGATTGGCCAAAGACCACCCACTTTTGGAACGCGTTTGGGATGCTGTGACTATGCTGTCGAGCGAGAGCTCTCCCGCGCCATCTTCCGCAAGCAGTGCGCTCGACTCCTTGTCTGTCTTGCTTGCGCGCCAGCTCAAGTACCAAGAAGGCGAGCGTGATATGGTAGCCATGCATCACGAGTTTGGGTTGGAGTACGCCTCGGGCAAAAAGGAGACGGTCACATCCACTATGGTGAATTATGGAACAGAAGATCACACCGCCATGGCCAAGACGGTCGGTCTACCTGCTGCGATGACCGTCGATCTGGTGCTGGACAATAAGATTCCAGAGCGTGGCGTTTTGCGACCTACCATGTCTCATGTGTATTCACCAATTTTGGAGAGACTCGAGCACGAAGGTGTTAAATTTATCGAACAAGTTCATCCTTCGCATCCTATTCGCCTGGAAGCAACTGGCAGCGGTGTGTGGAAAAACTAATTAGACTGAGAAATCAAAAAATAGAAAAGTTTTCCCCTCCCCTTCCCTTTTCTTCGCTTTCCATATACTATCTTTGCTTGTCCTCCTTTCACTTAATGACAAACAAGCCCACTTGATTGGTCACTCGTAGTTTGGTATGTTGACGCCCCTGTCCCTGTTTATCAGAACCACGTAACGCACGCACACGCGTTGTGCCCGACGTGCTATTTCATACGCTTGGTCCAGGCAGAAAAAGTTTTTAGGTGGCGACATATTTAATGCGAAGCAGATAAAGCACTCCTTAGTTCACCAACTTGAGGAGTAATATAATTTTCAGGTGTGGAGCTGTTTTAATCATGTTTCTTTCTCTTTCAACAATGTCATGGGGGTTCGTTGCTTGCCTATTGTCTTTGCTGAAGTTATGCAACTGCATAGCGCATGGAACTACAGTGACCGATGCTTCTGACTACTCGTTTTTTGTCACCTTCACAAATCCAGCTTTATGTGGCGGTGTCTTAATAGCAACAGATCCTCCGTGGGTTTTGACGGCAGCTCATTGCATTCATCCAGAAAAATCATCGGTCATCGTAACGTATGGTGGTTCTGAAATGAAAAGTCACTCTACCTCTATTCGCCAAGCAGTAATGCACCCACAGTATAATTCACAGACTCTACATCTTAGCAATGATGCAATCTATGATATAGCTCTTGTTCAATTAACTACGATCCATCTCGACGCTCACAGGATTGCCATTGGTACCGCTGACTTCGACTTATCTCATAGTGTCTCCATAGGGATGGGCTACACTGGCTTTGGCGAGCCAGAAGCGGACAGGTTGCAGGCTGCGCAATGTACTGCCGTCGATAGTTCGGGCAATATGATACTCACCATTTCGAACGCAACGTTATGCCATGGTGATTCGGGTAAATTCATATTTCATGACCCAGAATAGAGTATCTAAATTCCCGTTCTCCCCCACCTCTCCAGGAGGTCCTTTACTGATCTGGGATGGAGACCACTATACTTTGGTTGGTATCTTGAACCGTATTATCAACGCCTATGACCCTATCCCTGGAAATACGACATGTCCTCTGCGTGAACGTGACGACAAACCAATGTATAATGCGTTCGTAAAGGTCGTATTTCACATGGACTGGATAATCCAAACCACCAAATTACCATATCAAGCTTTTGATTTTACTTCGCAAAAGGTATTACTACCGTCAGCCGTCTCCACAGGGCACAAGTCGACTACACCATTTTCGGTCGAGGCGTTGGTTCTCCTTGCACTGTGTACCATACCTGGAACTATGATCATGCGGAAGCTTGCGCCATACTGACCTAATGGCTCACTTGCGCACCTTGGATAAAAGAAATAGAGAGCCCTTTTTTTTTAAAAAAAAAAAAAAGTAAAAAAGGAAACGTATTCAGGATACTAGGGAAGCTGACTCACAACTCGTGATGTTGCTGGGATTTACTTACAGCGGCGGATGGAGTTGGGGCTAAGGTCCCTATAGTGTGCCGCTCGGCCGTTTTGACAACGATGTTTGATTGCTAGACTCTTGACAACCTGCGTTACACTAGTAAATGACATGTACCACATTTTCAAAACAGGGAGCAAGTATATCTTTGCATGGTGCCTAAATAATTCAATTAAAACACCAACAGAGGAAAAATTACCATGTTATGGAACGTTTCAAAAGGAAGTCCCGGAAATATCAGAAAAGACACCTTTTTTCCATACATGGAAAGAGGAGAAGTCTAAAATGGGACACTATTTCCCTCAAAACTAACTCTGGCACAATAACGAATTGTGTAACGGACCACAGGGTACCACTGAAGGACGATCGGCCATATGACTTGAAAGTCCCCACTTCACAGTTCTAGAACAAATGATGACTAAAAAATGGCGAAAAAACAAAAATAAAAACAATAATATAGCGAAAAAAAGGCCCTGATTCAGGGGTATCATAATATTTTACAGAAGCACGCTACAAGTGCGCTGTTCTTGAAATGATTAATGCTAGTAATATTAGATAATGTGCAGTGCATAAGCTATGTAAAAAGCTTACCATGTATAAGGTCCTTGTACTTTAGACAAATCAGCAGAGCTGCAAATAATGATGAGAGGTGATGGCATGTGGAGACACTTTAAACTTAGAAATAACACTGTTTATACGCCATGTGTACAAGACACAGAAAGAGACAACTGTTTTCCATATTCGTACCGCAGCCATCAAACTAGAAAAGGTTTTGTTGAATAGGCACTGGTTTGATAGCCAAACTAGAAGTTTGACTTTGCCTAATGGCTAGCCGTTTAAAAACTTTGATTGCTTTATAGTTCTGTATAGCCAACACTAGTTATTTCTGTAACAGAAATAAAGATCAAAGTAGAAATACGCCATTTTCTATGTTTCCACAATTGTCGTTGACACCAGATTCTGTTACCTAGACATCAGTTTTTCTGCCTGAAATTTATGATGCAGTATATCCGGGATCCCCCCTTTTTTTTTGCTGTCAATGAGAGAATGACCATTTGCTTCAGTAGCATGGTCAAGAAACGGTGATTTGACCTTCCCGCAAACTTTATCTCACTGGTTCACTTATTACAGGAACTATTCATAAAGAAAGCTCGTTTTTTACTGAAATTTTGTGTCATGCTTCGAAATGATTTAGTCTTCTCAGAGAAATCCTATTACCGTAATTTACGACGAAATAATGTCATGAATATTTACAGGGAATCATATCTCTATTTTTGTTCCTTGGTCTTGTGGTCCCTTACATCCGCGTAAGCAGTTTGATTTTACATTCAAGGGCTTGTACATACTTCTAACATGCAAGTCTCTGCCCCGACCTGTCTTGCTTGTGAGTATTTATCGTTCTATACGAAGCAAAAAATTGTTCTTCATATATTGTACAGTAAGGCCTACGAAATATTGTAGTTTATAGCACAGCTACCAGAATGCCACTGACCATCTCTACTACGCCCAAGATAACGAGAGTTGATAAACGGAAGAGTTATGTACTTTATTTTCATAACTTATTCAGACTTCTCTTACTATTTACTACTATTTTAATAGCAACGCCACAATCTATACACAAATATATTCGATATTTTGTCTGTTTTAGCAGTTTTAAAGGCTCCTGGCAATCAACAACAAGGCAAAATAGAACCGCCGAAGCGGCATTTTAATCATTGCACAGGCACCAATGAGCCTTAGCCTTTTTTGCCACACGTAAAGTGTGCAAATGTCAAAATAGTACAGTATGGCGAAATCATTTGTTCGTGTATACAGACCCTCTGAAATGCTAATTGTAGTTTGTGCTACCGATACCTTCTTGAGAAACATGGTATTCCTAAAAAATAAGTAAAAAGGAAAAAAGACCTTCCGTACGTCAGTTTCTCGAACGAACACAGCTTATTTTTATGGATGTGTTGACTTTCTCTTTTATTCTTGTGTAGACAAATAGAGAAAAGGTACGGATTTTTCGTGTAGGAAATATGCTTCAATTGCACCATGGAAATGCAGAACATCTTGCTGGGTATTCTTACACGAGTTTCCAGCGTTTCAGATGTTGATGAATGTCTACCTGTGTGATAGAAGCTTTTCTCTTTTCCGTATAGTAGATTTGATCAAATTCACACTTTGGCAGTCCGGTTCCTCCGACCCCATTCCGACCTCTCAAGCAATATAGACAAACCTTCCTAAGATAAAGATCTTCGAGGAATAACAGTTACGTTGAATGGTTTTTATAAATCGATAGTCTGCCCTGTCGCTCCGTCTTTTCTTTGGCCTAAAAAGTTTTTGTTGCACATCCGCCTGCACAAGTTGATTTGCGAAGAAGCCAATTCCACCGTTCAGAAGAGCAATTCTTTGTCACACAAATGGCATTACTATCGTGATGGGCCATCATCCTTATTTATGCCTTTGGGCGATAGACAAACAAAGAAAGCGTGTAGAAGGCGTTAAGTTTCTTCATTTACTCACGTTTCGTAATTTCATATTTTTTGTTTGCCTTCTGGAAGTGTCGGTTAATCTTACAGTCGTCGCGTAGACTGTCGCTTGTAAATTTGGGTTCCTTTCATGTGATCGGCTTAAAAAACCGCTCTCCTGCGTTAGCTGTATTCGGCGTCCTCCCTATTTTAAAGATACGCAGTCTTGTAATTCTACCGCATTCCTTCTCTCTTTCTTCTCTTTCTCACTCTCATGTTTGCCATGTCTATTTCGCCTTCTTCATCTCCTCCTCGCAACACAAGGTCCCGAGAAGCATATCGATGTACCGCAAAGGAATTTACGTCAAGGGCTCCTTCGCCTTATGGAGCTATTCCTAAACGTAAAAAAAGGGCCAAGGTAACATGAGCAGTTATCCATATATCTGCTTGACTAAATTTTAAATTACAGCCTGATCGTTCAATTGTACCTGCAGCGACAGCACCATATCCCTTTATCCCTCCACATCCATCACCACCGACATCCTCGCTGTTAACTTCCTTGATGAGTCTGTTTGTACCTTCCGTGCCATCTAAATCGCCGCCACCCGTCGGATTTATGCCTCGATTACCTCAGACGACGAGTGTATCCACTTGCCCGCTCGATGTGTTTGCACCCAGCAGTTCTGTCATGAATTATGACACCGAAGATGCTTGCAGCTGCATGAGCACAAATAGCAGCTCCAGTTCCAGTTTAAACACTGCGGGAACATGTGACGAGACGACGATCAGAAATCATATAAAAAACACAACCACACGGAGCACCATTGCATTATCTGATATACTATGTGAACATTATGTTCAGCAGACCGTTATGATGATGGACGAATCTGTTAGCACTGGTGATGGAGACGACGATGGCTTGCTCGACGTTCCACTGGCAACCTTTCGGATGTTTGAAGCACCACCTTCATTGGAAGAGGAAGGCCAGAGTTTTATGTGGCAAAGCCCAGATAGAGAGTGGATTCTCGTAGATGACGATGATAACCAGGATGGTGCTAATTGTCTAAAAGAGGATATCAAAAGAGCAGTTGTTACAACAAAATCGTTGCGTCTGCCTTCCAAACAATACATTCCTATTCGTGCAGAGTCACCTGTTCATATACGTGATACACGTTCCAATGCAGCTCATCTGCGCATGTTGGTGGCCGAAGTCAATATGATGCGAGCTCATAAAATTGTTGGACCTTTGCGACCTCGAGGTTATCTTAACAAACGACTGGATCGTTTTGTACCGCGTCGACCGAGCCGATTGTGCATAGTTGCAGCATAATGCAACAGACCGCATAAACCTTCTTGTCTCTATCATCTGCGAACCACTTCATAATAAAATAGCCATTGGTTCCATAGCCAAAAACATAAGATGTTTGCTAAACAGGATATTGCCCATGATATCCGTTTCTTTTTTTGTTTTCGTATTGTAAGTCCAACTCTTCCGCTCGCTTTCCTTTTATTTGTCCAAGAGGCTGGATCTATATCGGGATTAGATGATTTTGAACCAAGCCAAACTCAGTCTTGTTACACCAGCGCACAACAAAAAAAAGGTGTCCCTGGACTTCAGCTTAAATAAGCCTCGGATCTGGAAATAATTTAGCCATGAAGATCAATTCATTGGTAAATGTTGTTACCACCAACGGACCACATACTTGATGCTATCTATAGCAGGATTACATTTGGATTACAGCAATGATAAGCTATGGGTATATTTGAGACAGCGCTCCAAATGCAACATGAAAAAGCGAGACCAAATGGAACTTATACAATTCTACATATAAGCTCGGCCAGGCGTAGTCCACTTGTTCACAGAAACACGACAGTTGCTTGGATCTTCATGTGCACCCTATTCGCAGATTCATACATACATGTTGGTGCTTAAAAACTATTAAGCTTATGGCGCGTCATTTAACATGCACTCCTCGTGTATAGACATCTCGCCGTTTTTTTTTTTTTTTTTTTTTCGTGCGGCACTAAATTATACTGTCTTCTGCAAGGCCACGATATCGAAAACAGTTAAACGCTGTGGTACACTTGCCACGTGTACGCACGCTTTTCCCTGGAAGACATGACTGGTAACACCGATGTAGTGGATTAAAGTGCTTCGTTACTACATTTTTTCTGCATCTTTGTGTTTATCGTGACCTCCAAGAAGCTGGCAATCATTTCTCTTGCGTCTGTGTTTAGGCTTGATGGTTTCACATTCTCAGGCACAGCGCACTAATTAGCAAGTTAATTATTAATTTTGCATTGATGTTTGATCCTTAGCAGGTAAGGTACGTTTTCACTGACTTCTACTTCTACGCAAGGCGTGCCACTGCGCATGGTTAGAATGTCAGTGGTAATTAAATTGTTTATTCCATTAGTGAAAGTTCTATAAAACCCTTTTAACACATGTTAGAATGTCTCGACATAGGGATATATTCCATCAGTATCCAAAAACAAACATGTGTCTTCCTTTTTTTCTTCAGCCCCACAATAAAAGCTACACCCCAGTTAAGTGTCTCGTTTATGGATGCAAGTCTTCTGCAGTTTGCACTTGCCTTTTCATCTGCAAGTCTTTTACTTCAAACCTTCAGTGTATTAGCGCACTTAGCTGCAATGACAATGTACACAAGATATTTTCCATCCATCTTTACTTTTTCTTATAGTATACAGTAAGGTTTGAAAGACGCTGCACCATTTCAACACATCTGCAGCGCGTTTACGAAATAGCCACGTTTCACAAGCTAAAGTGAACAACGCATCCCCATCCACCACTTCAAGTGTGAGGCATTGTCGATGGGCAATAATTTCCTTCGGGCTGACGTAACCTTGTACCGGAATATATCAGAGGTACTTCTCCTTAAGGATACTTCTGGAGCTCAAATGGATTTGACGTTGACTGGGAACCAGATGACGTAAAATGTCGGGTCTACTGAACTTGAATCAGTGCTTGGTATATACACGCACGAGACATGCGCAGTATAGAGGCAATTATTCGTTCCCGCACAGGGCAACGTCTTCCTATGAAATTGAGGCCATCATTTGTCCATTCTATGCAAGTAAACGTCCATCCAATTCTTTTGCAATTGGTATATTTATTTAAATAAACAAAGACTAAGCTAGTAGACTTGCAATATTGGTCATGCAGATGCATCATGTGTATTTCGGCGCTGCCTCTTTGAAGAGTTCTCCTCATTATTGTTCTCTGTATTCATTGCCTTACTTTCCTTCTTTTTCTTATCATCGTCGTGAAGTAACCGCTTAAGAAGGATATCGTGTCCTCGGGATGAAATGCTTAGTCTCTTCGATCTTGAAGATAACAATTCTCCTTGCAAACCCAAGTTCTCTTTGCCAATCAGTGATTGGTGCACATGCTCAATGGATTTAAAATATTTCACCGTCTATCATCGTATAAGTATTTGCGCACTCCTTTTAAGTGAGAGAAACGTAGTGTACCTTCACGTGCAGTTCCAATGTTGCATCCTCGTCACACACCAGCAAACCTTTGGGGTGCATCTGAACCGCCGAAACAGTCCACATATGGTTGACACCTTCTTCGACGCACTTGGCTAATGCAATGCTGTGCAAGTCGAAAGTAAACAATCCCACGTACAAAAATTTGTCCTTCATTTACCTTTTATGTGCACCAGTGATGATCATACACACTTCCCGTGCATCCATCACTGTCCTGTATCAAGTTTGTACGGACATTAATGCTGCGAATCATCTTCAGATTTTGCAAAGTACCTACGCAATGCCGACAGTCAATGCAAGTTTGGGAACTTTGGTAATATCGCCATCGAAAAATCTTGCATTAGCAATAATTGTCTCGTAAGCTAATGTCTTGACGCGTGTTCGAGATGTGAGAGACGATCCAGGCTCGTTGAATGCTATATGACCGTCTGGACCAATACCGCTCAAAAACAACTCGATGCCTCCACAAGCCGCAATCGAAGCTTCATATCGACAACATTCCGCGTCAAGATCGGGTGCATTCCCATCAAGCATGTGTATGTTTTCTGCTGGAATGTCCAAATGTTGAAACAGATGAGTCCACATGAATGAATAATACGATTCCTTATGATGCCTTCCATTGAAATCGTAAGTATACAACAAGAACACAGAGAGGCGTAAAACCACCTTGGTATGCCAACATATTCATCCATATTAAACGTTACGACATGTTTGAAACTGAGTTGACCTGCTTTGCAAAACTCTGCCAGCCGCCGGTAACAGCCTATAGGTGATGTGCCAGTGGGAAGGCCAAGTACAAAAGGACGTTCCTTAGAAGGTTGAAATTGGTTGATGCGCTCCTTAATGTAATGAGCTATGGAACAATCAGTAGAGTTTAAAAAGGAGTAGTACACTTACCAACCCAAGCTGACACTTCCTCGTAGTCCTGTCGTATAACGAGCCGCATGGTTGCTTCCAAAGAAAGTTATAGAAAGTAAACAAAAAGCGGGTGAGAAAACCGGCTTGTTCCGCGGAACAAACAATGAAAGGCCGCGACTTTCGCCACATGATTGAAGTTGGCGTGTGCAACGCATAAACCTACAAAGTAATAACCAACTCTTTCGTTTTGATCTCTGATAAAAAAAAATCACTCATTGCTTAAGAACGTCTGTGCCACAACTTTAGTACCAATACCATTGACACATTGACTGTTTAAGACAATAGGAAACATAATAGTATGGCATGAGCTGCTTCTCTTGGAAATGCTATTCCACAAAAAATCTGACGCATGAAGAATATAAAATTTCCAATGGTAAGCTGTATATGTTCTCTCTTGTAGTTGGGAATACGTTCCTTTTACTGCCAGTATCACTTATGTTGATCCGTCGAACAGCTGATGTTCTGTTAGCATTATCGTTACTTATAAAACTATTGAATTATCAAAAAATTCATTCTACGTTGCTCCTAAAATAAAATTTCGCTGAAGTAAACTATTCTTGCCTAAGCATTGTTTTAAAACAAGGGGTCTTTACCTGATACGTGAAAATCCGGTCGGTGTTTAAAAGGAAGGGCTGTTCGTACTCCTTCCTCACGTTTGCTGTTAAGTGGTAAAAAGACTGTACAGTATACTGAACAAGGTTTGGTTGGCCAGCTTAAACATTCATCGAAATTGTATGTGCTTTTATATAAGAAATTTAACAATGAAAATGGGATCTCGATCTGTGGAGACCACCATGGAATGTCTTCAATGCGATATCCTTCACGGCGTTCATATCGAGATTCGTCCTACTACGATCTCCCGCTGAAATGGTAAACCCGTATCTTGACTTACTCTCTTCGATAGTGATATTATTTGAGTGAATAAGATGATTGGCAGCCAATGCTCGAAGTTTCCAAGTAAGATGCCTATCCGGAAGGACCTGAGCATTTAATGACACTTTGTTATTTGAGCGTTATTCTTTGGCAATGCTGTGCGGTATGGCTTACTGTGTTGCAACCAAAATCGATACAATAAAGTGTAATTAATGATTGTGGCAGAGTAAAATGAGCGTTTTCTTGGGAGTTAAAGAAAGGCTATTCCTTGTTAGTTTCCGGTTCTATGATATTTCTTCGTCCGGCTCCATCACGCGCAGGAAAATAGTAGAGCTGGACGAGGAAATTAATGGAGAATTGAACAGATATATGGCAGAACTCAACACGTACATGGCAAAGCTCAGACCTCAATAGTTCACCTGATAAAAGTTATTTCAATATCCAGATCCTACAGTAGAACCGTTTCTTTTGTGAAAATACTTTTTTTTTTAGATATTTCTTTATTAAAAACTTCCCCTTAATTATTTATACATTGCCTATTAACTGAATGATGTGTGTGTGTGTTTGAACCGTGAAAGGCTGTTAATAATCACCAGAGTATCGTACCAAACTTTGACAATGATCTTTATAAACTGTAAGATAATTGTGGTGTCTCTATTTAGTTTCATCCTTTTAGGTTTTATCTCTCCTTCAAAATTTACTTCTCTAAATCAAAAAGTGAAACGAAAAATTAGTACTGTAGGTAACTGGTTTTTTTTTTCATGATGTTTCAAAATCTCTCATTTCCCTGAGGTTGTCCTTTCGAAACAAAGTATTTTCTACAAAATACTGTCAACTTGTATCCTGGGATATGTAATAAACACTGTTAAATAAGCAGCTAACTTGGTGGGGAATCTGAGAAGTATTTATTCAAAATATGACAGGTTTGCTTTTGTTCACATGGCCACGTCTAATCCTTATGTGCACCACAAGTCTGCTTGATCACACTTTTAAAAGATACATTCAAGTTTCGAGTTTCCTGCATTTCTTCTTAATTCTATTATATGTTGTTGTCTCTGTTCCCATGTCAATTTGAAGTTAAACTTTACAAAGGTATTTGTGGTGGTATCGTGCCTCCCCCCATCAGGTAAGCAATTACTTGATATCTTCCTTGCGTTGAGTTGAGGTCTACGTAGGCAGGTTATCGCAATTAGAGGTAATACCTTTGGAGCACGCATTCGTTACACTACACTCAAGCCCGGATCGAGTACTGATTATTATACCCTGACAGGTGTCCTGTCTTCGTACGTGCGACCATCTAGAAATTAGAGACTTAGTTCATAACTCTCTATTTAGTCAAGAAGTTCAGGATTTTCTCCCGAACTTGAAACAACAGCTGTCATTCTTGCCTCTCGAGAAACCTACTGCATGCGAAGATATCTATGGAATGAACATGTCTATTAGCTTTTCCTCCTACAGTTTTCAATGGCAGAATAGTGAGAATATTGGCATGTAATGGTACATACATATGACACATTTTTTCATAGGAGCATCTACTTGTTGTGACTATAAATATTCGTCACATCAGCCGACACCGGAACAAAAAGCCATATTTAAGGAGCAAGTAGACGTACTTTTAAATCTAGGCCAGAAGCATGCTCTCAACACTACAGAAAGCTACCTGAGAGATCTTGGAAAAATCTTCAAAAGCTATATTTCGTAGAGTTTTCGCGAGTTCTGAACAAAAACCTAAAAATAAAAGGATAGTGTTCACCTTCCTTTTTTTCGCGTTAACGGATTATATATAGATCAAACACAATTATCTTTCATAATTCGTAGTTTTGTAACGCCGTGAAATCTATTGCATACGCGCCTACCGATATAATCCGCGTTCTAGGCTTTATGCGCTGCATATGTGATTAACTGCACAAATAAAGAATCTTTGATTGCACGGAAATAACAGTGTAGCACAACGAAAAGGCTTTTACAATTTAGCATACTGTTTTTCTTTTTAAAACTCATTCTTAAAGTTCATTTATTGCAACCTTAGTCTTCTACAATCTCTCGTCTTCTCTTCACTAGATATAACTCCAGCTCATAATGAATTGGTTGTCATTCGCTCAACTATCCATAAAGTTACATATCAATTGCGATTTCTGAGAAAAGTAATACTACCATACACAGCGGAAACCAATTCAAATCTTGGTCAGTATCGAGGTGACTAAGAAGTTCATTGTGTGGCAAAGTTGAGAAAGGTTTCGGCATGCTCAATATTAGCGCTAAAGTTCCTGGCAGGGCAATGCAAAGTGTCCCTTATGCGACCCTGCCTTCGAGAGCAGCACTGGTATTTTTTGGCTTTGATCGTATCTCGACAGGTCTACTGCTGTATAATCGTTTTGCGTGTTCCTGGGAATTTCCCCAGACCCCCCAAGTTTGCAGCAGCCATACAATACAATAGTGTGTAGAGCAAAAAAGTTGACATATCGGCCAGGGCGAAATCGCAAGGTGGGCGAGCCAATGGCGACGGAAGACGGAGTTTCACTACCAATCACACCGCTAGCGAAGATTTGGACAGCGAATAGCAAGGGGCGCACGTGCAACCAAATTTTTTTACTAAGAGAGCAGTTGCAGTACAGATTTTTAACTTGTGAAAGCCCCATCTCTTATTCGCAGACATTTTTCCATATTGTCGAAGACGATTCGAGCGGCTGTGCGGTGGTGGAGATAAAGGGATATAGATAGACTTCGCTGCATTTGTTCGCCGTATAGTTGCCGGTAAGTTGGGTATGGATGAACCCAGGAAAGGTCGTCTTTCGTCACTTCCTATCGAGCCCCAAAAACCCACCACTCACCAACATTTCAAGGTCACCAATTCTGACCGACAACTCAAAATACTCCCAACCACGATTCGTCTTCATCTTGATAGCGCCCTCTGACTTCATTTGGAACAGCACCATCGACTTATCTGCACAATCGTCGAGACATGCTTGAAGAATTAGTAAGGGAAACGGTTGCTAAATACTTTGAGACTCTTGGTGGGAGTTTATTCAGAAGTAAAAGATTGATTTTTGATTACAATGTCTACCAGCAGTATTTATACTCTTTAAACGCTTAGTCAAATATCTTAGTAATCAGAGGACGCGTAAGCACTGAATGTTCATGGTGTATTGATGCCGATGAGTGATTATTGATCTTCTTGTCAGAGAAGCTGTCATTGAGCTGAGTCTGAATAGCGGTCAACTAATGCATGAATCAGGGATACTTACTAATCACTGTGTCTATTAGTAAGATCGTAATCATCGTAATTGTCTTGTTGCACTAATCATGAGAAAGGATATGCCGGGGGTACCTTAAGATCATGGCAGAGTGTTCTCAGATTATAATCCTTAAGTAGATGTCTGCTTAATACAAATTCTTATCTGTGGATGTAGTGCCGATGGTATGAGAAACTCATAGAAGATCGTTTAGACTTAGTGGATAAAGTATGTATGATGATCATGTTATGTCAAATACGACAATGCTCTGTTATGCACGAAGCAATCCAAACTGGTGATGAAAAACCAGTAACTCTCAAAAACGACGACAGCCTCCACGTATCGGACAGCGTACTTCGTTACAAGAGTATCAACGCTCTTCCCGTCATGAACATACGTAGGCAACATCGTTCCATCGTCTGTGGCGCAGCAACTATCCAGCTCGTACGTTCTTTCTGTGTTGATGTGCCTTGACATGGACAACGGTAGTAAAGTACTGGTTGACAATGTCGTATCTAACTGTTTACCAATTGGCGACTTTCGTTTTGCTTGGCCTGCAAGGACGGCCATTCGTTTAGCGTATATAGCAAAATTCTCCACTTCTTCTGGTGTTTCATATCCGTCCAGATCGTCGTCGGCGTTAACGCGTTCTAACTTCCGTTTCATAGCTGCTACTGATATCGGATAGTTCTTCATATGTCTTAGCAGTTGTTCTTTGACATATCCAGGTTTCAAACTTATATCGATACATTCAATACTTGGAAGGCATTTAAAGCTTGCAGCTAAACGTGAATACATGTGACTCCAAGTGTCGAAATCGCCTTTGTGGACTTGGATACTCAGATATTCTGGACTTCTCCTTAGAAGGATGGCTGCGCGGAGGATCAAATATACGAAGTTTTTAGAGCAACCATTGCGAGAGACAACAAGCCTTTCGGCTGCATATGCATATGCATATTTAACAACGAGACGAAGGAAACTGGCAGTTAATTTTTGGCTGGGGAGCACTATTATTCTTGAGACGCAAAGCTGTAGTACGTTTGTGTCCATGGGCGATCGTATATGAAACATTTCGCGTGATCGGAGTGTTAAGCTGCACAACCAGATACTCTGATCGCTCGCTGCGAAAGCGTGTCTATCCGCCCACGAATGTAGATATTCATGGATATTGAGAATCACTTCAGCCGACAAATTTGAAAATATGGACATGATGTGTAGAGGGAAAAGCCAACAAACGCTGAGTAACAACGCGACAAATAAAAAGCGTGATTGTCACAGTGCAATTACCTTTTAGAAATCCACCCGAGCTGGCTTGTAGATCGCTTGTCAACACTGAGGACAGCATTTCGAGCCTTGGCAATGGGTCACTGACAATGTTCTATTGAATATAAAAAAGAGTGAATACAAAATCATTTAATAACTATCTATAAATACCACTTACAGCAGGTTGGACGAGTCTTGAAGTCATGATGGGTGTCGTGACCGTAGGACGGCCAGAAGGGATCGACGAAGCCGCCCTTCATCAGGTCTTACTCTTTATTCAAAGGAGATCCATAACGTATGTGGACATATCAAACCCTTGTACTAATACACCACATAGAGCGGGATCAGGGACACCTTTGACCACCAAGTCGTTGATCATGAAGCGCATTTCCTTGCCAAGTTTTACTTGCTCGGATTCGAGTTGACTGCTGTTGTATAAAGGGGGCTTGAATTCACCAACCACGACAGCAAGGGCGAGGCTGCCACAAGATCCTGATACTAAGAAATCCGGCTTGTAATGATCATTCGCCATTTGACCATTAGCCCAGTTGATCTTGAACCGGGGGTTGGATCGAAACACGGATTGGAAGTTGGGGTGCAGGTAGTGGTGAACGTAAGAATCTTCTATGTTGCTTGGTGGTGGTTCGTTGTAAAAGAGCGGTAGGTATTGGATTAATGCATGGGCTACATAAAGGTCGACTTGGTTGCCGCTGTTGATGATGGTAGTAAGGCAGTTGGTGGCAAAAGAGATAGCCGAGACAAAATTAGCAGGAGGGTTTCGAGCAACTTCATTACACCAACCAAAAGATTTTTCAGCAGGAGGTGATATGTGTATATCAAAATCAACAACAAAAGCAAGAATGGCGTTGCTCAGCGCGTCATCAAAATATTTGGTGATGTGGTTGTTGATATTGTTTCCAAAAAGATAGATATCGTTCAAAGTCAATAAACGTAGATCACCCATGTTGGCGGCCTTGTGCTGTAATTGCAGTGATGCTGATTTGATGGCGTAACAACTTTCAGACACATTTCGATCGATAATCATCCAGGCACTATTGTTGGGAGCTTGTTCGTTGAAAGGAAGATTTTGAAGATGATAATCATATGTTCGACGGCCATGATATTAAATGGTGATGTCAGAAGGTATGTTGGTGTCATAATCCTATAGTAAGTGTATATAGATAAGACAACGATCCTTACTTTTTTTCACCATCATATCATATCTTACCTGGTCATCTTCAGCCACTAATTCATCTTCTAAACCATTTACAGGGATGTAGCTACAAATATATATATATGTGTGTATAAGTTACAGTTTCACTCCATCATTTTTTTTGTCCTTACCATTCATCATCACCAGCGAGAGGTCGTTTATTGGCCCGTTTTTGTTGTTCTTCTTCTTGTTGTTGTTGTTGTGGTTCCTCATCTTCTTGTTCACTAATATTGCAAGATAAAGGATGAGTACAGTATATGGAATATGCATATATTTATATATTTTCTTAATCGTAGCCAACTTACGAAACATTCTTAGTAGAATCAACATAGACTTCCCTACCGATAATCTTGCCAATGTTGATGGTTTTTTCTTCTTGGCTGTGGTACATTTCACGTATGATTTTCTGTGTATATACATAAATAACGTTATATAACAAGACTTTAATCTTTAAATTCAATGTGTTTTTGATACCTACCTTGGAACGTAGATTGCCAGCTATCCGCTTCAGAGACAAATTATATTTTTGTTTTTATGGATGGATTCTAGTGAGTCTGTATATTCTTACCTTGCCGCTTCAAACTTGAGTTTTCCGTTCTCTCCATATTTTAGAAGATGGATCAACTTGGGGGATCAAAACTCGACAAATGATCCCCATATTGTTGGACCTTTGTAAGGTATGGGCTTGCTAGTTTGCACTCAGTATGGATTGGCTAGGGCACTAGTCCTTGTGTTGACAAATGCCTCCGCTTAGTGGTAAACAAGATGGTTTTGCTTATCTTGACATCTTTGTTTGTTGCCCTGCGCTTGGCCGCCTTCCTGGTGACATGGCCATCTCTCCTACTCTCTTCTTGAACAAGTAAACCATCACCTCCTGTGTGTAAATTGAAATCAATATGTGGTGGAAAGGTAACAAAAAAAGTATGTGCTGATTATACGATGATAATGCACTTGTTTGGGGGGGGGTTGGTAGATGGTTTACAGCTTGGACTAGTATAGGCAAGAATGTGAACGCAACAGCAAGAACAGCAACAAGAATAACAGTAACAGCAAGAGCGACAGCAAGGACAACCCCAATAACAATGACAATAAAACCAACAGCAGTAACAACAACAACAGAAACAGCAACAACAAAAAGAAAAATGGTGTTTACTCATGGAACGGATACCGTGGACTCAAAACTCTACTATTAGTTACTGTTGGCCTCTGACACGTTATCTTCAAACAAGAATCTCTATGGATATTTCGGCATTGCTCCGCTTTTGATGATTATCTCCATTAAAGCCCCCTATTTAGTGTAGTATAGTTTATCTTGGATTTTTACCGTCCGTTTACATGATTTGATTTGATTCTTTTTTACTATTACACCCAGTAAACTTCTCTTTTGTATACTACTGTCTTCTTTCGTATCGCACAACACTGTTAAAGAATAACGCCCATAACAAAGTGTCATTAATACAAAATGTCCCAGAATATTCATTTACATGACGTGATATTAAATAGCAAGTTTAACCAAGCGAACTATCGACATAATAGCATTATGCCGTTTGTACACTTGAGTTTAATCTTAATGGAGCTCTTCCCCGCTCCCGCTCCAGTATCGTGATTACCGTTCTCGACATCGCATCGGGCTTTACTGTCTCCCATGATGCCCTCCTCGTCTGGCTCCACCACGCGCAGGGAAATAGTAGTTGGACGAGGAACTTGATGAAGAGTTGGATCGATATATGGCAGAGGTCAGTCCACAAAAGTCCACCTTATTAAAATTGTCTTGACATCCTCATCCTATACGTAACGCCTTTTCTTTTCTTTTCTTTTTTTCGTAAAAGTGCCTTTTTGTAAAACATATTTTTTATTAAAAACTTTTCCTTGATTATCTTATACTGCCTATTTGCTGGATGGTTTTCGTGTGTTTGAACCATGAAGGGCTTCTGCGCATCACAACTCCTCTTGGTTACATTCAACAAAAATGCATTCAAGTTTCCAGTTTCCTGCATTCCTTAATTCGGTTATATATTGTTGTTCCTGTTTCTGTGTTAATTTGACTTATTCTTTGTAAAGGTATTCGTGGTTGTATCGTGCCTCCTATCATCACGTCAGCAAATTACTGTATTTCTTCTTGTGTTGAGGTCCACATAGACAGGTTATCGAAATTAAAGGCAAAACCATTGGTGCACGCATTTGTCGCTACACTCAAGTATGGATCAAAGGCCGATTATATCACTCCAGCAGGACCCCTGTCTTTGTGAGCGTGACCACCATATAAATGAGACTTAGTTTATAACCTTTTATCTAGTCAGGAAGTCTGGAGTTTCTCCCAAGTTTAAATTGTTGCCTCTCGAGAAACCTACTGCATGCGAAGATATCTGTGGAATGAACGTTTCTATTAGCTTTTTCTCCAACAATTTTCAATGGCAAAATGGTGAGAAGGTCAACGTGTAACGGTACATACAGATAACGCATTTTTTTTTCATAGGATCATATGGATACTATCCTCATGGGATTTCGTCACGTCAACTAGCATCTGAACAAAGGCTATATTGAGGAGCAAGTAGAGACACCTTAAATGTGGGCCAGAAGCATGCTCTCAACGCTACAGAAGCTATCTGAGCCATCTTGGAAAAATCTTCGATAACTATATTTCGTGAAGTTTCTGCAGGTTCTGAAAAAAAAAATAAGGATATTGTTTATCGCATTAACATATTACATAACGGTCCGTTACAACATTATCTTTCATAATTTATAGTTTGCAACGCCAAGAAATCTATCACATTCATCCCTACCAATATAATCTGTGTTCTAGTCTTTATGCGCTGCAGATATAACGAACGGCATAGGTATAGCTGTATCATGTTTTCCCCCATAGCGAATGTTTAATGCTTACCCACTAATCTTTTTTCTGAATGGAACTGCGCAGTGTACCAGGGCCTACGATTCCCTATCGATAATTTACTATATAAATTCCTTTAAAATACGCCTATGCTTGGTCTTTCCAAGAGGATTTCTATGAAACTCTCATAGGAGTATTTTTAACAAACCTACCAAACTTCGGAAGGTCAATCATATAAGATAGTTTGAAAAATATAGGATGCCTTCAATATGTCTTTCTCTTAGTTTTTATTGCTTGTCCAGAGGAAAAAAAAATATCGAAAGGTTATGTATCACTTTATTTGCTATCATGATCATACATTGCAGAAGTGGAAATAAAATCCTTTTTATGAAAGACAAAGGCATTCAATCCCATGACATCATTCTCGAAATAATAAGAACTAGTCAAAGCTTAATTGATAGTTACCATCCGCCTCGTTGGTACTACTGATGCGTACCGGGGCGGTAGCCCATCCGTTCTCGCGTCGTGAGATTCTATCCGTCACGCAATAGTTTTGCTGACCTACACCAATCCAACGTTGGCCAATCTCGGCATATTCTAGGTTTCCATTCGAGTGACGCATTCTAGGGAAGAAAACCATATGGGCACTCTTGCCTTTAGGCACGGATAAACCATAGCTATTTTCCGCAACATAGGCTTCGGCTACTGAAAAGCTGACACCGGCTTTGATCTCGTCCATTTCAATTCCAAATTCGACGCTGTACGTAGTGGTGATGGTTCTTGAATTTGTATGGGTGATTGGACATGGTTCCGCACTACCTTTGCAATTAATGGTGCTTGACACCTTGACAGAGTGCTGATCTAGGTATTCGCTTGTGCCTGTTTCACAGTATCGTACGCATCCATTGCCTGCTCCGCTAAAGCCACTGCAGTGCTCACCGTACGCGTGCACCGAGGAGTCTTGGCCATTGCCATACAGTTTCGTGTATTCCGCACCAGTAAGGCCAGTGTTAAAGAAACCGCTTGAATTACGCACATACACGATCGAGTCCGGGATCAATGCATGGGTGAATCCAGAGAAAAGAACCAGAGCAGCAGATAGTTTGAAAAACAACATGCCTGATGATAGTAAAGATCCAGCTATGAGTAAACTACTCCTTTTATATTAAATTGAACCTTACATGGATGAATAATTGGAGTACCATGTAACATTATCACCAGGTGGTTCACTCGTCTGACAAGACATATACAAAGCTGTTGCTGGGGCTCGGATTCAGTGCCATCTCCGACAAGACTTAGGGCGCGGAGTCTCGTATAACCCGGAAATGACGCCTGTGCCTAAACGAGGCAAATGGACGCAAGAGGTACACGGACAGGTACCCTAATGCATTAACTGCATCGCTACACACATTTTTTTTAATGACTGCTCTTTTCCTAAAAAATAAACTTCCTTAGGTAATGATAGCTTGTTATGGTTCTATGGTTATAGGCCACCATAATACTGGGTTTTGTAGAACATGTCTTTCTCGGTTGTGACATATCGCTTTACACCATATAGCACGTTGACTAGTGGCAGTACATCCAATTATTTATATGATCTGGCGTGAGGATGATTTAATAAACCAATTGAACAATATTCAAGCTAGTACATAATGATCACGAAATATGTTTTTGTTGTTGGATGTTATCCACACCTCAAAAGAAAGTTAAACGTGCCATTAGTAAACCTAAAATTCTATAAATTTCTGTTTCTGACTGTGCGCAACTTTTTCTGTACAACAAAGTTGAGTACGAGAGATTTTTACCCCAAGGCAAAAGGTGCTGTGCTATGTTTCACATGAGCCAACCATGGGGATTTGAGAAATATCTCCATTTTTGCCATTAAATGTCAGGATCGGTCCTGTTAGCAATAACTCCGCGATACTTCACACTGCAAACTTCGAAGTTCCACATGTGGAGCTCCTAAAATTGTAGATTCTTGAAACTATTATTCGCGAAGTGTATGAGCATGTCTACAGCTGTAGAACAGTTAGAAACCCACGTTGTACTGCACAAAGATGGGCAAAGTGGTATTAGCGAGGCTTTGAGAGCAACTTTGAGAAATTTTGGAAGACTAGTTGACCACGTCTTTTCAATGAAGACCATAAAAGGTTATTCTATGTTACATTGATGAGAACGTGTCGGCCGTCTTGTAACTAGTGGTGAACAACTGAAGCAGCTATTTACAGGTTCTAAATATCCAAAGCATTGCGTATGATTTGTAAGAACACATTGCAATATCTCTCTCAGAAAAGCTCAGTTTCATCCTGTAGAGAGGAACAATGAAGAAAAAAAATCAAATAGTGCTTGCATTGGATTCGTAAGTAGGAGAAAACTGACACAGATTTTGGAAAAAAGTACTGCGTTATATTGACATGAAAGGTAGCAGAGGGTGTCAAAGACAGGCCCACATGCTGTGGTCAAGGTGCTTAAAACCCGAGCACAGACCACTATCATCTTGAACGCGATCTCTGCAGCAGGCTTGATTAAACGTAGCCTGAGACTTCCACAGCAAATGGTCAGCGATGGCACGGATTAATGATATACGCTTATATTACTATTTGAATGAAATGGACAAGTGTAGCCTTTGTAACGCGGTGCCTTCTCTTTATTCCCAACTATCATGATTTTCATACTTACTGCCGCTTGAAATCTTGAAATTCCAGAGACTATCTAAAACTAAAAGGTAATAGAGAAAAGGCTTACTACTTAAAACAGCGCTACTGATGGAGGATCAATACAACCTCAACGACGCTGCGTGGCATTGCCACATTTACTCACGGCATAAACAACAATCACTGTCATGTCAATTACTACGGGACATCATTGATACAATCGACAGATTTCTCCACCAATTCCAAGAATAAAAAGAAAAAAATCGTTCTTGGTTGGAGTTCTCAAATTTACCTACGTAGAAAACGACCAGGAGCATAACATTTTTTTTAACTCTGAACGCGTGGATTCTTCCCTGGTTGCGGAGGTAAGTAGTAGAGTGCGTTAAAAATGAAGGTCACTCCAAGGAATTGCTCGATGTTACATTCGATACGTGAAAGCCTAAAATACAAGCATCATGTCAAACCCCACGGAAGTAATACTGGAGAACGTGGTGAAAAGTATGGAGTGTGATAGAGATAGCTTAGCACGGCTTGGTTTCTCATCTTTTGGACTTTGTTACCTTGCCAAGTAGAACTTTTCAGTTTAATTACAGCCTTTGAACCACAATTGCAAAGATTAAGAAGGAATTGTTTTTTACCTTATTCGACGTATACAAGCAATAGCTTGCAACTGATGGAGTCATAGCGACAAAGCAACTGACATGTTGAAAAGTGGAGCTGACGTACAGCTTCAAAAGGGATAGCGATTTACCAACGATATGAATGATGTTTCCGTGGTCATTCTTATCGGAGGGAATAGCTAACTTTAATTTACCATGCAGAAAACAAATCGTACTCGAACGTATCACAGAGGCCTTTTTTTTTTAACTGAATTTCATCCTTTGAAGACTGCTTTCTAGCTTTAACAAATTGTTCTAACTGGTAGTTTTATTAATCATGTCATCTTTCAGCTCAAAGTCAACCGACAATATTTAGAACTTACAAAGGGCTGTTGTACTACAAGTGCTTTGAATGATAAGATGCGGATTGTACGATTTCATAGATTTCTTTGCGAAGAACACAATTTACACATATTTTGTGTTTACAATTATTTAGTATCTACTTATCCTTGAGAACCTATTGGGCTTGGTACAAAGCACTTAAATGGTCTAACGCAAGTCGCTTAATCTAATCGGTTCTCGAAAAATTACCTCGGAGTCCTACGGATTGTGGAAAATTGTGTGGAGATCAGTAAGTAGTTGTTCTACGTAATACAGAGAGTCTGGGGACACATGTTACACAATTGCATCAAGAAGCCATATCTGTTCATACTCGAATAGGATGTACAACGGGTACTATTTGGATAGACACAGGCGTAATTTTTGCTGGTTCGGATAGACACAGTTACAGATTTGTATGAAGATATTTTACAAGGCGAAACTTTAGGCAGACAGTGGGATGGGGAGAAAGAGGCATATATACTTTACCTTCTCAAGTCTAAGAAGCAGAATCATCTATGAGGTCCTAGATCTCACTCAAGTAGAATCCATAATTACAAAAGGTACTTTTAGAACTTCTCCTTCAGCGTTGTAGTCATGTACTTCCAAGATAAAATTACCTTTTTCCTTTTCTTTATGCTTTGTATCTCTTGTTTAAATGCTGCTTTTACTCTTGCGCGGAATCAGAGCTTCAATTTTTGTACTTTTTTCCCATTACAGATATTTCGTCGGTATAACTGTAGTCTGATTCAGCTGACGTAGTTAATATGATGGAAGTACCTGATGTCGCTCTAGTAATTTGTGCAAGATATGTTTCTTTTTGGTATGTCATGCGAAGGGCATGTGTGGAAGGATACCCGAGAGTGGGAATGCATGACACCAAAGTCACCGTTTTGTTCGCAGACCCTGCAGTCCTTTACATGGTCTCAGGTCTGCTCCTGCTGGCCGTTTCTCCTCTGGCTTTGCTTTACCCATTCCTGGAAGCAACAACATTTTTCTCACTGTTCGTTTTATTTCTTGTTTTTGATGGATGGCTTCGTTGGCCCATGTTTAACAGTTCGTTGATTGTTATCTTTCTTCTCTTGTTACTTTTGATCAAATTTTGCTTTTTTAAATGCTGCTCGATGCCGTCATCTAAATATGGCGGATGCTCCGAATACGGAGGGATAAAAGTATCCCACAATCGGAAATATGGCAAATAAAGGTGTGACATCCGAGTACGCCTTGATGTACTAAAAACGCAATTCAGTCAAATGATCGTCGGTATCCGATAACACAAAGATGCTTAAGAAAAGGAGTATCTATTTGATTTAGAAAAAAACTTTTGGAAAAGATAAGATAGGATATGCGGAGTCAAAGGCTGGCACAATTTTCTTGGACATTCTAAAGAACTGGACCACCCTCCATGAATAATCATAATTTAATAAAACATTTTGAAAACATGTATTTAGTAAATCAGTGCAATAAAATCTGTAGCAAGAGAATACGCTGTAAGTACTGTAATTAGGATAAACAAGCATATAGCTGATATATTGTCATGCACCGTTGTCAACGGATATTCACCATAGCTTCATAAAAGAGCTTATGGATCATCGTATTTTCTTTACAATGTAACCTTCCCTAGACCCAATATAATGACAGTCAGACAGTATGATATGCACAGAATCGACAATGGATGCATTAAGGGATGATCCATCAATGACAATACATGCGTGCGCAGAGATCTCATATAAATACTTTAGGGATATGTAACATCATAAACAGATTCTTTCTAGTTTCAAAAGATTTAATATGTCTACTTAACATTTCGATATCCCAATGACACATGTTTTGTTAATATATCATTGTAAATTCTTTTTCCCACCATCTTCAATGGTCTGAATGTGACCACCAACTACAATTTCTGATACATCCTCTTTTACAAGATTATCAACCGTTTCTACCGTGACGTCAGGTACTGTCCAGCAGACCACGTAGGCAAGGATAGATCCAACGGCATTAATTACAAACACAATTATTAGCTGCGTCATGAATGGAGTTTTGATGGCATCCAGCTGATTTGCAACAGCATTACCAGCATTTTGAATCGTCTTGTAAAAACCACCATATCAAGCGGCACGTTCCGTATCATTTGTCATCGTACCCATTAGCCAGTAGATAAATCCTTGATAAATTGCGTCTCCAAATCCAAACAGGGCATACATAATCAGAAGACCTCCATATCTAGGGCTGTAGTAATCCATCTGGACGAAATCTGGTGCATGTGTTGATTCGCGTGTAAAGCGGGACTGGAATGCGATACAGCCACTCCATAAGGCTGTTAATACTACCAGCACCATGGTATTTCCAATAAAAGCTCGGCGTCTGCGGATTCCTAACCACTCACAGTCCAAAAGCCAACCAAAAAACGCAGCACCGAGGATCTGAAAAAGCCAGTACATGACATTTCCGAAGCAGCGACCCCGCAGCGTAAAGTATCCACCCGCGTTGTACACCTGAAATTGGTAGGTATAAAACCAATTGGATCCCGCAAACAAGGGAATCAAGACCAGCATACGCCAGTCCATAAAAAGCTTCAACACCTCGAGTGATTCACGTCGCCAGTTTGAGTATCTGTGCAAGGATACACGTGTACCATCTGAACGAACTACCTTTCTTGCAGGCAACAAAACAATAGCTAAGATCGAACCGACAAACATGATTGTCATGAATGCGTAGTAACTTGTCGGTTTCACCTCTTTTTCCACGTTGTCCCACTCGTTCGCCATGACGATGATCGCACCCATAGTCGACCCTAGATTGAACACAACCCAGAAAAGGGAAAAAGCCTTCCCTTTTTCGCCTTCCGAGGGATAGGACATCATGATCCCGCTTTGTGCCGTCCAAAGAAAACCAGCACCGATACCAAGTATAGCTCCTGCGGCTATCTTAAAGGCTGCACTCGTTGATAAGAAAGAGCCGACATAGAGAACGTAGCAAAGAGCGGCGGGAATAATAACACGAATGCCAAACACGTTATATCTGGAATATAATGTTCACTCTTTGATATAACACCCCGTTCATGCTTACATTGGTGCTCCCAGCAAAGAGCAAAGTGTGAAAGTGATAGATAACGCTGTGAATGAATTCTCTGCCACATAAGGGTCGTTCACTCCCTTCCCTCCGATACCCTGGAGTGCGTTAAACATGCCCGGGCAACAGAAGCATATGAACCCGACCAGAAAAACCTGAGTGGTAGGACTATTATAACGGAATGGCAGCCTTAGACCCATACTCCAGATGATCGTGAAGCCAATATAAAGGAGTGGTTTATTATATATATCAGGATGTTAGGCCTGGTATTACAAAGTAAAAACAATTGGGATTTCCAGGGTCTTCCTGGTCTCGAGCCTTCCACAATGGTAACGATTGTTCCACACTAATATGATACAATTTTTCAAATGGAGGCACAAGCCATACTGCCTTCGTATATCTATGCAACCTTTGTACTGTGACAAACGTCGTTCAAGAATATCAGAAACATGGAACTTTGATCTAAAAATCATGATCGAATTTGTATTGACAACAAAATGAAATAAACATGCAAGTAAAAAAAGTATTGGCTAATAGTGTCATTGATGTTCTTGAAGCGTATTCTATTTAGATTCCTCTTGTAATCTATTGACGTTTCTCATTGGTCTTGTACTTGATGAACGCTACGAGATTAGTTAGAGCTTCATCAGCTCTTGATCGTAGATCAAAGTTTTTTCGTCGATCTATTGATTTCACCTACAACAACGAATTAGGATTTATCTCCAGCACTCTTCTAGAAAGTCTTACCATGGAACGAACGGAAGGCAGAATTTGTCGTAATTGAGCCAAGAATCCTCCTTGAATAAATACTGGCTCATCGTAGTCAAATGCACAATCACCATACACGTCATAAATAAGGTTCAGTGCTTCAACAGCAGCCTCCGCCTTGGTTTGGTGAGCGCCGATATTTCGCAAAACTTCCATTACGAAGACACCAATGTCCTACCATCATTGGTTCGCTTAGCTCAAATGCAATTTTATCATGTTTTTGCACTACCCACCTTGTTCGTGTTGATATCACCTTGTCTAAGAGCAATGGGTCCAAGACAACCCACGATTTTCACACGCATAGATTCAGATGTAGCGACTTGGTAGGCACCACACAGTGTAGGGACATCAGTTGAATCGAGAGGCTAAAAAAAAATGTCGTTAGAACGGTTGAGATGACAAACATTGACAAAGAACTTACGATATCCTGACCCAAACCCCGACCCAAAGACCACAAACATCCGACAATTACTTCAAGAATTTCGTCCCGTTCCGGTCCCAAGGGCACAGAGGCAATATTGTTGGCCGTATTAAATAACCATCGCCATGCTTGACAAGCATCGGATCTATGTTCTTTAAACCAGAACTTCGATGGCACCTCATTCATAGCCAAGAAAAAGTTGTTGACGCACTCCAAAGCTCTTTGATGTGCAAAAATCAAACCTTGTGTCACAGTGGGGGCAACTTGTTCCTGCGGGAAGGAGAGTGGGGTAACCGTGGACAAGCGGACCAACTGAGGGAAAATTTGGTAAGTGAACGCGTGAAGTACTGGGTTGGATCGTATAAGCTGATCATCGACTGCAGCAGAGGTGCCATCTGCGACATTTGCAGCGTCACGTAGATAATCATCCACATTATCCTCGTTGATATTATCTGCTGTATTATCCTCGTCATCGTCTTCCATGTTTTCGTCCGCATCCTCCCAGCCGTCCTCTGAGCATATCCATGAGATTTTTTTGTCCACAGATTTTATATGACATACCTTCAGAGTCATCTTGAACGCAAATATCAGCTAACAATTCAAGCGAGAGCTGCAGAGTCGTAAGGCGTTCCTCAACGCTTTGGATATATATCTATTTTTCCGCATTAGTTATCGAGCATCATAGCTTGTTTGCAATTCCAACCTCTTCCTTTGTAAGAGGCTGTTTTGGCTTTGGCGTTATTTCTCCTGATTCGTCGTGTTTGTTAACGTTCTAAATTATCTGTCAGTTTGAGTTGATTGTGTCTTAAGGCAACGTACGCCACTTTGAACAGCTGCAAGGCATTGTTCCGCAGCTTCTTGGATGTTGTAGTCCAGAGATGACACAAGAATTGGCAACACAGTCTTGTTCAATTCGCTCACAGGATCTTTTTCATCATCCCAGGAACCAGCCACTCGTAAAACCTCACGTACGTTCATAAGGATCGCTTAAGAACAAGATGTTAGGTGCGACTAAAGGTCATTCGTAAACACGTACCACATGCCAGGACGCGCACTAGTACTTTGTCAGGAGTATCAAATTTTGTCAAGATACCAAACAGCGTGCTGATATATTCAGGGTGGTTTTGGAATTCAATGTAAATGTCCTTGTTATCCTCAGTTAATGTCGTCAAGCATTGACCAGCAGCCACTACAGTACGGGTAGGGCATTGATCTGCTGCTGACAGAAAAGAGATCAAAAATGTGACGATATTCAAGCGATTGATGGCCTTGATGTACTTGTCCGAAGCTTCGCTATATCGGGGATAAGTTAGTTAGTCTCTTCATGCCAGAATAATTGATACAAACCATATACTCCAAATCAAATAGATAAAATTCTCGGCAACATCCCATACAGTGCGGCGGCGATCTTGATCTGCCTCATCAGCAAATGGCGCATCCTTAAGGACTAGATCGATTGTGTTCGAGATCTACAATGGATAAGTAATAAAGTCTAAATTACCATGTATATACCTTTGGAAGAAGCGCTGAAAGTGGTGTCAAAATATCTCGAGCGTAGTAGTCCTTCGCAACATTAGGGTCGACGGCAACAAGATTTCTGTAACAAACAGTTAATGTGTTTTCAGTCTTCCGTTTTACCATACCTTAACGTTCCGAGCGATTCCTCCACGACTTCTTGTTGGTTGTCCGTTAAGCGTTCAATCAAGGTTGCCACAATACCCTTCGACAGTAACAGTTTGCGGGTGGCAGCGCCAGCCATTACGAGGTTGGAAATGCATGCTGCAGCCCAAGCTCTTTCGGTAGAATCAGGCGATGACAACTAGATATACAAGTAAGACATACGATCTATGGTAGCGATCTACGGTTTCGTGTCGAGAAGGACAGTGTCCTGTACCTTTTGAATCACAGGAAGCACTTGTTCCGGTTGAGGCACTTGCTCTACAACACCTTCTTGAACTCCAGCAGCAACACGAGCTCCAATGGGATTAGAACGATGCTTTGTAACTTTGCGCTTCTGTGTCTGCTTTCCCATGGCGAGGAGAAATGTCTAGTTGAAAAAACAGTGGCTTTCAGGGAAACGAGCTCCAAGATTTCTCCTGTACTAAGCCACAACAATATCAATAACGTCTCCGCTTCATTTTTCCGCATGAATATCCAATGTGTCGATCCCACAAAAAAGTACTACAGAAATACAAGCTCTTGTATTTACTACAGTAACAATAAACGAGTACGCTACAAATAACCATCAAATAACTGTTACCCTATCCTCATCGGCGCATCCCAAAACGACTTTTTTGTGTTGTTCGTTGAGGATACGTCGGTGGCCATTTCTTTTGTTTTTATGAACAATGCTGTCAGGATTTTTCGTACTGTAAGATCCTTCTCTGTGCTTAACACACATATATTACTAACTGCTTTGCAGTGTCCGAAGTACTCAAAACTTTCTTAAACATTAATTTGAAAAGTCTACTTAAAAAATAGATTGTTCATCTTCAGAAGGAGACTTCGTCAGGTACTCCTCCTCAAATTAAGCATCCAAAGGTGAGGACTTTTCGGAAGAAGTTAACAGGCTTAAATCTTATATAAGACCTTCTTGAGATAATTATCAATTCAGTATGATAAGCTGGTCAGATGTGATCATGATTGCACTATGATGTTAACATCTCCACCCTTGGACACGTTTAACTTGTGTTTCATTATTGTGGATTAACGAAAATATTGGAGTGAGAGTAGAGTGCCCGACGGAATTCCCAAAATTAAACGTATGGATAGAAGAAAAAGGAAAACAGAGGAGGTGCTCCAAAGTCTGACATTCTTGTATAAGGATCGATTTGCCAAACTTTCTCGTGCGACAACTTCTTCTGCAGGTTTTCAAAATTGGCGTATCCCATAGTTTGATGAGAAAGGAGGGCCTCCACTCATTGCAGTTGGAAGTTCTGAAATCATCCGCTTTACTATTAGTACAAAAAGTCATCTTAAAAAATCTTAGAATTTGACACTTCTTTGAGATTTTTCCAAAAGTTGATCCCTCGCTAGAACTGCTTACGCTTACTGTGGGCAAGTGACATGCAATTGTTTCTAAAAGGTGGATACTGCACAGATTGCCTTGACTATCTTAAAATCTCGGGAAAAATGTAAACTTATTTTTCCTAGTGATTTAAGTCATTCAAAGAAGTTGAAAATGTGAGGCCCGAGACGTCGCCAACTCGATGATCTGCCAGCCTAAAGGTGCTCTTTTCCCCGACCAGAATATCCCCAGTCCTTTCCTTTAGTAGGTAAAAGCCCTTCTCCCATCATCGCGACAACTTCATTACCGAATTCTTCTTCCTACCGCCATTTTTATTTCAGCTCTTTTCTGTTTCATGTTATCTGCCGTATGTATTCCTATCCTTCCAGTTACCATTACTTTCAGCCTTCTCCCCTTTTCCTTCCCCCTTTTTTTTTCTTCGAACTGGCTAGAGTCAATATGCTTATTGGTAAAGCACTCGGTGGCTTCATATAATAATTATAATCTATCAGCACGCGCAAAGATATCAAAGCAAACACGATTTCTATTTTTGTTAACGTGTGACATCAAGGCTGGCGGAGAGCAACTTTGACTTTGGGAAGGAGTGCGATTTGCCTATCCACTAGCCATGCGGCCTTCAAACATAGTCTACAACTGTTCAAGCTACTACTCGGTGATTTATACGAAGAGATCAGTAAAAATTGACATGGTTGACTATTGTGAAGGCAAAATAACTCGTTAGAACAAAGCAGCAAACTGTTGATATCAATGGCTCTCTTACGATTTCCATTCTGGGTTACAATATAGTCAGTTATTCTTCAAGAACATAGATGACTATCAGTCTATTAATACCTTGAGAACTGTGTTGTGCTGGCTGTCTTCAGTAATCCGATGTTGCATAGGCCGAATTTTCTGCACTAAATAGCATGACTGAGTTGAATTAAAGTCCGACGGAAATCTGCTATGACAAGAAGAAGGACTATTGTAGAAAAAGCACAAAAGCCACGGTCAAGAGCAAAGTACCCAAAAGAATATACTTATCCAACCACTCGTTGTCTTTCTAACACGTATTCAAAAGCATTGCGACCTGCCGGCGAGAAAGCCAGAAATTACAACGGGCAGTCGTAGCCTGTGTTACAAGTTTGTGACTCAGACCGATGATTCGACAGACAAGGAAATTTGCTCATCGGGTTACGGAGAAACAGGAATCGGGTAATCGGGGTATTTCAGGATAACTTCCGTTGACAGTAACGAGAGCTACTCTAATATATATGAGGATTTTCATGCTTATCTAGGTTACTCCATCCAGGTACATTAATTCCCGTTTGAGTATAAGCCTTTTCTTGACGTGGTTTTATCGTAAAACAAAGTTCAAGAACAAGTTTTGGTAAATTACGTAGCAAGCTTTTCAGCCACCACGGCCCGGAGGTTTGTCAAAAAAAGGGAAAATTTAGGTACGCAGTCCAACCATAACTGCCTTTTACGGTTAAAAAGAGGATGCGGTACCCAATGAGGGTAAATCAAGCAAAATTAAAATTATCAACTGAGGTGGCGCTTGTGCCAAAACCCAGCCGCTAAACGTCATTGATTCTAGGCGTTATTCCGGCAAGCCTGGTGGAGCAGTTAAATTAGATGTGCAACATGACTATGCTCAGAAAAAAAAAAGCATATAAACGTCGCGTTTTCGAGGCGTTTTCCGTTATTCTAACACACACACACTAACAAAAATGTAAGTTGCCTTTTTTTTTTTCCTTTTTCCTTTCTACAAACGCTTTGTCTTAACCTAACCCTTGGTTGTGATTAGGGGACTTTTCGATCACTTTGGTAGCCAACACGAGGAGGTCCACAAGGAAGAGGAAGAAGGCCACAAGGGTCACTTGTCTCACCAGGTTATTGCCGGTGCTGGTATGTTTTACCAAGCATTAAAAAGCAACAAGGAACTTATCACATCTACTCTATAGCTGCCTACGAGGCCCTCAAGGCTTACAACGAGCACTGCGAGAAGAACGGCAAGCCCGTTGAACACGCCCAGGCCAAGCAAATTCTTAGCGGTCTTGCTGCCGGTATTGCCACTAAGTTGTAAGTAATTTGTTCTGTAAAATGAACCGAGGAAGCTGATGGAGCTTCATTTTAGGATCGAAACCAAGGGTCTCGACTACATTGACAAGAAGAAGGCTGAGAAGCACGCCGAAGAACAACTTCACAAGTACGCTGATGAAGAGCTTAAGTTCAACTAAGTTTGACAGCGCTTGTTCCTGTACTTCATACCATCACAAATGTACATGCACTTTAAACGCATCTGTTACTAGTATAGCGTTTGTAATAAACTGGAAATATGAGTTAAAAAGAACAACACGTTGGCTATGGTTTTAGGGAATGGGAGTGTGTCTGGTTGTAGTTTACCAGGAAAAATATGAAAAAAAAAAGGCACGGAAGGGTAGGCCGAATCTTCAAAGTATACTAGGTGTTACATCTCACCTTCTAGACTCACAGAATATAGTGTAACTAAGCAAGCTAACCACAATGGGCTTTTGACAGAAAGCACATGAGTACTCAAAACAAAGCAAACACCACCGTGTGCTCTGCTAGTCCAAGTGAATCCGAAGATACACAGAAACGCTAACGTAAATCACAAGGTGACACGTCATGGTTGCACAAACCCTATACTTGTTTTCAAACTCTGAGATTGACGCCGGCATCTATGCTAGAGGTACGATATGCCTGATAATCAGCACAGAGGTTGGGATAAACTCACTGTATCCCAACCTATATTTTATAGAGGAGGGTTGATGTCATCTTTAACTCAGTTAAATGAATGACTTATAAAAGATAAGAGTGTCAAAGGCACGTATGATAGCACCCAGATTTGCAGTTCACTGCAATATGAGTATGATATAGGTGCATGATTGCGTACTCCAAATGTATATCTTGGGAACAAAGTGTTAGAGATTCTTTTATTTTCTCACCTTAAACTCTATCTATGGAAGTATGCATGAATTCACTTCCGATATAAACTACTTCAGCTACTCTGCTAACCTAGCGACGCGTCTCATGCGGTTTGCCGGAATTCTGGCGAAGATCCTATCAAGTTAGCGATATAAGATCTTTATGAAAAGAAAAGTCGCTTCTGATGCTAAATAATGTTACATTCATCCGAGAGTGAATGTTACGAATTCTAAAAATAAATGTCGCTACTCTGGCAATGAAAGTTGAGTTTTTTTTTTCAAAGCCATTGAACACTTCGATGATTAGCATATCCTTTCATCCACATCTAATGAAAGAAAGACAGGAAAAACCCAAAGTAGCTTAAAGGAAAAAAGGGCAAGTGCTATAAGAAATGGGGACTAGAAGAATAGGAATACAAACTATTATGAAGGAAAGTAAAATGGCAAATGACTGAAATAAAAGGGGAAGAAGACGAGCTCAATGGTGGTGGGCTTCTGGTATCCATTTCCAAAGATTTGTGATTAAAGCAACGTCTTCTCGCAGTTTAAGCACGACTTGCGCTCCTTTTTGCCTTTTCCCGGTTGTTCGTCAACGTCGCCTATTAACATTTCACCTGTCTTGTCACTGTAACATCTCATACGGTGACAAAGATCGACTTGTATGCTGCGTCTACTAACAATCGTTTATTCATGAACTTTACAATGCATCTTCATAATTGATATTAATTTTGACGGCTCTGTTAGAAAACCAAGGTTCCAAGTGAAAAATCAATCCAATCCCATAGCCCTTCTTCTTTACGTCCTCCTTACCATAATAAACACTCCAAAAAAGTATTATTACTTACACATGCTTGACGTGAGGCTTCAAGTCTCTGGTGTAACAAATCGACCAAGATTCGACTAGCTCTTCGGCAGTCTGAGCAGGATCAAATTTCGATTTGCTTTCCTGGAGGAATAACTCTGGAGAGGATTTTAATTCATGATATGCTTTGCAATAAACAAAAATATCTATAGCATTTCGAAGAATAGAGGAAAGCAATTAGTGTACACTTACAATATGATTAGAAACCAGCATTTTATGCAATGTATCTGAAACCAATTTATCAACATTGCTAGCCGTGAGGATGATAAGATTTAGAAAAAATGATTTTGTTGTTCAATAGAACCAACTGATCTTTTACACTAAACTACTAGTCTTGACAGACTGGGATCATTGCGGACGCCATGGAGTTTGTTCTCAATTTTTTCTAAATAGCCGCGCATGCATAAAACATCGGACACGACAATGACATCATGTTATGCAAGACCAATTTATCTTCTTGCTAAATCAACCTTAACAATGTTTACTAAAATAACACAGGAGAAGTGGAAGTATACATGTCTGATGCAAAAAAGAGTAGTTCTAGGACCTGCCCTTTTTCAATCGTCGACACAGTACCATAGTCAGCATAAAAAATCCGACAACAATCTCAATGAACAATGAAGAGCAGGAAAAAAAAAGCTTGACCTCTCAATAGCAAAGTAGTGTGTCATCTTCAAACATTTATATTTTTGGTATCTTTCTTCTCTTTTTAAAGTTACTGTACGTTTCTCAAAGATTTTTCTAATGATTCTAAAAAATCTAACCCTTCAGTAATCTATGGTGTAAATTAAGTAGAGGTGTTGTCAGGTGCCAATGCAAAAGCCAACGGATTCCGACAAAATAGAGCTACAACTCTGTGCTAAAATGGGATTGCTTTCATGCAAGCGGAGTTGGGTCAGCCAGAAGCCGTCTAAGCAGTTCATCGCGAGATGCATTACAAAAAAGCTTCTTCCACACTTAAGGAAATACAGAGTTAAAAGATGCCTTTTTCAGGACGATAATGCGCGGTGACACACCAGCAAAACAGTGAAGCTTTGGTAGGACAAGAACGTTTTCGTCGTCCTACTGGACTGCCCTACCTAAGCCCGGTTGAGAATCCCAGGGATAAGCTGGCATGCTATTTGGACGAGCAGAGGTATCTTATTTATGTATTGAAAGCACCAAAATCTATCGTTTTGGAGGATGGGAAGCCATCCTTCAAGGGATTTACGAGAGTGTAGTTGCTGAAACGGTTGGCAGATTCAAACCCACTATCGACACCTCCAGAGACAACAACATTTTGAATAATTTGCTAATTCAAACAAAACTCCTACTACATACAGGTCCTTTTGCTCTTAGCATTTACATTTGTAAAAAAAAAAAAAAAAGGCCTTAGCGTTACACGCATGCTCTGCACAGTGGTCAAACTTTGGTGTGCGGAGTTTTGTCAACTGAGGTTGAAATGACTCTCCGGATTGCTGCTCCTTAGGACACTTCCTGATCTTTTCGACTTATCTATAAGCGGTTCGACAGGCAAATTCCCATTTTTCTTTTACAGATTTACTAGCATGAATACTTTCTCATTGATATAGGGCTTGAAAAGTTGCCTTTTTTCTTCTCAACGTCTACAGAATCCTTGGTATCTTTTTTCTCTTTAAACTTTTTTATCCACCTTTATTGGCTGCTCAGAAGTAATGTTTATATTCCTGCTAGTATCAATAGAGAGGAGATATTCATCTTTCCACATTTAAAATAGCTCGCTACAAGACTCATTAACAATGCTCCATAGTCTATCTTCGAAACAAATGCGCAATCGATTTTACTGTAAAGACACAGAGAATAACAATGCAGAGTGGAAATTCGAGTAGCGAACTTTTTTTAGGCGGTGTGCCAAAAATTTCCGAAAAAAGTGCACAATCAACCTAATACCAGATGCGAAGTGTAAACCAGCTCGTGCGTTTCCGGGAATGGCCGTATTTCCCGCAGTCTCAACAGTCGTGGTTTGAATATGTTTCAGACGCAACCCGTTATTGACCTTTGAGCGTATAGCTTGTACGTCCTTTCCCGATCATCTTAATAAAAGTCAACTAACACTTTTGTTAATCCTATAGACTACACTGGTTCAGTCTTTCTACATATATATACATATATATAATAAGCAGATCAAAATAGGAAGCTGTAGTTGTAGCTCATTGCTTGTTTTCTGTTTCTAGTATCTAGTGCGATGATTCAATGTGCTTTGCTAATCAAGTCCCCTTGGTCCCTACAAAATTGAAGAGTTGTACAATATATTTGTCGGAGAGGATTTGACTAAATAATAAAGGTGCCGCGGCTCAGATTTTTCTCGAAAACTTCGGCATTTATACATACAACCTTATACGGTAGCGGCAAAACTGTTGTCGTGCGAAACCATTTTTCCGACCGATCTCTCATTGTGCTGCACGAGAAGGTTCATCATACGATGATTGCATCTTTTGGTACGTATACTGTTGTGAAATTATGTGTGAAAACCTGTAACATGTACTACGGTAACAAAGAGGCAGTTCTGTAGCAATCATCGTTGATCCGAAATGACGGACAACAATGGAAACACTTGATAACTTTATTCCAGCTATAATCAAAGGAAGTCTAGTAGCCAGAGAATACAAGCGTCAAATGACTTATTTAAGCTTGCATATTCGCCTTCGTAATATCAATTGGTAAACTACAGACAATGCAGTCGATATGTAATATTCTGGGTATCGCAGGAAGGTAGTTATGCTGCCCTGGCAGATTTAAGGGAGGGCATGCTTGCTTTGTTGATCTTGCAAAATAAATTGGCCGTGGGAAATTTAGAACGGCAAATATGGCGTTTATGTTGAACCGTTTTTTTTTTTTCCTTTATTTTGGCGGTTACACTGAGAAATGAAATCAGCAAAATCCCAAGGACAAGCATGTTCAAATGGCTTATTTGGAACAAGAAAATGACTACAATGGAAAAGGGTAAACATTATTAAGGAGAATGCTCCATATTATATCGAATTCCTCGATAACATGGAAATACAATTACTGCGCAGTATACGTTCGAAAATACTATGGAATGACAGCCACTGGATGCGCTTGATCTGAGGAATTGCGAGAAACAATCGGTGATGGTAAATACTCCCGAGTGGTCCCAGACCTTTTTTCTTTTTAGTACCAAATGGGGGTTAAACTGCCATTTCAAAAGACGCACTGTAGCATATTATGATCATTTTTCTCGGAAAGTTTACTGTGTAAGTTATCCTTGATTTTCCCGTCGTAGTAAATATTGTCTGGTTCATTGCTAGTACAAAGTATAGCTTTTCCTTAAGAGGGTTTTAATATACACAAACAATTTTTGCTATGTCTTTATAGGGAAAGACGATCAATTAAGTTGAATTGACGTGGGTAGGTTGAGACTGGGGAAAAAGAAAAAACATGAATCGGACGTGAAGGCTATTTTCGGAAGCTAAGGGAAAAATGCGGAGCGTAAAGAAAGTGGTCCTTACACTTTTTGTGGGGCAAACGACAATGCCATGTGGCGTATAGCGCCGACTCCTATGGCATATGAAACAACCCAAAGATCAAAATGACGATCGGGTTTTGTTTTTGGCTTTTTACCTTTGCTTCGTGATTGGCCCACAAGCCAACTGTATTCCGTAGATAGTGTGCTGCCCTTCCTCTTTTTCATATGAAAGCGTTCACTTTCTTCCGGTCTCTCTCTCTTTCTCTCGCTTTCCCCCCTCTTCCTTCCCCATTTATCATTCTCTGTCTCGTGTGGGTCCTAATATGTCAAGCTATTATCCCGTAAATGAACTCTATCGACGATCACCAACAACGAAAACGGCAATACCTACTTCCACCTACCAGCTCACACCTAGCGTCCCTGAGACATCATCTACATCGATACACATGAACGGCAAACACACCAACGAACCTCTATCAGATTACTATCTATCACGCATCACCAACAAAGCTCCTTGTACTAAGACATGCTCACTCGTCACATCCACCGAATTAATGGCCCCGCAACTTGGTATCAAGGAACAGGAGGACCTAGCGTCCCGTTCCATCAATCTGGAACAAGTGATTCAACAATACAAAGAGCAGCCAAAGCTGCTTGAGCTGATACTTTCCAGTAAAGCAGAAGAAGACCGTCGACGAGCAGAAGAGGCAAGACTTCGCCAAAGAGAACTCGACTACTTCCTGAAGGTACAAAAGCGACAAGGTGAAGAAAAACAAGAAGAAGGAACAACTGCTGAGGAGATGGAAGGAGCGATGACGGGTCTTTCATGGAGAAATCTTCCCGCACCTTTTACTGTTACCAAGGGAACGGTGCAAAGTACGGAGAAACCTTCCAGGAACCACCCCAGCAATCTTGGTGCGGCTGTGCTCCCCGAGATGGAAATCACATCCAACGAACTCTTCCACGCTGGTCACCGTAATTCCGCGGTACCATATCTTAGCACTTCGATACCACGTTCTTTCGAACGACTACAAAGCAATACCACCACCAGTTATGCCCACCAACAACGGTCACCACCATTACTAGCTTTTTATTCGCAGGACGATAAACAGTCGGTGGCCTCTCCCATCCACAGAAGCGATAGCAACAGCTTGCGAAGACTCCTTTCTAATGAAACAAATGCACATCAACCAGCATGGCTCCCATCGCCTTACAATAACTCGAATCGGTAAGTACCATTCATCTTGTGCCTATTGACCACGTCTTAATACGTTTTCACTGGAAGTAGGGAGACAGCAGATAGTTTCCCTCCACAAGACATCGACACAATGTCTGTAGATTCTTCAGACAATAACTCTATTCCTGTCGATCGCACCAGGGCAGTGTCATCGAGTGTGTCACCAAGATGGGATTTCGGCGAATCTTCGCTGATGGATTCGGCAAGCGATCATCTTGCGAAACCAAACGAATCAGCGCTGCATTCTCACGCAGGCTGCTCCACCAGTCACTTCACCTGGCCGCGACGCCATCGACGACGACAGCGACGCAAAATGCAAGCTATCACAATGATTATTGAAACACGCGAATTTCCCTACGATGACAAGTATATGTGGAAAAATAACGGCAACACAGTACACAAGAAATCGGGGTTACGGAGCATTTATTACAAGTGCTCTAATAGTTCAAAGGTGACGTACACAGGACTACTTTCTCAGCTAGGTTTTGATCTCTCATTCTTTCTCGCTTTCTTTTGCTATTGATGATTTAGGGATGCTTGGTCAACAAAACTGTGACAATAAAAGGCAATGGTGAATATCTGATTAAATACCGCGGCGATCATCTGGATGAATGCAAAAGGGTAAAACACGTTGTAGATAAATGATAACCCATTTTTCCCCAATTACTTTTAAACCATAAAGACGATGTACATAATCTTTTTTTAAGAAAAAAAAAAGCCACGTAGCACTTTCTCCATCTGTATACCGTTTACAGTATTCTTTCCCTTATTGTTATAGCAGATAAACAATATAAATCTTCGATTTATCATGCACAAATGTACAAAACGGGAACTTAAAAAATAGGTATGATAAACAGCAGTAGAAGATGAAGATAGGAAGGATGGAAATCAGTATGCTTCTGTCTCGTACACACACTGTTTTTTTTTATCAATCACCATGTTTGTTACGACTTGTAAGAGCTTTCCAAGGCAGCTGCTGTTTTACGTCCCCAGTCTTTTCTAGACATAACAGAACTACTATGGTTATAACCGGCATGATCACTATTCTTTGTATCTGCGGTCGTTCTCTGGTTCTCATCTTCTGGAATTGTTTCTCTGGAGAAATCAAACAATGGCTCTCGTAGGGGCTCACGATGAAGACCGCCAACATCGTTGGTCAAAGTGAAACGTCGCCGCCGCTGTGTAGGGAACTGTTGTTGTTGCGCCACTGACGATACGCCAGTTTGCACAGCACAGCACTCTGTAAAAGTACGTGATATGGCATCATCTCTAACTTTTGCAAGCGGACGGGTTTCGGTAGAGAGTGTACGCGTAGTACTAGACGCGTGAAAGCCAGGCGAAGTACCTGCTGTTGTTGATGACGAATCGACTCTGTTGTTTGATTTTGTAAAAAGAATACTTGTCCACATTGATTCTGACAATGTATGATTTGTATCTCTCACATTTCGAAAATGAGATAATGCTTTCTATAAGCACGGAAACTAAATTACAGCACAAGTTTTCTTTAGCAATTACCTTGGATCGATAGAACGATGTATTGTCATATGTAATTGTGCGAAGGTTGTGGTGTGTGTCCAAAGAACAGTTTGTATTTTCCGTTGATTGATTGGCGCGGTAGTGGAACAGCTTCAACTCTTGTTTTGCGTTAACAAATCGCATGAACTCTTTTAGGTCCGCATCTTCAGGTTCCTGCATGAAATAAAGTGAGAGATCACCAGAATGGAGCAGAGGTGCAACTCTATGTATCATACAAGATGGATGTCTGAGTTATGCTCTGACGTGCGTGATAATTTTCGTGTTAGCCCTAAGCTGTTCTGATCGGCACGACTGGTGCTCATCCGCTCTTTATATTTATCAAAGCTGGACATAAATTCAATCTTTTGACTACCCAGATCACTGTTCTGGCCCAAAGATTGCGTCCTATCGCTTTGGGATGGATGTATTCTAAACCCAGAATCTAGTAAAGAAACAAGTAAGTTCTGCTATAGAGAAGGGACAGGGAATAGTTACACATCGCATCGGCTTTTGGAGATGACGTTAACGAAGGAGACTTGAAAGGTGCAATGAAGGGGAGAGAAACACGGCGAGATGCTTTACTAGATGACGGTGGGTCTGTGGTACCTTGTCGATGCGCGCTTGTTGTGTTGAAAAGAAAAGCCGCGGAGAGTGGCAGGCGCTGCGCAGCGTCCGATTTACAACGCGGCTTTTCCGTACGTTGTCGTGCTCTGAACCCCTGAAACAATATTGTTACGAACGATAGTCAACGACCGAACTATAGTCATTACCTGCGATTGCTTTGTGGCGGACGGCTGCCTCCGGTAGGACGCTTCATGTTCTCTACTTGCCGGGACAAGACAGTATTCTTCTACATGGATACGTACTTTATCTGGGCCTGCCTCCGAATTGATAATGTTGAAATGACAAGGGCTTCGGTACTGAACATGCAACTTTAAAGTACTGTATGACATAATTTACTTCTAAGGTAACCATCTCAGCAGGACATCACTTACCCCATTGGTGTCACAAGCTGGGGGAAGGCATATTTCTCGATTTGGCTATCCTTACTCCTATCTCTAATCGATTTACCTGCGAAATAGTAGATGTCAACAAAGCGATGGACGAAACGGTGTGTATTACCTAATGGTATTTCGTCTTCCGGACTACCAGCCGGAGAAGTCCGAAGACGGTACCCAAAGGTGATCCTACCAGACATGCCTGGATGTTGCTTCAGTTGCTTGTGCAATTCATGACCCGGCATTAGCCTGACAAATGAATAAAGAGATCGGAAAAACAAGATGGCGTGTTTGTGCATGTTGGGCATATCTATAGCGATATCCGGAAGAGGATGTCTTGTATGTATAGTTTGCGTCAGGAACAAGCGTAAAAGAAAATAGCAAAGTTTTCACACTCTCTTTCTTTCTCTCTTTTTTTTTTTCTTTTTCCGCAGCCTACTTTAAGGAAAGCACCCAAGTTTCGAGGAGAATGCGGTGAACGTTTCTCACGTTAGACTGGCGAAAACCGTTCTCTGATACAGTCAGGAGTGTATTATCGGATATATCCAGATAAATATCAATGATCATAGGAGGTGATTCTTCATTCACAGAATGAACTGCCCATGAATACCACGGTGTGAGGTCATTTCTCAAGGTATCCATATCATCCATCGCAAGATTGAACTGTTTTGTATCAGTTTCTGACTGCTTTCCACATGACTTCAATGCGCCCACATACCCATCTATTCGTTCGCCGTCCATTCGTAGTGCTACGATCATTGCCGCTGCTATTCCTTACATAATTTGCTGCATATTTATCAACATCCAATCGTGCTTGGACAATCACTTGAGCAGTCTTGGCATAAAAATTCTAGACAGCCAAAAAGTTGGTCTACCTTGCTGCTGAAGAAAAAGAAATTGCCCCATCCCTACTGAACTAGGCCCTACCAGGTACCTGCATGATCTGTTCTATTTTGGAACTGCGTGAACTAGGAAATGAGGAGGCAAATGAAGCAGCTCTTTGACGACAAGCACGATTAGGAGCAGTTGCTGTACTCTCCAAAGGTGATGGTGCATCGCCATGGGTATCACGGCAGAAAGCATGTGAATGATGGTCGTGTCGATGATGGCAACCGGATGTTGTCTTTGATACAATCGTGAACTGTGAATGACTATTGAATGGTTCTGTTGTGGTTGGATGAGTAGGTTTGCGTGAAGAAGCGTTATGATGAGATGACAACATGCACGATAGATTCTTTGGGTGGCAACGTAAGCTTGATTAAGGAAAAGAGAAAGGAGGTTATCTCTTTTTTTTTTTATCACTTTGCTTTTATACTGTATACGGTGAAATAAATAGCCTTTTTATTTTCTTTTTGGGTAGTGTCTGTTTTGCAATCACCGTTATAAAGTGGCATACATTTTTAACATTTGATGACACTGGTCCAAAATCATGAAAGCCCCGCTTGACAAAGTCCAGCGCAGTTCCGCTCACAAACCAAAAAAAAAAAAAATTACAAGAAATAAAAAAGCAGAGGGGGGGGGAGAGAGGCTATTCTTTGGAAACAATGTCGCTGTTGCGTTAAGAAAAGGAATAGCGTGTGGCAACCGAGGAGAGAGGGGTACGACCTGATGAAATGCACCCACGCGTCCTGCGGTGTGTCATGTGTCGAATTAAATGGATTACCATATCATTCATAGTGCATACTGCGGCAGGATATAAAAGTCCCGTGTTGATTCATCGGAGCAATAAACAACAATCATGCTAGGCAAAACGATTTTATTTCGTTTTATTTCTTCACGAGGGTAGGTATAATGAAATACATGTACCGGTAAAAATGCATTTGTTACTCGACCGTGACAGATTTGGCAAGATTTCTAGGGAAATCCACATCAACACCTTGCAAAATAGCAAGATGATAAGAAAGCAGCTGAAGCGGCAAGACATTCACAAGGCCTTGAAGACAGTCCACCGTTTGCGGTACTTGGATTGTCTTGTAGTCTTGGATAAGATTCGCATCGTCTTTATTGCAAATAATGATCGGCTGTCCTTTGCGAGCCGTCACCTGCTGCAGAGCACTTTGCACTTTCTATGGACAAACAACGTCAGTCTTATGATATTGCATGCCCTCACCGCAATAACTTACAGGATAAAGTGAATCTTTGGTCATGATTAATATCACTGGCATATTTTCGTCCACCAATGCCAAGGGTCCGTGCTTGAGCTCACCAGCAAGAATACCCTCGCTGTGCATGTACGAGATCTCTTTAATTTTGAGTGCACCTTCCAAACAGGTAGCATTCTGGTAGCCACGGCCCATGAGCAACAGGCTCTTTTCCTTCGACAGTGTATCTTCCGCCAACCGTTGGAGGTTAGCATCTTGCTCAAGCACTTCCTTAATCTGGCCTGGTAGACGGTACAACGCATCAATAATTTCCTCGCGTCTCTTGGCAGTCGAAAGACGATCCTCTGACAGCTGGATAGCCATCATCATCAAGGCAAGGTACTGCGATGTATAGGCCTTGGTACTAGCCACACCAATTTCAGGCCCGGCATTGATATGGACACCACAGTGGGATTCGCGGGAAATCGAACTACCAACGGTGTTGGTGATACCTACGCAAAGAGCACCACGTTCAAGGCAGTAACGCATGGCCAAGATCGTGTCGGCCGTCTCGCCGGACTGGGATACAAACACGCACACATCGTCACGGAAGATGGGCGTACGTCGATCCAGGAAGTCGGAAGCAAGGTCAATCTGCGTAGGGATTTCGGTCAGTTCTTCAAAGATTGCACGGGTCTAAAGAGGAAAAGCATGAGATCATGTGAATTGACTGCATTCAATTAACTTACAGCCAAGCAACTGTGGTAGGATGTACCACATGCGATAAACACAATGCGTCTTGCACGACGGATAGTGGAAAGATAACCACGTAAACCACCAAGAGTAACCTTATGGTTTTCAAAGTTAACACGGCCGCGCATCGTGTTCACCACAGATTCAGGTTGTTCATAGATTTCCTTTTGCATAAAGTGGTCAAAGGAGCCCTTCATAATCTCGGCCAATTCGATTTCCAGGGTTTGAATGGAACGGAAGGTAGAATCGCCCTCGTCACGGCGCAGACGATGAATATGAAGTTCTAATGGCACACTGTTAACTTGAATCTAGAAAAAATAAAAAAGCAGGCGTAGTTCGTACCACCGTCGGCAACATGTGCAATATCGTTGTCTTCGAGATAGAGGACTCTCTTTGTATGTTCAACAACGGCAGATGCATCGGAGGCGAAGAAGAACTCAATTGGCTGGGGCAGACCATCTTCACTTAAGAATGCTCTCGACTGGCTACGACTCAACTGAGGACGGCTGTTTTCGATCTGAGTCGAGAGGAAACCGGTAGGACCTATGTTATACGAAGCAGCCGATGAGATACTGTGCAGATGCGGAAAAGAGGCAATATACCATTATCCTTTTCGGTAGCGTTGCCAAATTCAACGTCAACAAAGTCGACCTTCAATTTCTTCGCAGTCTTAACACCGACAAGGAGCGGCGATCCACGGCGGGTTGCGACAATCTCGTTGGGGAAGTGGGAGCTCTTGAAAAGGAATGCAAAGCTTCCCTCCTAGGTACCATCGTGAGCTGCTAGCTGAATACCCGAGTGAGTTTCTTACCAGCTCTTTTGCAACAGCCTTCACCAACGATGAAAAGGTCAAGTCGTCGCCTTTGTGAGAATCGTAGAAGTACTTTATAAGCTTTGCAACGACTTCCGTGTCGGTTTCCGTTTCAAAACTGACACCCTTCTTTTCGAGGAGCGTCTTGAGTTCCTTGTAGTTGGTAATAATACCGTTATGGACAACGGAGAATTCATTGTTGGGATCGGAGCGATGGGGATGAGAGTTGCTAGGCGAGGGTTGACCATGCGTAGCCCAACGAGTATGAGCCTAGAGAACGAAAGAGAGAACAAATTAACGAATCATTCCGACATTCCGTGTAGTTTAATGCTCTACATACCATACCACAATGGCTGATGAAAGTCTTGTCAAAATCCACCGCCTGCTCAAATGTAAGCTTCTTAAGAGCAGCCACTTTTCCGACTTGCTTGAAGACGTAAGTCTCCTTTTCCTTGTCTCCATCAACAGCCAACCCTATATAGAATGTTAGTAAGCAATATACAATTTTTCTCAGCGTCAATACAGACCAGCAGAGTCATAGCCTCTGTATTCTAAGCGAGAGAGACCGTTGATTAGCGTGTCCAGAACGAATTGTCTGTTGCGCTCAACAAGGTAGTTGCAATAACTGTAACTAATGTATAAGCAAAAAGAGCGCCGTAGTGTACTTTCTTATTTTCTTTTTTACCCGAAGATGCCACACATGATACAGTGAAAAGACCAGAAAAAGAAAGTAGATGACTTGTAAAAAATAAAAAATAAAAATCACGTCCACTTTTATAGGCAATTCCTACAGTCTCGTTCTTTATGCTGTCAGGACAAACGCATTCCGCGGAACAGTCAATGAAGGGGGATTCCGCGGTTTCCACATGGAGGGCCAAAAGGGCCCAGTTGAATTCCGAGGATCTCTGATAAGGGATGATATTACAACTAAAGTTTGTCCTACCAGTTTAAAGTGATACGATGCTACTCATTTAGAACCACGTACCATTAGCCATCAACCTCACATCATTGAATATTTTGTCTGCCTGTCCTTGTCGACTGATATGCTTTACCAAATCATAGTCATATTTATTGCTAGACACGACATAGTTGTTGTAGCAAGGGAGATTGCAGGAAAATAACCAGTTGTCAATTCAACGTTGAGCTATCATTAGTAACAAGTGACGTTGTGATGGGGTGCTGTCAGACAAGGGCGAATTGGGTGTACATGTTCTTGCCTACCACTGTTAGTAATCCACAGTTCGTACTCCCGCGGGATGATATCAAAGTTATTTTTATGCGTGGGGAATTGTGAAGAAACCCGGAGCATAACTGTCTGTGGTCTATCGATAACGATAATTTTAGACACAGTTCATTGCTAAGGGGAACTGGTCTGGCATTGAAGATTGGCTATTTCGTGTAACTCCGATCCAGCCGAAAAGTAATGACGTCCTGTTTAATAGATACAATGACCACTACATATTCTAAGCATAAGGTCTTATATTCAGTGACATATATCTGCTTTGTGGGTGTTCTATTGAGTTGTCAACCGGTGTAGTGGTTTGTTCCTTCATTCGGTACTGGTAGATAGGATCGAACCCCACGTTTTTTTTTTTTCAATGCCGGTTTTCGGGTGACTGCATACCCTTGTCAGATATACCTTGTCCCTCATGCCGTTGGTAACGGCTGGCATTCTTTTTCGGCCATGTCGCGTAGCTGTAAGAACGATAGTAGACAGCTAAAAGGAACTGATGACGCATGTAGTCTGTCAATTGCTTGCGATCGCCTTTTTTAAGCATTAGAAAGCCTTTTTCTTCATCAGTCCTGCATCGTACATATTTCGCGACACAACGCCAAAATCAAGGGACGTGTCAAATCTTTAAAACAGCTGCTGTCGCGTTTCAATCTTCTCCAGCAAGATCATTCTTGACCCTGACTGCAACATGTCGAGTAGCTTGGCCCTTGTTGCCGATAAAAACCGTCCATTGTGAAGCACAGTCTTTTGGGCAAGTGAAGCCAGTGACTGTAGTTGTTAAACCACGTCTTGTGAACACACCTCCAAAGACCGCTGAGGCTCCTCGATCGCTACTGAAAGAAATATGGCAGCTTGTGAAGCCTGACCTTCTTCTCCTATGTTATATTGTAATGACTGCCATAGCTGCAGCAGTCGTCCATCTACAGACGCCTGTTATTACTGGTGAATTGATCAATGTTTTGGCTGGAAGTGTTCAAAAAGGGGTTGGCTCACTTGCTATTCAAGACTTGAATGGACCTGCTTTGAAGCTTCTCGGCCTCTTGTCTGTTCAAGGCTTGCTGACTTTTGCACACATATCACTCGTGGCTATTTTCGGAGAAAACGTTGCAACACGTTTGCGGGCGCAGCTCTTTGCGGCCATCGTGCAACAAGACATGTCCTTTTTTGATACGCATCGGAGTGGTGAACTGGTCAGTCGGTTGACAACTGATGTTGCAGATTTCAAGGTACCTAAAAGGAGCTAGCTTGGGCCATATCCTCATGTTCTATACAGCATACGTTCAAACAAGTAGTTACCCAAGGCCTCAAATCGATCACGCAAACAGTTGGATCTGCCATCCATCTCTTTCAGATATCTGCATCACTGACCTTGACTATGCTTGCTACTATGCCTGCCCTCTATATTATGTTAAATGTATATGGCGCTTATTTACGTAAATTAAGCAAGCATGGAAAAGGATTAGATGGAGTTGCCAGCGGCGTAGCGGGAGAGGTAAACGCAGTAGAAAGAAACGCGTGAGAAATATGCAATTAAGCCGTTCACAACTAGGTTGTCTCTAATATGCGTACTGTTCGTGCATTTGCGGCTGAAGAAAGAGAGATGGAACATTATGGAAGTATGTGCGACCACGTTTCTTCGGCAAGTCAATGGATGGGTTTCCACATTGGTCTTTTCCAAGGTAAAGTCGAAACACCGTATGCTGTTATCAGTATACTCATGAGCACAAACAACAATAGGTTTAACCAATGTCTCTATTGGAGGCATGGTAAGTACATGGACTGGTTGATTGGTGCCTTCATGTTTGTTATGCTAGATCCTTACTGTTCTCTACTGTGGCGGTTCCTTAGTCGTGCGCAATGAACTGACTGCAGGCGATCTTATGTCGTAAGTAATAGCAGTAAGCCTTTTCTGTTACGTATGTTTATATGATATCAGTTATATGCTTTCTATACAGACAGCTCAGCAATCATTGGGTAAAACGATAACTATGGGACATCAAACTTGTTTACATTTCCTTTTGTCTGTAGTGTCTCTCGGAGTTTTATTTGGACAAACTATCAAGGCAGCAGCCTCTGCAACACGTGTATTTGAATTCATTCATATGTATCCAGAGGTACCACTAAAGGGTGGTGTGATTCTAGATGATGTGAAAGGAAATGTTTGCTTCAGAGATGTTGAATTTTACTACCCAGCAAGACCTGAGCACCGTGTTCTCGATAGTTTCAGCCTTGATATCCCTCAAGGAGCGACTGTAGCCTTGTGTGGTCATTCAGGTGAGAACTGCTATCGACATAGATGAGTTTTAACATTATAGCCTAAAGGCAGCGGAAAGTCGACGATTGCAGCTTTACTGGAACGATTTTATGAACCTTCTGCTGGTTATGTATATCTCGATGGTCATGATTTAGCAACATTGGATCCATCCTGGCTAAGAAATCACATCGGATTTATTAATCAAGGTAAATGGTAGAACAAAAGGTTCAAACCGGCCTCATCAATGTGATAGAACCTGTGCTTTTTGCAACCTCTATTCTCGAAAACATTCGTTACGGCCGTCCCGATGCAACGATAGAAGAGGTGCATGAAGCGGCGCGCAAAGCCAACGCGGAAGCATTTATTGAAAGCTTCCCTGATGGCTATGATACGGTTGTGGGTGAACGGGGTACATCTCTCTCTGGTGGTCAAAAACAACGCCTGGCAATTGCACGAGCGATCCTGAAAGATCCACAGGTACAAAGAAAAAACCAATATCACACAAGTAACAGAGATTTCCTCCAGATTCTGATTTTGGATGAGGCAACCTCAGCATTGGACAGTAAGATACTAAACTACAAGAACTATACCGTTTATGCTTTTTATTATAGCTCATTCCGAAAAATTGGTTCAAGAAGCTCTGGATAAACTAATGAAAGGGCGAACTGTGCTTGTGATTGCACACCGTTTATCAACTATTCGAGCAGCGGGTAATTAAGAAAGATAATTAGATGATCTATTATTCTAACGATACTTTCATTCTCTAAGATATGATTGTCGTCATGGGCCGCGTACCTGGAAATGTCATAGAAAAAGGTGGGAAAATACGGGCTCCCTTCTATTCTGTATACTCACTGCTTGCCTAGGGACACATGAACAACTTATGCGTCAGGGAGCAACTTACTTTAGACTACATAATCAGTTGGTTAATGCAGACCAAGAATTATGATAGGCTGCACCTTTGGCCCCTTTCCGTAGAGTGGGATAAAAAAAAGCTTTTTATTTTCGATCTTAGAAATTGCGATGTGCGTAAACAAGATGAATAGATTGGTATGCGTATAGAATCTATCCTATTGGTGATTTACCATCGAACTAGGTTATTGCTTTTTGCAAGTATTTCTTGGATGATATTCGTGTTGTATCAACAAACTTATCGATTGCATCAGTGTCAAATGCATCTCACACCGTTTCAACAAGATTAAAAGACTAACACTAACCATCATAATTGTCTTTTTCTTCATTCGAAGACTTTATGATGAAACTCAATTCTATGCTTTAGAGTGTAGCACCTTGCGGGGTAGTTGGAAGATCCTGTGTACCACGATCAATAAAGTTATCTCTGGCCAGATCGTCATTAATACTCTTTCACTATTAGTCGGTATTTATCTATTTCAAACCAGATTCATGCGTAACACCTTTATGTATGGTGCTCTTGCATATTTTGACAGGTGTCACGGTGGTGGTGTCACGAAAGCTGCTCCCCTATTATTTTTTCAAGAATTACGACGGATAGCGGATCTCATTCAACACGTTTTTTGTACACTTCTTTGTACGTTTAGGTGTTCCATTGTTCCCCTTGTGTCACTGATACAAAGCAAAGTTTCAAGAGGTTTTTGAGTTTGTTTGCTATAGGTTTGACAGAAAATTCAACTTCACAGTAAGACATAGTGGATTATCCTGATTTTCTGTCAGGGGAAAAAGAAGCACATGCTTGAAACTGGAGTATAGTTGTTCTTTTTGTGTATTGAATTTTCGGACTTTTTCGTCGTCTCCCACGGTTTGCGTATGACAGTTGTTTGAATGAATGGCATCTCTCTTACGTATGAATGGTAAATGGCGAGTTGTTCTCAGTCAAACATGTAGTCGTCATTTCTCTTTACTTTTCTTTATTTTAAGAGAAGAAGATATAATAAAGATAGTTACTTAAAAAAGTAAAAAAGAAAGTAAACTACAGCAAAAGGAAAGGGAAAGCGAGGGAAAATCAATTTTTCCCTGCTTTTCTTTCTATTCCGTCTTCCCTCTTTTTTTTTTTTTTTTTTTTTGACTTTGACGACTATGTCGAAAAAGTCAAAGTTGCACAGTAATACTTCACGTTTACCAGAAGAAGAACCACAAAGCACCCGTGGGAATACATTTTCCTCGCTAAAAAATCGTTTATTCTCTTCTGGCAGTAATAAGACGAACATAACATCACAAGCTGATCGTAACGATTCGTCACGATCAGACGTTTTACGCCCATCGCCTACGTCTACTCGTTCTCAATGCTTGATTCAACGATCCTCCCCCTCTATTGACATAGTGTCTTCTTCAAGGACCGACTCTGGTGATTCCTCATCTGCCTTATTTTCGAAATCGTATGAAGATCGACATCACTCTGAACTGTCGCGACCAGTGACGCCTGTTCGGCCAGTCTCTGTTATGGATTTTGAACGATATAATCAAAGTGCAGATACAACTGTCGTTGTACGTCGACGAAAGGATTCCAATGACAAAAAAAGAATCAGTTTAATCGTCATTAAAGAAGGTTATCTGTACAAAAAAACCGACTATCGAGCATTTCATATGGCATCTAGGATCGATCGAGGCTGGAAGTTATATCGTGTTGTTTTACGTGGACATAAACTCTACCTTTACAAAGTACCATCCGAATCATCTCTCAAATCACTTTTCCCAGTACCCAAAGATCATCACCAAACGCTTTCTCTGTCTCTTTCAAACAGCAGTCTTAGTAGCAGTACTATTTCACAAATGACACCCTCATCTGCATCCACCGCAGGAGGACTTACAATAACACCTGGAGGATTGCTGATGATGACTTTGGCCGGTACGGTTCTCTTGGAACCCACTGAATTTGACAGCGAAGCTCAGACCGTGTTGTTCGGGTCAATGCAAAAGTCATATGTTTATGGTGCAACCTTCACGGAACTTGACCGACGATCGATGCATCCCAAACACCCGGTATGCCTTTTGATTTTTGCAAAAGAAGTAATCATATGCAAGCGAACAAACAACTTGTGGAAGATCGACTTTCGATTACTGTTACACCATCTGAGAGTGGATGCATTGGCAAGCGATTTGATAGACAGCGCAGATTCCGCACCGACCACACCGCGATCACTCACAGACAGCGGATCTGTGCTGTCTTTTGAGTCCGACTCGCGTTCCACAGATCATAGCGGCTTTGGATTCTCTCTTTCTATCATCGATCAAGCCTCTGTTCGCTTCATCTTTAGCTCTACTTCTCGGGAGCTTTCTACAGCATGGACAACAGCGTTTCGTAAAACTCAGCGACTTCTAGCAGAAGAAGTGGAAAATGACGACAAACAAAAAGAAGACGAAAGCGATGCACAAGCCAGCGGGTCTGGCCCAGAGCATCTTGACGAAGAAATATACGTATCTTTGGACGGCGTGCAGCCCCATCCACAGCTCATAGTAGACCCATCACGCAAAGGACGGTCTATTCAAGGTGGTCCTGTTGAAGCCTTGATCCATGAATTACTGCTTCAAACTCAGATGGACACCAACCTTCCTGACGACTTTCTCGAAGCCTTCTTACTTACTTACCCATCCTTTACAACACCGGGAAGGGTCTTTGAAGAATTGAAAAATTACCTATCGCTTGCGCTAGAGCAGCTGGACGGTGATCAGCAAGAAAAATTACTGATGCGTGTTCTGACCATTTTCGGCATCTGGTGTCGTCAGTTCGCACAAGATGTGGTGGGGGATGTTGCCTCGAGCATGATTGAAATTCTGGATAGTGAATTTTACCAGCTGGAAACAGTGCCAGAATCTGTGCGGCAAAGAGGATCGCAGGTCAAGGAGCTGGTTCTCGAGACAGTGACGGAAAATGGCAAACTATGCGAGCAGCCGAAAAACGCGGCAGATGCATGGCAAGATGCACGAGTCATTGAGGATATTCGAGCAAATGACAATGGCACCTGGATCAATCTTTCCAATATTTTTATCCGAGGGCTTACGCCGACGCTTTTCCTTAAAATCCATCCTGATCGGTTTGCAGAGCAAATCTATCTATTCCATCTATGGTTACACAGACAACACCAGCGGCAATTGACAAGCTCGCTATCGTACTTACCAAGACCGCAGATTTCTGTACAGATGCTCAATTCGCTTCTTGTTACGACCACGACGCCTCATTTTCTTACGAAGCTCATCCGAAACCATATTTTAGTCGAATCGCAACAAAGAACACCGGAGGTCGAGAGTGGTACATTGCGGCGTTCACGGCTGATAGAGCATTGGATTCATGTGGGTATCCATTTGCTGCGTTTGGGAGACATGACAGGATGGTGTGCTGTAGCCATGGGTATATGTTCTGTTGGCGTTGTACGACTGAAGGAGTCATGGAAGTCGGTGGAGCGTGGCTTGGTGGTTATTGTGATGCAGGAATGGGTACAGATGTTGGCGGATCATGGTCTATTTATGCAGGAAGTATGGGTGGAAGGATGGGAACTTAAGGTTATAAAGCAGTACTCGGAAGTTCTGAAACCATCAACGGAAGGGCTTCCATTTTTTGGAACAACCAAACAAGCGGTGGACCGACTTCGACGGCATGTCGCCACCCATTTCGATCTAACCACGGTGAATTTTGGGGCATCCTGGCATATATTTGATACAGTTCAACATGGCCTGTCTAACTGTACGCAGGCTGGAGATGACAAGATGGAGGCACCGTTTGACATTGTGGGACCATTGCAGGCCTATTTTGAGCACTCGGTGACAGAATTAGTGTCAGTTCCATGTGATTACAAGTGTCTACAGGAATGTTCTCTAGCTTGTGAACCGCGTATATTTGGACAACGGTTTGACGGGTACCACAAGTTAAATTCTCTGCATGGCAGCGACGTTGCACCACCTTCATCTTCTCCTCTGACATTTCCCGATATCATCGATAATTGCCGCTTGTTTCAGGAAACACGGGCACCGGAGAATACAGCGGGGTCGCCATTCAAGTCGCACACACGCAAGAAGAGCTCAAACCAGAGTATAAGCTCAATTATCGATGAAGAAAGCACCAACCATAGTACAGGTAGTGGAAATGCTCCTGCGAATCGGCCATCCGAGCAGCCACGATCGCCCAGAGCCACCAATCGCAAGTTTTTCCGAAAACGCACCTACAGCTTTCCGCCTGGGCGCTCGGCAGAGGAACATGAGGGGGCAGCTTCGTATGAAACGAATCAGGCAATGGAGGCGATCAATAGCAAAACTTGGTTAGGCTCGTTAGTTTCTCATCGTCACCGTACGGATGCCGCAAGATCATTATTGGCTGCCGCTCACCAGAAAGGCCGACCGTACGGAGAATACTTGTTGAACGTTCATCGGGAAGAACTTGTTTTGAAAATTGCTGGCATTGTTCCTGCTGAAGACACAGCCATGATACGCAAGAGTAGCTCGAATGGGTTTGGTGCTTTAGCAGAGAAAGGCATTGCCGGTAATCGTTCAAGGACGGGAACGCTCAGTAGTGGTACGAAAGAAAGTGCATGGAAGGAAGCAGAAGAGTCCGCAACAACAACAACAACAACAACAACAACATGGCAGCAGGTGACATCGGCTACATCTTCTTTAACATCAACATTGTCGTCTGCATCGTCCGTGGCGCCTACCTTAGTTGTCTATGTGAAGGCCGGTCTGTTGGAACGGTTTGTGGACGTTCTTATCCATGGTGTGTCGGAATACAGAAACGATGCTCGGGATCAATGGAATGTCTTATCACGGTCAGAGGAACTACCACCTACCGTACAGCGACTGGTGATGGACGAGGAGGAGTACATGAAGATCTTTTTCGTGACGTACCGCACCTTCTGTTCTTGTGCCCATCTCTTGGAGCTTCTGCGCGAGCGGTTCGTGAATGCCAAGGAGAATGGGCGGTTGTCGAAAATGCAAAAAATGAGCACATTGGAGTCTGTGTTTGCGCGGCAGGAGAATGGCGAGGAGAAGGACCAAATTGATCAATGTGATTGGAAGGTGGTGGCTGCAATTCAGCTTCGTATTTTGCACCTGATGTTGTACTGGGTAGAGGAGCACTTTTACGATTTTGTTGACGAAATCGAGATTCACCGGCATGTGGGGCGATTTGTGAAAAGCGCGCAGGAGGCATCGGATGCTTGGCGTGTTCAACTTCAAGAAAGAGAAGACGTATACCAAGAGGTGCTGAAGACTGGACAGGCGATTGAACAACAGATGCTCGCGTTGCGGTCTCAATTTATCCGCAAATCGTTATCGCCTTGCTATGACCTCAAAGCAATTGAGTACGATGCGGTGGGCAATCGCGGTGTGGATGAGCTGTATGGGCGGTTGACGGACGGTGCGCAGTCGTTTAGTCCGTATGTGCAGGTGGCAGGTGGGAAGGCCATCACGCTTGCGTTGAGTAGCCCGGCGCGCGACGAAAGGAAAGTCAGTTTGGTGGACGAATGTTCTGTCATGAGGTTGCTGCAGCTGGCGGATCGGTCTGTCCGACAGCTCTTTGCATCTGTTACGTTGCAGGATTGGATTCAAACATTCGACATTTTCGAGGCTCAGTCGGGTGATCTCTATGCATGGTTGCCGGCGCGCAAGGCGTCGCAAACATCGGCTGTCTCTGCGGCGCTTTCTCCAGTCATGGGGGCACCGTCTGCGCAGCAGACGAGGTACCATATTCCGACGGATGATGTAATTGTGTCAGATATCTTTACGGCTATTGAGGGAGCCCGTCGTTCTGTGGTTTCGCCATCGGCGTTTTCTGCTGATGATTTGTTACTAGCATTTCCTAGTTCGATACAGTACTTGTACTGCATGCACTTTATTATTCGGAGCTGGGTAATCAATGAAATCGCGTCGCCAAGCATCGATTTCAATACCCGCATTCGACGCATCGAAAAGTTTGTGCAGATGGTGGCGTCGAGCAAAAGCTCAGCGGAGCACATGATCCTATTTCCGGACTTGAAAGAAATGAACGATGGAAGGCGGGTCCCCGGGTTTGTCGAGTACGCCATTGCCAGTGCGCTTATCAGTCCCGAAGTGCGATTGTTCCAGAAGGCGTGGCAGGAGGTGGGCAGACGTTGCAGCATCGGGCACCTTGACACACTTGAAACGCTTGTCTGCCAGATGCAGAAGAAGCTACCCGATGGGGAGGCGCCAATGGTGCTTGTACCAAGCTTGGGATGGATCTTTGAACGGATGGTGGAGCTTTGTGTGACCGTGCCAGACACACACGGCCCTAAAACAGATATGGTCAATTTTGATAAGCGACGCTATATTTTCCATTTTCTGCAGCTTGTGATAAATGCACAGATGAATCTCGAGCAAACCAATGACCATCAGGATACGACTTGTCTTTCATTTCTGGTTGCACCAAACCCAGCCAAGTCGACCTGGAAAGATCTTAAAGATTTGGCAAACCGCGAAAACCGATCCAATATGATCGGGCGCAGTTCGAGCAAAGGTTACACGCGGTCGTCGGTGTTTGGTAAACTTGTGGCGGAACAACTGGACAAACAGAAACGCGATATCAAGGAACGCGATCGGATCGACAAAGAGTGGCGGGACTTGCAACACAAGCTCCAAAAACGACAAATGGAACAAGCACGTCATCTGGAAAAGCAAGAACGTCGAAACCAGCAACAGCAGCAGCAGCACCACGTCCTACCTAAGATCAATTCTTTTCTGCGGGGATTGCGGTCGCACGCAACGACGGATCCTCGTCTGCTGTCGTTCATGACGACCAGGGCATCCACGGTGATCAATCTTATTCATTCGACGACATCTGTTGCCAGTACGTATACCAAGCGTGATTTTGTGTTCCGTCTTGTTACGGAAGAAGGGGGGCAGTACCTGTTTCAGGCGACTAGTCGAGACGAAATGTGCGATTGGATGCAGCAGATCAATAATTCTGCACGGGAAGGGGCTGTCAAACGTCAGAGTGCACTTGCATCCGAATCGTTTGATGAACAGATTGAGGTGAATCAGACCAATCGGGGATCGAGCAATGCACGATCTTCTGTATACGGTGTAGAACTGAGTATTCTGATGAGCGATGGGCGTATTCCATTGGTTGTTGAGAAATGTGTGGACGAAATCGAAAAACGAGGATTGGAGGAGCTGGGTATCTACCGTGTGGCGGGGACAGGATCTGTTGTGAATCAGCTCAAGTCCGCGTTTAATGAGAATGCAGCCAAGGTGAACTTGAGCGATCCAAATTGGGCAGATATCAATGTAGTAGCGGATGCGCTGAAGCAGTTTTTGCGAGAACTTCCTGAACCCTTATTAACGTATCCATTGTATGACGAATTTATTACTGCCTCAGGTAGAACAAAGGAATATCTCGTTTTGGGTAAGCGACATTTTAACGGGCTTTTAAACTTTAGCATCGGAGGATCATGATGAGCGGGTGTATTTGATAAAGCGAGTGGTCAAGAAACTTCCGAAAGCAAATTATACGTTGCTCAAACGACTGATTGAGCACTTTGTAATGTAAGTGGTATTATCTAAAATGATGAAATCATTGAATTTCGTTTTAGCGTCACGGATTTCGAAGCGACGAATCACATGTACGCCACTAATTTAGCGATTGTGTTTGGGCCGACCTTGCTGCAGCCTGCACCCGGTCCAGCCTCCTTTGCGACAACGATGACAAATCTAGGCCATCACCATAACATTGTGAAGTACCTTGTACTGAATTACCATTACCTATTTGATATTGAAGCCGAAGAATCTCAATAAACCCATTTTTTTAAGCTTGGCTGGTCCATTCACTTTTTTTTTTTCCAGCTTTTTATTTTATTTTCTTTTTTGTCTGTATGCAGGTCTAAATTGCTGATAGTGTATGTTTTGTTTCTAGGATCGACAGATAAAATAAGTTTCCAAACTAAGGAAATGACTTGGGTCGGGGAGCTCGGAGATGCCGTACGCCCCATTCTGGATATTCCAGAACAACTGCGGGCTCCGACCAATGGCTTGGGATGATCCCGATACGTCTCTTGTTCCCTTGATGCTCGGGTGTTCACTTTGTTACCATGTAAATTCCAATTTGGGTTTGATTGTCAAGATTTCCTTACCCTAACGTCACACCTATTTATTACCTCTCTCTCTTTTTATTTCTTTGTTTCTTCTTTTTCTTCTTTCCCCATCACACTTTTTTTTTTATAAATATATAAGCATGTTTCAAAATCCATTATCTCCTCCTGTTACACCCAAATTCCAATCAAGAAGATCACCATCGTTTGACAGTTATAGTTCAGATAGCAGTTACCACTACAGTGACCATCCAATGATACGACAACAACGACGTCGAAGAAGAAAAGCCATGCCACGACGATCCTATCCACCAACGACACCTGGTGCATTCACAATGGATGTATTTATCCGAACGCATATGATAAAAAAAGCAACAATGGTTACAACAGCGACAACAAAGAAAGCAAAAACCTCTGCAGCAGCTGCATATGACCAGGTGGATGTTACCGTGGATGATGCCCTCGTGTTTGAAAAAGAATGGGTGCCATCTGTCCAAGTGTTTGAAAAAAGACCAGGTGTTCGCATCGTTTGGAAAGGTAAAACATAGCCTTTTTTTTCTTTTCATCGACTAACCCTTTCTCTCTCTCTTTTTTTTTTTTTTTTTTTTTTTTAGGATCGCCATTGGCCATTCAATCTTTTCCCTTCTACAGTAAATTACATCCTGCAGAAGTCAATATTGCATCGACATTACGTTTGACTCCGGAACAGTATCTTAAATGCAAACGAACGTTGGTACTTGCGGCTCAGGAAGCATCAAAAAAGCAAAGAGCATTTCGTAAATCGGATGCACAAAAGCTTTGTCGAATTGATGTAAACAAAGTTAGTACGCTTTGGAGTGTATTTAATCGTATTGGTTGGCTCGCCCCAAAATAAGTGGGATGGAAACGAATGTTTATAAGCAACATTACCCTTATTATATAGTTATATATATTCTGTAACCAGATGTACATAAACAACATAACCTTGTTTTTTTATATATTATATATTTATTTAACAGTATGTACCTTTACTTGATGAGGATAGCTGAAACGTCTCAAGGGGAAGACAAGGATTTTCAGGATTTCAAACTCCGGGATTAAAAGTTTTTGTCGATCCCAAAAGATCTACGCAACCTTTTTCTCTCTTGATTTTTTATTTTTGGTTACTTACTTCTTCTGAACTCAGCTCGGCGACGAGAACAAAAAAAGAGTTTTGAGTTGGATAAGGAAAAAAAAACTTTTTTTTCTTTTCTTTGTTTTTTCTCCTTTGCTTTTTTTTCTTCTTTGTTTTCCATCGAACCGATGTCTGCCGGTATCAGCAACGTTCGTGGTAATAGGCGATTGATGGTACTGGTTGCTGTCTTGCTGTTGGCATGTCTCTATGTCTTATCAACCATGCCTACTCGGCGGCTGCAATGTAACTATACCACCCGATCGCTTCAGCCAACAAATACGACAGAGAACACGGTTCAACACAAATACCTTAACCTCAACCATCTGGACGCAACCAAAGAAGCAAAAGCTCGAGGGGAAAGAATCCTTGTCCTGACACCCGTCCTTGACCCAACTCATTTACAGCATTATTTTGAGCTACTCGATCGTACAACATATCCTAATCATCTGATCAGTATTGGTCTGTTACTATTAAACGAGGATGCCCAAGTGCATGATCAGGTGAAACAGCTCACCCAAACTTTCCAACAACGGTGGTTTGGACGTTTCCATAACATTCGGGTCTATCAGCATTCTTTCCCACCTATTAAAAAAGACCAGGGTGATTATGAGTCTATTGTCAAACGCCGAACCATGTTGGCGCGCGCACGAAATGTCTTGCTCACAGCTGCGCTCCAAGACGAAGAAAACAGTTGGGTGGCCTGGATTGATACCAACTTAAGCTCCTATCCCATCTCCATTTTCGAAGATTTGACTAAAGCAGACGCAGATGTTATCGTTCCAAACACTTTATTAGATCGTCAGCAGTCTGACACTTTTTGGGGTTACGATCGAAATAACTGGCAAGAAACAGACAAATCAATAAGAGATCAAAAAAATACAGATGAACGGATCGTATGGTTGGAAGGTAAAAGAAATGGTGCCGTTATCATCATTAAACTAATTTCTGTTTTTTCTCTTCCGCACAGGATCTACTCGTCATTTGGTAAAGCATCAAAAAAAGAAAAAAGGAACAAAAAAAATTTTTTTTGCTAACAGCAGGCCATAGATGGTTGATATGCCGACACATCTTGGAAACCAGCACAAAGTTCCTCTTGATGGTGTTGGCGGAACTTTTATCCTTGTGAAAGGCCACGTTCATCGTGAAGGAGCTAATTTCCCCTCATTTGTTTATAAACACCAATTAGATACCGAAGGGTTTGCTAAGATGGCCAAAGCCATGGGTTTTTCTGTTTACGGAATTCCCGCTTATCGCATCTACGCTTTTGATACAGCAGAATGAAACTAAACATTGTACGCTGCGTTTAGATCTGTTTTTTTTTTGTACAAAATAAATGTTGTTGTTTTTTATCGTTTCACTCATATACAACCATACGGAAATGATTCGCAGTCTGTGCGTTCTGATGCAGAAATTGGATGAATGAATAAAACGTATTTTCATGTAGATATAGGTATGTATATGTACAGGTAGTTATACATAGGTGCTTGTCACGCCGGTCCCACCATCTTGACCTTGCTGCTGTAACGAGAAGCCAGCACCGCCATGGCGATACACGAGAGAATGTAACCACTAAACTTGAAGAAAGCAGAGCGCGAAAACTGGCGCTCTTCTTCTGGGGTACGGAATGACGAGTAGATTTTCCAGAGATTGGGAAGTGCCATCAGGATCAGTGAGAATGGATGTCCGTTGGACGGCCAGGAGCAGTCCTCTCGTTCGTCAAGTCTGAGCAGACAGAATAGCCTGGATCACATGACATCGATTCGATCTTCGATCGAAACCATTCCAACAAGTCTGACAAAGTCTGTTTCTCCGATCGGCGACAAGGACACAAGAAAGAGGCACTAGAGAAATTGTCTGCTATTATCCTTGAAGCACCTGTTCAAAAGGAGTAAGGGACGAACAGCACAACGTGGATATTCTGGAAGAACTTAAACCTACTAGGTTGCAGTCTGTGGCGTCGTTCGGTGGAATGCTTCCGCTGCAATTCATGAAAACACCATAACGGAGGCCGATCTTCGGAGAACCCAGGGAAATTTTTCGGATACGGAAAAATGTGGTACGTACCTATTAATACGGCGTGCCTGGAAATAAAAAAAAGCAGACGTACCGATATTTTTGATAGGGTGATCATACGGCTGAAGGAGGCTGAGAAGAATAGAGGTGCTGATGGGGATAACGACAAAAGCAACGTTGACACATGAAAATTTGACTTTTATTAATAAACAAATGAGCACTTCGCCATTCAACGTGTCCACTCTATCCAGACCTAGAAAGGTAAAAGAAAGAAGAAAAAAAAATAAATTGCGTAAGGGTAAATGAAGAAGGCGACATAGAAGGGAACTAAAAAGGAGAAAAAGAAAAAAGGAACACAATTAGCAGGAAGGAAGGTGAGTGAAAAGGAATATATCGGTGGAGGGACACTATCCACCGCCGGGTGGATCTGACAGTACTGAACTAGAGGAATTCGATGGGGCCAGGGTACGCGACGATGATGGAGAGTCCTCCAGCCAAAGAAGGAAAGGACAGGGGGTAGGCAAGTGGGTAGTGATCGAGAACTCCATAGGATGATATGGCGGCAGTTCAGCTGGGCGTATTCCGGGCAGATTCAGCACCGCCCACCTTTCCCAACCTCAACTCCAGCCAATGCAACGGCCGAATCTCTCGCTTGTCATTGGTATCCATACCATAGATTTGACGCCTTACGGGAGCCTACAGGGTTTCAAGTACATATCTGCCGGTCCCAAGAAGAGGGTGAACTCGGGACTGACGTATAAGTTTGTCTGGTCCACTGCGGACCTTTGTCCAGAGTGCGGATGACAGAGGGAACACCAGTGGCTGTGTTCTGGGCTGTGAAGTGAGGCGATGTTGTCGATTTGCTTTTTGAGAAGAAGCTTGCGTCAGTGTTTATATATATTTAGATAATTGCTTCCTTTTCTGACTATATTATAGACTCAGCCAGAGTACGTATTCCATGAATCTTGATGGTATAGATTGCTCTTAGCACGTAATTGAAGAAGTGTTCAAACAGGGAGATCTCCTTATTTATCGCGTTAGTTTACCACAAAGCTGGTGGTGGTGGCGGAAAGGATTGACTGGGCTGGGCTTGTCGCACCCGAGCGCAGTGTGTATCACTTAAGAGGTAATACCATTGCTCAAGAACCCCTGTCTTTTCGGTGGTATGCCACAGAAGCAAGCAAGTCGTCCGTTATATGGATAAAAGCTGATGTATAAGACGAAACAATGATAAATAATGCAAAAAGTATGCAAGACTCGGATTATTCTTTTACTAGTCCTGTTTAAGTGATTTCACAGTGCCTGCGGGTAATGGCGGAATAGAGGGGTTTGTAGGTATCTTTAGATGAGTCCTCATGCATAAGTATTCCTATATCCATTCTGATCAACTCAAGTATAATCTCAGCTCCTGATAGAATAATCGAGATGCATCTGCAACCATCATGCTAGTTATAAAGCAACACTTGACATTTGTGGGTAAAGAAAGATGGCTCTCGCACACACGATCTTTTGTGCAGCATCCAACAGCCAATCAAAATCATCATACATCCACAATGATTCTGAGTTGGGCTCAAATAAATAAGCGCTGTGGTAATCTCGGATTCTGGATGTCAAATCCAGAAATCTTGTGTGGCAAGAAGCGCAAGAAAGATTACCGACGCTATGTCCGAAATGACAGCTCCCATTTGCTGCGTGATCCTTGATGTGAGTCTCCTACTGCTTCCTGCCCGTCTCGAACAAGCTGCATTCTATGCCCCGTCTTTTCGGAACAGTCTATGCTCCGGGATAAATCCACGGTTAATATCAGGGCTTTGTCCTTACCCAGCTGGCATGGCAAGACTTAGAGGTATTCTTGGAGTAATCTTAACTTACATGATTGATTCAGCCAAAGCAACTTGTGGACAGATACCAACAAACATTACATAGGACGTTCCACCAATGGCACTAAGGAAGATAGGATCTCGTTGCCTAAAGATACGAGAACAGGTTTTTTGTCGTATGGATGCTGTTTGTAGTCCCTGCTGTGGCAAACAGGATATTAAGAAGGGAAGGGCTCACAGGATGTGTCGCGGCGTTTTAAATGATGGAAGACTCGCACTGCAGTTACGATAACGATCTGGCGGAAGTCCATCCTTACGGCGCAGGATGGATGTGCATAAAAAAAGCCCAGGTAGTTCCCTAAAAGTTACAAGAGAAACGAACGGGAGAAAAAAGGGGGTTTATGGTAACCCGCTCTCCAATGGTAATAAGGGCAGAGAAGTCCAACGGATCTCTGTCAATGACGTTGATTTGACGAAATTGGGAAAAATTGGATATCCAAGGAAAAAGGGGGAAACATCCCACATGCCCATATTGCCACTCTCTCTTTTGCTTTTTTTTTTCTTTACTTCCCTTTAATCCCATGATGGCCAAACGTAACCAATCGCATGGAGTGAGCGTGTTCCTTAATACCGTCGGCTTACTATCCAATCTTTATGGGCTCTATTGCGTCAACTTTGTGTATGACAATCCTTATGCCGTGGGTTTTGGTGGCCATTTCCAGGTAATACACGCACATATGTCCTTTTACATTCCTTTATAACTAAAAGTACAAAGTACTTGACCATAATGGGTCTTACCACAGCTACGATTGCCTTTGCATTGAAAGTATTACGGTACTTAGTGCCTGGTATTTTATCATGTATGTGCTTTTTTTTATGCACAAAATAGCTAATGTAAGCATGTTTGACAGCTACATATGAAGTGATCCTACACTTGGCTGGTCCGGTAAGCGTTAATTATAAAAAGGTGAGAAGTAATTCAACGTGGTCTTAGATGGAAGGCATGCTCAGTCTTGTCTATTGGATCATGTTCTTGATGGACCCATATCTCCTGACACCAGAAGATGTTCCGCCTATTCCGTTGTATGTGGACTGTGCTCTACACTTGAACCCAGCTGTGATTCTATGGATCGACTTCTTGGTGTTTAATGTTGAATTTAAACGTTCCATTCGTCACATTGTAGCCATCTACGGATTCACAAGTTTCTACTACGCCTGGTCTTGGTTTTGTCAGTACAAGAATGGCTACTGGCCTTACCCATTCTTAAACGAGTTTTCTGCCTCGGGTCGACTAATATTTTACTACGGCTGTGGTACTTTGTCATGGGTCATGTATGAATCAGGTAAGAAACATATAAATAAGATTGGGGGAAAAAACAGGATGTTGACCTGTGCTTTCTTCATTAGGCGCCGTACTTCATTCAAAATGGCATATGAAGAGAAAAGGGAAGTTACAGTAGATCGTAACAATAGAATAAACGGTGTGTCAACACTAAAGCAAGTCCACATTTCCAAATTCAGTGATATCGCCTCGTACTGTATTTTTCTCTAACTTATTGTATTCTGGGCGGAAGATCATGATGACAGTTGATTCACTAACTGTAGGACTTCTTTTTCCTTTCCCACTGCATGATTTCAGCAAAAATGATAAGGAAGTCCTTTTCTGCAAGCTGAATATCAGTTAACCTTCTGTATAAACGTAATTAAGTTAAACCACAGCGAGACCATGTCTGTCTGCAAAAGTTCTCTTAAACATGCCATTTTTGAACGGAGCCTGGAATTGTGCCATCAAAATAACCTTGTTCCACCGAGAAACGCCAAATGGATTGATCCTGTGGCTATATTTTGTACACATCTTCCAAATGATCCCTGTCATCATGTTAACAAGAAATCAACAAATGATGGACGTGATCTGTTACAGAATTAAGCAGAGTACGCATTAATTAAAATAGTTTGCATCTGTGCTTTAAGTATACATGCACCTATTCCAGTAACCTATGAAAAGCCCTAGTGAGGAGATATGCATCGTACTAGTCAAGTAGATAAACTCTGTGTTGTGTATCCCATTTCCCGGTGTAGGGAGGGGAACATTTTAAACAGCTGTGCAGTAATCTGGTTATCCAGGGGCTAAGGTCGACGTTGTTCGTCAGACAGCTTTAGTGGCGAACTGGTTCATATGCAAAATTTAGTTGTGTCCATACTGACATCAGTATGGCCCATGTAATGAAAACCAAAAGCGACTTGGTATGCGCCATGACCGAAAGATAATCGAACATGTTCATGTTTATTTCGCTTCTATTGGTTACAATGTACTGAAAAACAGAAAGGAAAACTTTATATCTAGACACAGTTATGCATAGTGATGGACATGTGTTTTATGCATGTTTGTTTTCATCTCTATCATATGATCGCGGATCTTCCAACCCTCTGAAAAAAGAAAACAGCGTGCATAGGTATCATTCACAAAGAAATGTAGTTTATTGTCAACGCACATTATTATCTATGCTATTTGTTTTTGTTTGCAAGAACAAATGTTTTAGATTATAACAAAACGCGGCATAAATATAAGCAAAATGTATGCATGAAAAAGCGCCCTAGCATCTAAGGAATGGTGTCACTGATCTGGCACAGATTGTCCAGGAAACATTCAATTGACCACAACCATTATTGTAACACGTGGAGAGACTTCATTGAAGATGTTTTCATCGGATATTCACAAGAGGCGCGCCATGACTCTACTGAAAATAGGGGCCGTTGATGTAATCCATCTACATCGGTATCAGTCGATGACGGTCTGGACTGTGCGTGGAATAGTAGCGCTACAGCAGTACCTTCGCAGGTAATGACTGGCCGTCAGTGTTCGGTAGTCGTGTTTTGCGGTAGCAGTTCCAATGCCTGCTGTTTTTCTGACAGTTGTTAGATGTACCTGCAATGATAATTACGAACGTCAGGTACAACGGATTGCAGCACATAATTCCACAGCAAACGACATTGCCATCTTGCCCTTTCTTCGACGATATAGTATGGAAGACTTCTTTGACTGATAACAAACATACATATCCTGCATAACCTATATTCATTTGAATAAAGTACCACACATAAATACTTATACCCTAATGCTTGTATAATCTCTGATCACTCTCACGAACAAACTTCATCTCTTTTTTTCTTCTATAGATATTCCGGCGATAAGAATCATGGGATTGACGGTGATCAAACTATTAGGGAGCATCCAAGGTAATTCCTTCCACTCAACGCAAATCGAATGAGGTTGCAGAAGCCTCCATGAGGTGATATCACATCACTAAAGAAAAAACGTACAAGAAACCAGAAACGATAATATAAAAGTTGATTAAGTTTTTCTATTAGTAATTAAACTGAGCGAAGTTGTTGATCCCTGCTATTATACGTTTAGGGTAACCCCTCCTTAGCCACTAGGCCATACATTTCCGTGGCACCCAATTTTATCTATTTATAGTTACTGCTTTGATATACCTTCTTAGGCGACTTTCAGGAGGAACTCCGTGCTAAAATATATTTGGCGCAAGACATTAGCAATTCTGTTCTGGAAGGGGTGGTTTGATACAAATAGTTACGCAGATGGAAGAAAATAAAGCAACCAGGACTTGCTTTTTGTCACAATTTAGCATCGCATTCATCACTACGAAGAAATAGCCGGAGTGCGGCAACATCAGGGAACGTTAGTTACAACGAGTTTTTCGTATAGTAACGTTTCCTGCGCACGAAAAGTGCACGGCTATAATAAGGTTATTGCCTAAGGAAACTGAATGTCTCATATCCCGGTTTGAGACTTTTGAGCAGATACAGCTGCACTCTTTCCTTTTTATTCCCTACCACGAATTGAATTTTTTTTTTTTACAAAAAAAGCCGGATTTACACATCTGTCTTTACAATGGTGTATATAAATCGGTTTTTGTTTGTGCTGTTTTTTGGCCTAATTCACATCAATACCGTGGTTTTCTATAACGACCATTAGGGTTTCAAGCGATTCACCCTCTTCGGTGTACTGTAGCAAGCGTTAGACCACAACCCACCAATTTATCTTTGAATTCTGCAGTAAACTTTTCGCAGAATTAATTATTGCTTGCTTGGCGTTCTTTTCTTTCGATTTGCTCGAGTGAAACATGTAGTATTATATCCGACCCCGAGGGAAGGGTGTGCGTTTTCTTTCAGGAATAAAGGTGGCTTTGCTGTGCTAAAACCCTACTAACGGTATCAACTGTGGCCCACTTCCCTCGGCTTTCATATATGGTTAAATAGGAGCATATAACTACCAACCAAAACATGTATTCCGCTGATATGTTCTCCCTCAACTGACCTATTGCACTTTTTAAACGCGATAATATGTCTATTACATCTATTTCCACTTCAGTATCTGCCATTGAAGCTCGTACTAACCGAATGATGGTTCCAGTTCCCGATTTTGCTAAGACTTCTGAGGTTATCCTGTATCATCCGCGCAAAAGCTATAAGCAATGGATCCGCAGTGGAGAAGATTGCTTGTGCTGCAAGCTTAATGATCGATTGCCTTCCAGAGGTAGGCAAGGATCGTCTGGCGCTGCATTTGCATCTGGTGGAACTTCTATGCCTGATGCCACTTTGTGAACAAAGGTGGATGCCCTAAAAAAATTTCTTTGATGAGATATGTAAGATCACAGTAGCAGTAGTATAGATCTATTAGTATTGTATTACGGAGTCTTCCCATAGACAAAAACTAGAATTGTAGTTTAAGTATAGTAATATATAACTATTAGGTTTATATGTGTCATAGGTATGGATTTTCACGTTCTTCTGAAGTAAAAATAAGCGAGATTCATCGCATGCGAGCACGGCTTCAGTGCTAGATCAGAACAAGGAAAGGGTAACATGCTAAGACTTATTTATGAATATCCTTGCACTAAAATTCTCAGGACCAAATTCATATATAGGAAAGGATTGAGAGTCAATGTCGACTGCTCTAAAGCAATCGAATGGTACAAAAAATCAGCGGATCAAGGAAATGCGTCTGCACAATACAATCTTGGGATTTATGCATGAGAAAGAATTGGGTGTCAATGTCGACCACTCCAAGCAACCGAATTGTACAAAAAATCAGCGGATCAAGGAGATGGGGAGTCAAAAAACAATCTGAATAGTTTATTGAGAAGCCAACATTAAAAAATGATTTGTATCAATCATACATGAGGTTCTTTTTATCAAGTACTCCACATAAAAATAGTTTCTTTTTCCTAAATTTACCAGCGAATGTAGTTGACTAAGATTTCAGTCAATCCGACAAGCTACTCAGAAATTAGGTCTCTACGCTGGTTACTAATACGTTGTACGAGTAGTGTAGAAAAAACATATTTGGTTGGGAACCTATCGTCGAAAAAGACAGCGTTGTCTAGATGCTGAAGGTTATATCTTGTGTTACTCCTCAGAATGTCCACATAAGGCGCAGGTACGGAAAGCTGAACGCTGACAGATTTTTTTGGGGGGATATCGTACTTCGTGCTCATACAACTCACACGCCCACAGGCTCGGCAATCGAGTATGTATTTGGTACAAAGGTACCCACATTGCCTGTCGGATACCAATAATACACTTCAACTAGTAAGAATCAAAAGAAATCTTTGCACTGTCCTCATCATCAGTAGGTTTGGAATCGCGATGTCGATGCTGAAAAAAAAAAACAAATCCACCAATAATACATCCAATTTGGCTGCCGCATTGATTTTCGGCTCCCTTCTCTTCAACGCCCAGTGCAAAGAACACATGTCTCTTGGCCATTGGCACTTCAGGGGCTGTCTCCAAGGCGCGGGTTAGGCTGAGATTCATTTTTTTTTTTTTTTGCTGACGTTATTAGGTGACGTGGGTGTGAAATAAGCGAGTCCTGCCTGGCCCAAAAAATAACGAATCCACAAAACAAGCCGCTGAGAAACCCGTTCGGCTCCTCGCGACATAAAAAAAGTTATTGTGCGCATTCCCTTGCCACTTACACTTGTTTAAAACCCAACCCCCCTTCTCTTTTTTTTTTGTAACATTACCTAATGAACGCTGTACGCTCTCTTGTTCGACAGGCAGCCAAGGTGCCCATGTCCCGACGCACCATGCATTCTACACGAGTTGCATTGTCCGACGCGTTGTTCGTGGTATGCGTGGAGAGAACAAAACAGGGAAGATAAACTAAAGAGAACGATTTCTTGACTAGCACCGCGACACACCTGACAACAATCCCAAGATTCCTTTCGAGTTTAATGCCGAAAACAAGAAGCGAATTGAGGAGATTTTGAAAAAGTATCCACCTCAGTACAAGAAGTCTGCCATCATGCCCATGTTGGATCTCGGTCAGAGACAGCATGGCTTTACTTCCATCTCGGTCATGAACGAAGTCGCCCGTTTGCTCGAGGTACCTCCCATGCGTGTGTACGAAGTGGCTACTTTCTATACCATGTACAACAGGTAAAGGACAGGCTTCGTTTAGCAGGGTGGCAAAGGTATGAACGATTTTGACGTAGACAACCCGTGGGCAAATACTTTTTACAATTGTGCACAACAACACCATGTCAGTTGGGTGGATGCGGTTCGACCAAGATTTTGGATGCGATCAAGGACAACCTTAAAATCGAAGTGGGAGAGACCACGAAAGACGGCATGTTCACCTTGGTGGAAGTTGAATGCGCTGGTGCCTGTGTCAATGCACCCGTGATGGCTATCAACGACGATTACTATGTAAGATGAAAAAGAGTGTTTCGGCAGGTCAGATGTATCTGACCGCGTATCTGTCGTTGTAGGAGGATCTGACACCCGAGACCACGAAGGCTTTGTTGGATAATTTGAAGGCTGGTAAGGCCATCAAGGCTGGACCTCAATCCGGCCGTTTGACCTGCGAACCTGCACCAGGTGTCTACACCACCTTGAAGGAGGAGCCCTATGGCCCTGGCTTCAGAGTGCGTGCTGATTTGTAAATCAACCATCCTCTTTTGTTCGCCTCATTTCTTTTCTCTCTCGCTCTCTCCACATTAGAAACAAAGCTAAGAAAAAAAAATTTAAGCGGTAGCGCGTTCTTTTTTTTTTCTTTTTATTTCTGCCTGCTGTAATTTTTCTGTGCTTTATAGACATGACGTACTCTTCTGTCGAATGGATTTGTGTAAAGACTTTCAAATGAGAGCTGTACTCAATGGGTGTAACAAATGATCGAGAATCCATGTCAGGCACATCCCGGCTAAATCACCTCAGCGTTCGATCATGCGCAAAAGAATTTTTATTATTTCGTCCATGCTGGAACGATACTTTTTTTTTTTTTTTTACTGAATTGCAGCTTTGTTAAAGAGTACGTTTTTGGTGGCAGCAAGAGCCTTAAATATAGTTTGTAGCTTTGCTCCCACGGATTTGGGAAGGTCGTTGATAAACAGGGAAATGGCTGTGTATTTGTCGGCCGTGTACGGAGGGTATCTGATTGCAAGTACGCTCTCGAGTCCAGCTGGTCGGATCATAGTCGATCTTTCATGTGTGAACGTTTCAAATGACTTTTCTCCGTGGTAAGAGCCTGTTCCCGAAGGACCGACGCCGCCAAATGGCAATGACAGTTCTTGAAGATGCATCAAGGTATCGTTGACTACGACGCCACCCGAGTTGGTTGAATCAAGAACTATACATGACATCAGAAACCCCTAAAAAAAAAAGGAAAAGAAGGACATACTCTTATTATACACGTCAGGGTTGCTGCTAAAAATGTACAACGCCAAAGGGTGATCTCTGCAGGCAGGAAGGTAAGCTACGTCTTAAACCCCCTCTTCCTTACCTGTCGTTCACAATGTCGATGGCTTCGTCGATGTTGTCGACCGTAACAAAAGGCAGGATCGGGCCTATAACAGAGCCGGCATACCGTTAGAACCGTGTCTTTTTCATATGAAAAAAAAAAAAAAGAAAATTCATGCGCAGGAGTCCTTTACCGAAAATTTCATTTTGCATAATGACTGCATCATTTGTCACCGGACAAATCACAGTTGGCTCGATGAATAAATCGTCTCTGTCTGTTTTGCCACCAATGATAACGGTGGAAGGATCACAGCTATCGATTAATTGCTTGAGACGGTCAAACTGGCGATGATTGACAATACGGCCATAAGAATCTGACTTTTGGGAATGTTCTCCGTAAAACTGAACAAGAGCTTTTCGACATGCATTGGCCAGCTGGTCAGCTCTGTCTCTTCCCACCAACACGTAATCCGGTGCGACGCAGGTCTGAGATTCACCCATCAGCGCATGATTTTTTTTATGCTTTGCTTTACCTGTCCATTGTTGAAAAATTTTCCAAACATCAGACGGTTGGCAACAATGTCCAGGTCGGCGTCCGAGGCAACGAAAGCGGGTCTATGGGCACAGTGAGTCAATCACAACGGTAAGCATGAAGTTAATTACGATTTTCCACCCAATTCAAGCGTGACGGGAGTAAGGTGCTTGGCAGCAGCGGTCATGACGATACGTCCCACCATGCCATTGCCTGTGTAGAAAATATGGTCCAGTTGTTGTTCTGGAAGAGGCATGAGAAAAGTTGTATGCGTCGTCACGGTATAGATTACCCAGCAATACTGTTGTTTCTTCGACACCGCCATTGATCACTTGGTAAGCACGTTCATCCAGATACTTTGGTAAAAGACGAGTAATGGTGGCAGCAGTATGTGCAGATACCTCCGAAGGCTAGACGCATGAACTCAGCATAAGGGGCAGACCTTCTCGTTATCGTTACCTTTAACACAACACAGTTGCCAGCAGCAATAGCTCCTACTGCGGGCATCAAGAGAAGATTGACCTAATCAAAACTTTCTCAGAACCAAGACGCTATGTAAGAACTGAGTGGACCTACGGGGTAATTCCAAGCACCTGCACACAATTCCGGGTCAGTGATGCTTATCGCTTTGTGACAACAGGACTTACCGATGATCAACACAACACCTTTGGCTTCTTTACGGATGCACGTTTTATCCATACTGTTCATCATAAATCGTTTGGGTGGGTAGGTTGGTTTGGCCAATCGATCCAGATTCTAATCCCATGTTGAGGCAGAGAAAGGAAAGGGGTGATATCTACCTTGATCATGTATTTGCAGTCATCAATGATTGATGCGATCTCACCAATACTACATTCCATTTTGTGCTTGCGGAGATCTTTCCATACTGCGTCTTCGATATCGCTTTCGTTTTCTTCGAGACAGTTGATCAGATTCTGTAGTTGCTGTTTACGAAAGGCAACGTCCTTTGTGATGCCTGACGTAGGATTAGTAAGATTTCATCCTTTGTCGTACTCTACTGACCAGTTTTGAAGTTCTCGCGAAGTTTGGCAACAACAGTAGGAATGGCTCCGCTGGGAGTGTAAGTGAGGTCAGCCATGAAAGAAAAGAAATAATGCACGGAAGAGATTAAAACCAGACCTATGTAAATACAGACAATATATACTTTCAATCTCCGTTGACAGATAGAGAGACACAGAAAGGGTCTCATCACAAGGGCAGTACAAGCGTAAAGAATAGGCCAGACGTCACCGCCTTTTTTAGTCCAGTGTGTTACTTCATCCCTGTCCTGTTTTACCTCTTGATTACGCGTCATGCCCATTCATGGCAGAAGAGCATGTGTCGTTTTTTTTTTTTACTCATCTGTAATAGGCCTGAAAACGGATCAGCCACTTGAACTTGACACGCTGTGATCGTCGGAGCGCGTACAGCAGATCGACAGGGCATTGCAGGAGATTCGTCCATTTTCACGTAGCGGTTGCGCCAGTGGTATTTAGTTCAACAAACAAAGGATCATCACCGCAACACGTCGAACGCGATTTCATTTCAGAAAGAACATTCCCCCGATTGATTAAATCGTGTAACCCTAACCATTCGGTCATTAAAAACTTCCTTCTTCTAACGTAGGGTTACTCTCTGCACGAGGTTTTCGACAGCAGGGCTTGGGAAGCTAGCCACTTTAAGGAAAAGGAGTATCTTTTACGTAAACAGTACCTTTTGTAGGTTAGCGGTGGTGTTCAGCAACGTATACACTGCGAGAAAAAAAAGTCACCATGCAGTTGCGCAAATTCCGCGATCTGCTATTGAATAGTTCCAACTTTTTCATATACAACCACCTCTATGCCACTAAACGAGATTTCTAATGCTTCCCGAAAACCCAATACTGAGATTTCGGAGGAAGAACGTGCCGTCATTTACGGAATGTCATACGGTGCAATAGCAAAAGCCAAAGGACTCCGACGACCAGCTCCAGTACATCGTGAAGAAGGTCCGTAAGACTGGCTCTGAAGCTTCCAGACCAAAATCAGGAGGATCAAAGAAGATTACGGAGTGGTCATCTCGAGTCATTGCAGGCAGCATCCGCCGTGCTCCACGTTTACCTCTGAAGGTTCATAAGGCCATCTTCTCCGACACATGCATAGACGTGTCATTGCCTACATTCGCCAAGGCTACTCATGACCTAGGCTTTCATTCGCGTCGTGCCGTCCGTAGGCCCAATTTATCAGACATTTACAAGGAGAGACGACTGAAGTGGGCTAAGGAGCAGCTTTCTCTTTCCCACATCAAGTTGTTTGGGTTGGCCAAGGAATCTACCAGGCGGGTCGCTGGCTCATGGTAGTAGATGATGATGGCTTGTGAAGTCTTGTCATCGCCCTTAGTGAACGTAGTAGCTTTCGTGTAAGGCTGTTGGGTTTACAATGAACTGCTATCAGTAGCGTTGTGCCAAGGAGGTGGCAAAGTGAAACAATTAACAGGTAATACGTCTGACAAGTAAATCAGATAATCTTTATTAAACAATATCTTTGAGCTATGCTCTTTAAGTAGAAGAAGGAAGCGGGCTACCTTGGCCAAGGAGTCTACCAGGCGGGTCACTGGCTCATGATAGTAGATGATGATGGCTTGTGAAGTCTTGTCATCGCCCTTAGTGAACGTAGTAGCTTTCGTGTAAGGCTGTTGGGTTTACAATGAACTGCTATCAGTAGCGTTGTGCCAAGGAGGTGGCAAAGTGAAACAATTAACAGGTAATACGTCTGACAAGTAAATCAGATAATCTTTATTAAACAATATCTTTGAGCTATGCTCTTTAAGTAGAAGAAGGAAGCGGGCTACCTTGGCCAAGGAGTCTACCAGGCGGGTCACTGGCTCATGATAGTAGATGATGATGGCTTGTGAAGTCTTGTCATCGCCCTTAGTGAACGTAGTAGCTTTCGTGTAAGGCTGTTGGGTTTATAATGAACTGCTATCAGTAGCGACGTGCCAAGTAGCCCTCAATGCTGTCTATAGGTTTTGGTCCTCTATGGTTGAAAACAAGCTTTGATTATTGGTTCATCTCATTGCCACCAACTTTATAACTGCCTTTCACTCATTCAAATATGGTCACCTTTGTTTTTCCTTTTAAGAGTGAATGAACAGCGAATCAACCAGCGTTGCATTCTGTTTCATCACTTCCCTGCTATCATTCTCTGTTCGCATATTCCCTATTTTGTATTCTCGATTTTTGTATAAATACCACCATTTTTCAATGAATATAACACAGATTTTTCAGATACAAAATAATCTGTCCGCTTAACAATATCAAGCATAAGCCAAGGTTCTCTCAAGACACATACAAGTCTTCTTGCACCTCCGTTGGTTATTATCTCAAGAAACCACCGATAACCTTTTTTCTTTTTATTTTATCTTTGATTCTACTTTGATTTTTATTTTGATCCATTGATACTCGCGGCACAGATCCCGATATATCTCGTTTGGCTTTGATTCAATTTTTATTTTCTCTATTTTATTCTCTCTCACGGATTTATCTTATTATCCGCACACATCCTCGATTACATTTATACGATCCAACACGAGATCTCAGGTAATCACACACACAATCTATTAACGATCAGTTTCTTTTCTTTTTATTTTAACAGGACCTGTCAAGAGTCTATATAACATCTGTTATACTCGGTGTTCAAGAGCTATTTACCTTTCTTCTCTTCTTTTATCTTTCAAAATCGAGAGATATCCCATAGTCTTGGTGCTGACTTAAAACCACACCCGGTACTCACTAAACTCAACTTACGTCGTTTCTTTTCCGTGACGAAGTGCACGGGTGTAGCTACACCCATCTCTGATACCTCAACTTCTCCTGGTATTACATAGGATTGACCAAACAACCTCAGCGTCTCGTGACTGTAACATCCAATATGAATAAAACTCCTGCTGATCGCTTGCCAGGAATAATTTCTTCGTATACATGATTAATACATAGAGACAGTTCATGCGATATCAGTATTTAGTAAGTGGGAATGGATGCAATCCAGGAAGAAAACAATTGCGATCCTGCAATGTAGGTACGAGTCAGGGCAGTTGCATACCTTATCTGTCTTCTTTATTTCCTTGATAAACCGCGGATGCCAAGCTGGTATCTTCTCGCACAAGTGTGAAAGTGACGGAACGCCAGACGGATACACCGCTCACGCCAACAAGAAATTGATCAGGCGCCATGCATAAAATGCGACAGCACCATGTATTAAACGTGGTTGACCAAGCTGAAATTTGAGCATCGCCAACTGATATCGACCACACACCAGCTGGGATTTCATGTCACGCCAAGGTGAAAAAAATCAAGCGCCAGCTTTTAGGAAAAATCCAATATGAAAGAATAAAGTTATCGCGCATGAATAAACTTTGTGCCTGCCGACACTTTTCGTATCACCAGCGTTCCATCGTTGATACCATCACGATGGTACTGTTTATTTTTATGGTGCAAGTAAATAGACGCGATGTCCGAAGAGCGTAGCTATCTTCATTTTGTCAAATAATTCTTCTCTACGAGAACGTAGTCGATCGTCATCATGATACTTTCATCTATGATCGGCGGCGAACCTTCGTTCCCAAAATAGTTTAGTTAGGTTGTACGTACCAGGATCAAGTGCCACATTATGCGTTGTTCCTCGTCAAGCACCCTCTACCCCGAAAATCGTCTTTTCTATATCTGTTAACGTGTCTAGGTGCCAACAGACTATTCCACGACTGCAGGAAAGAAACAGAAACTTGGATCGGTGAGAGACCTGCATTTGCCCATTTCCATGTAAAAAATGCTAGTCAATACCTGTAGCCTTGATCCGGATACATATGCGTTCTCGAAGACCCTGTGTATTCACTATGGTTTGAAAAAAGAAAAAGGTCATCTACTTCGACCTGTACAAATTAGAAACAACAAACCAGAGCTGCCGATTGGCGTTGTGTCAGACAAATGCGTGTCTTCTCCTTGTGTTCCCCAACATACAGGACAGAGTGATTGGTACAGTCAGGTGTAGCTTTGGTTTTTGCTGCATTTCCATAGGGGAAGGGGACGTGTCACGACAGCCAATGCATAGATCCCCAACCCGCAGGAGAGAAATAAACTGTTCCTCAAGCTTGGTGTACATAAAAGTTATCCTTTCACAGCAATACATATATATATACAAGTCAAGAAAGAAGAAGGATGAAAGCAGATGTTCTTTTTTCTTTCTGGATGAGATTTTCTTTTCTCAGAGTAGGTGGCGTCATGTTATTTTGATAGGACAAGGTCACGCAAAAGGGGGGGGAGGGAAGCTTTCCAACTGAACCAAACTTGCGTTGTGTCACCGATGCTCTAAAGAGAAATGAGACGTATGAGCTAAAAGAGGAATGATTCCTAGAATTTGTATAAAAGTTTTATATGTTAATCGAGTGATAAATTTACATGGTTTTGAGCAAGTACAATAAAAATGATGTCATTTGTAGGTTGGAAGATCTTCATAGATAAATAGTTTCCAGGAGTATCGGAAGTGATTTTAATCGGCGATTGTGAGACATAAGCTGGTGATGGGTTTAAGGGGCATAAAATAAAAACAGATTCCTGGTCTTCGGATGTTTTTGCATGCAGCGAATGTTTTTATTCTTGGCAAAACAGGAATTTATTTATTTATGGCAAGTTAAAGAAAAGAAAAAAAAAAAGAGATGAAAAAGAAAGAAAAAGAGGTGAGATGTGATTTTTTAGGGGTAAGTAATATTATGTGACATGTGGCGCAACAAATATAAAAAGCCACGTCGATATTACAAATAATAGAATAGAAATTCTTTAGAATGCACTGACCAAATTCTATATAATTCTAGTTAATTCCGGGAGGGTCTGTGCTATGATTTATATAAATGAAAGGCAGTAATTATAATAAGAAAGAAGTAAGGAAAGAGGTATATATAAAAGAAGAAGAAACGGAAAGTATATTCCGGTAGACACACATGCACAAACAATGGCTGCTGTGATACATTGGTTTATTCAAAAGGTATTTAGAAATGAATAGGTTTTTGTTAACATATCTAAGACAAATTCAGGGAAAATGGGAAGCAAAGTAACAAAAAAGAAGATAAAAAAAAAAGATAAAAATACGGCAGAAGTCAACTATGCGTAATGCACTAGGAACCCCTAAATTCTTGTATTCCTTTCCATTGTCTTTTTGTATATATATATAAAAAGAATGTCAAAATGGTAATGATTAAACTGGTAACAAATGCAAACATCAGGCGGTGGTTTAAAGCATTGTTTGCAAAAAGGAGAGAAAACAGAAGAAAAAGAAAATACGAAGAGCAGTTGAGTCTCCAATGAACTTTTCCCCTTACGACATATTTTTTTTTGTTTTTCTTCTTTCTTTCTCTTTATCTTTCTTTCTCTCTTTTTCTCTCTTTTTACTCCTTTTATTATTACTCTCCTTTTTTCTTATTCTATAAAGAAAACAAAAAGAAAAGAAGAAGACGAAGAAGAACATGTTGCTTCAAAAATCAGGTCAACCTATTCAAACAACAGGCAACAATCTCGTCGGTTTATGGCGTCCATCCTTTGTAAAAGTTGATCATCGATTATTCGTCTATGGTGGTGGTGGAAACGTAACAAACGATTTACATATTCTCAATTTATGTGATATGCGTTGGGAGACAATTCATGTAAGACCAGAAAAATAACAAACAACATTATCATCGAATCAGCCCTTTCTCCTATGTCTTCTCTTTTTCCTCTCTCTTCCCCCCTTTTTTTTTCTATTCACTGACAGTCACGACGTCGATCATCTGTAGACTGTCAAGGGAACTGCCCCATATAAGCGCTATGGCCACACTGCTACCCTTTGGTCTCATTTTATCATTGTCTTTGGTATGTATTTAAATTCATTATCATCTCATTTCTAACTTTTTTTAAAAGGTGGATGTAATGAATTACAAGCTTATTGTGATGATGTCCATTTGTTTGATCTGGAAAAAATGACTTGGATTCAACCAAATATCACCGGATCCGTCACTGCAAGATACCTTCACAGTGCTGCTGTTTTTGAGGATAAACTATTTATTTACGGAGGTTTTGCCAGGAACTCGGATTGTAAGTACCTTAAAAAAGGGGATCTTGGTCTCTGAAACAGCAAGGGGTCGGTTTTTAGGTACCTATGTGCTGGATGAGATGAGTGTGTTGGATTTAAAAACATTTACATGGACAAAATATCATGGTGTACCACCACGTTATAATCATTCAGCAACACTTATTGGTCAAAAAATGTACATATACGCCGGTAAAGACGAACATGGCAATACCGTCTCCGATCTTTTCGTCGTCAACCTCACCACACCACCTTATACCCCTCATCTTGTCCTGAGGGGTGCACAGTCAAATACAAACAATCAAATGGTCTTGTTGAAGAGTCAACATTTTTGTGAAGCTGTCTGTGGAAAACTATTGGTCTTTGGTCGCTATCCTGCAATAGGTCAGAGTACTTGTACTAGTAATAATCTCGAATCGATGTATGGTTTATGTATGCTTGATCTGGATACGCTGGTGTGGACACGACAAGAATGTAATGCAAATTTCGAAGTTGGCGGATGGAATTATTTCACTGTCATCACCGAAAATATTCAACAAGATGCTGTCGATGAACAATCACAGGTGTTGGTAAATAATTTATTTTTCTTGGGCAATACCGATCCTTACAGACCCCAAGGCTATGACCATTTCAGGTAACTACATCCATCCATCCTCCTCCTCATCAACTCACTCACAGTCGAATAACCTATTAGGGATGCTTTAATTATTAACGGTGAATCCCTTGGACTGTATGATATTGCTCCAATGCGTCATTCACATGAATTTGCTCAACTCCTAAATAATCCAGAACTTTCCGACTTCGTGATCGTTCCCGCTAACGGTCAGGAACTTTACGTACACCAGGTCATCTTGATCACACGCTGGCCGCATTTCAAGAACATCTACAAATCAGGCATGATCGAAGCCCAGGAACGGCGGATGAAATTACCTGAACCGTATGAAGTCGTCGTGGCCTTTTTAAAATATCTCTACTGTGATCGGATTGATGAGGATGAAAACTGGGAAGTCATCTGTGAGGTCTTGGTGGTAGCCAACATGTACCTTCTGCATCGCCTAAAAAAAATATGCTGCCAACGACTCTATCAGAAACACATGACGGTGGAGAATTGCGGCCTTATCTTTGAAAAGGCAATCATGGCTGATGAACCCGGATTAAAGATGCTTGCCCTCAATTTCATGTTTCGAAATTACGGCGCCGTACTAAAATCCAACACATTGATGCAGATGCCCCCAGCCATTCGGGAAGAATTTCTCGAAGCAGTACCTGACGAAGCCGTCTTGGATATTAATCGTTCAAGATCCCTGTCAACGAGTATAACCCTAAAACAGCACGTCCCGTCTACCTCACCCCCAACACAACCACTCACAGCACCACCACCAGTATCCTCAGGAACCTTGTCAGCAAATGGTAACACCATGCCGGAAAATAGTGTTTCACAACAGCAACGTCCCAATCTTGTTTATTCTCCGTCCTATCAACCATCTACACCTTTTAATTATCCACATCCAACAAGAATGAGATACTCCATCAATGGTAATCCACAAGCAACACATGATATGCTACCTACAAGGCCAACTTCCCCAACCGCTGGTATAAATACACCCAGTGGTATGAGCGTGGGTGTCTAATTCAAACCTCTCTTCTTTTTATACCATCTAATTCACGTGGAGAAAATCTTTTGTACTTTTCTTATGCGTCTTTTTTCTCCATTCCCATTTGCCTGTATTGCATCATTTCCTTTTTTTTTTCTTTTTTTTTTTTTAATGTTTCTCTTTGCACATCTCTCTTCTTTTTTTTTTCTGGTTTCCTTCTGCAATTTTCATCAATCACTTACACAAACACAATTTTTTTATTATTTCTTTTGCACATCCTATACCGTTTATTGAACAAGTTCTTACGCTAGTCTAAACAAAGTTTGCGCCCATGAAAGGCCAAGTTTGCACTAAGGAAGAAATTAATATGCGTTAACAGATAAACCGTAAAATTAACTTACGCTTGGTCCCTCACCAGACAAAATTCATTCACGGTTAATACTCATTAAACTTGGATATCATCTTCCTTACCTATGAAGGGTAAATCTGCGAAGTGAGTGCTGACCATGCAGTAATGCGTGGCAGAAGAAGAAGAAGAAAAAGAAAAAGAAAAATAGAACTTTTACAACCGTAAAGGTGTAAACAATATATCGACAAACGTGAGTAATCCTATGTTTATAGCTAATCGCAGAACGTATTGGGATCTTTTATGAAGAAAAGAAACGGTATTCTTCTTTAAATACGGTTGGATAGAATATTTCCTTATCTAGAAACACAATGAGCCAGCCTATTATGCAAATGCAAGTTATCCACTCACATTTTAACTCATTGCAAAAAGCACTGTTTCCGACGCAACAGCCATTTAAAGCAAACTCATCTCGGAAAATATTTTAGCCAACCCCACAAAGTTATTAGCGATTGCCTGGTAAACACATGCGAAAATTCATGTGTTGTTAACAACAGCTATTGTTTTCCATCCAAGCCAATAATAATATAATACGAGTAATATATGTATAGATATGCATACGTACATGTACACATCTGTGTGTATATGGTTAGATATGTATACATATATATACAAGATTTTCCTTGAGATGAAGACGTAGTGAACTTCTAAAAAGTTTCTGTCTTTGACAAGCGTTTAGCTTTTATTCTCTAATGATAACAACGAGTGTAATAGATGCTTACAAATAATGATATCATCACTCGAAACGCTGATATGTGCATTGCAAATCTGTTACTTATTATACAACATGTGATCAACCTTTAGCTGTTATTGAAGCAAGACTAGCAATATTGGAACAACTTCTGCATTCCTGAATAATTTAGCCTAGCTGCTATTCTTTAGATGGGTTTCAAACGATAGTGGACAAAAGGGTGACATAAATAGCATGTGAGGGTCTGTTATGATCACTTCCCTATCGATGATGCGTTCCTGATGTTTTAGTCGGTAGAATTGGTATGACAACAAGTGATAATAAGTGTTTGTGTAGCTGGATTGGGCTATCGAAGAAAAAAAAATTTCATTCTTTGTCAGCAGCTACTACTCGATTGAAAAGCAGAATCATCAAAGTACACTTCAAATGGCGACATCTTGTGGTCCTCTTCAGTTGTGTCTTAAGAACAATCCCAACGCAAACGGGAAATCAAATAAAAAAACTTAAAAGACTCGCACAAAAGATGGAAAGAAGTCTTTGTAAACTAATTAATAACCATAAAGAGAGAAATACATTATCGTCGGAAAATAAGATTCATACAGTAATTTTGTCGTAGTGCCACAGTACCTTGCATTTTCTGATAATGTGCCGGTATCAGTGAAGACAGAAATTATGCTAAAGACAGCTTCTCACGACATCGATCAAAGCTGCCCATTTCAACACTATCCATGGAAGGTAGTCGTGATGCATGGTCTGTGTATTTCTTTTCGGATGACGTTGGTTCGTTCGACCCGCTTTCAGGAGAATCCCTGAGTGCACGATCGAGCCCTCGAAATACCTCGTTATCAACGTAATAAGATTGAAATAGTAACTCCATCAGCTGAATACGCTCTTCCACTCGATCGAGTCGGCGGAGCTCCTGATTGTTAGTGGCGTATTCAAGACCCATTCTATCGTCTTCTTCATTTCTCTCTGAATCATAGCTTTTGATATTCGATCTCTGGAAACGGCGATCGACAGGACTTACGAGAGGAATAGGTGTGTGAAACGTGTTGAACCGAGACTTCAGATTGTGTGAGATAGAACGTTTCATATGGCCCACGGACCATCGATGAACAACACCCCAAGGCGATTGTGGTCGGTAGCCAAACATCCATGCTTGGAATGCAACAAATATGCCAAATATACCACCAACCGATCCGAGGGCATTTAGGAGAGTATATACCTTGGTCTCCTGTAGAGTGACTTTGACGAATGCGCTTGGCCTAACATACATGCCACCAACAAGGAGCGGTTCCATCTGTGGGGAGGCACTGCCATACACAGTCTGTCGAATCTTCGTTTCAAGTTCAGGTGTGCTATTCAGTCGTGGCAGGAATCCTACGTAGTTCCATCCTATTTCTTGAAGATACATGTGATTTTGTATCTGATAGCCAACACCTGCAGTCGTACCGATCTCGATATCAAATGTGTTAGTAGTAGTACCATCCTGCCTCTCTTCCTCGAACCAAGTCATGTACTGCTGTGGAGTAAGAAGCTGCGTTGAGTCGTTATAGTAACGCATAAAGTTTGGATCCATTTTTGGCGGGTACATCGTTACGTGGACACGACCTGTAACATTTCTATCGCCATGCAAGCGGAATGTGAGCAAACTTCCATTGTTAGACGTGGGATTTTTTGCGGCAGAGAGCAAGAAATCCTCTGGAGGCGCGTACAGGAAACAGATCACAGAGCCTAGCATGTCTGTGTACCTTGGCTTATGAATATTCATATCCAATTTGCGAATAAGCCCATTGCAGTTGTATCCCGAATCTGTTTGACAAGCAACTTTCGGGGATTTGTCAGCATCTTGCGGTGTGGTCCCCTCGTCCCATCCGTCAAAACAAAACCGTATATCTTTGTAGAACATGTGGGTAATCATATCCTAGTTACGTACTTCCTGTTTGGTATTACCTGGTGTTTGCACAAAAGATGTGGATTCGGTAATAGTAATCGTAGATTTCGGACTGCGTAACACTTGAAGCAGGACAAATACGAAAAAGGCTATAAACAGGAACAACAAAACGAACTGCGAGAAAACCCGCGTCATCTCGGCCCATAAAGGTTCACCGCTCCTAGACATGAACATGAATTGTGATATTCACGCAGATTTCTCCTTGTTTTTCTTTACCTTGGATGCCACATAGAGCTATAGACACCTACAATAAGCCGTCGTGCAGATGAACGAAACTTCCAAAGAAAAATAATGATAATACTAGCAAAGCCAACGACGCCGACGGTAATACCAGCAATAGCTCCCCCACTGAGACTGGAAGACGAGCTTTCAGCTTCTATTTCGGAAATATACATCATGTAGCTGCAACTACTATCGTTTCCCTGGGGTAACTTCAGGACACTGATCTCGTTACCGAGTAATCCTGGAGGAAAAAAGAACATGAATCTTCTAGCTTAAAGCTAGGTTCTTGAGCACTCACCGCTTATTGCCATTAAATATCTATCGTACACTAGGCCTATAGAGGCAAACGAGCTACGTGCAGGTGCAACGCCTTTACAATCAGGGACCATCCAATTGAGCGTGTTGATGTCCAGTAGCGCCACCTGGTTAGTGTATTGCAGGTTATCCACGTCCCCCAACGTATTGCCTTTATAGAGATTAGATACATCGTCTGTTCCTTTCTTACCTCCAAAAATAACAATTGCATTGTTGTCAGGACCTGTATAAAAAAAAAGTATGGTTCATATAGCTGCAAGGAACCAGGAAGAATGACAGCCTTACCTAGAACAGCACTCGAGCCAGCTCTAGCGATCGGTAGAGTTCCTCCCAGTTTCTGAACTAACCAAGCATTTGTGTTGATATTGTACACCAAAGCCTGGTCGATAGGTACCAAAACCACACTTCCGTTGGATGCTAGCGTGAGGCCGGTCACATAGGCTATAAGTCCATTCCTAGGAGAAAACAATAGGTTATGGTATTCTAAGGTGTGACAAATGTAACGACGTACGGCAAGGCTGTTCCAGTATGTGACCATATAGGTAATAACCCTGGGACAGTGATGTTTCTGAACTGCCCTGAGGTGGGATCATACGACCAGAAATCGTGTAAAATGGGATCAACGGGAGATGTTGAATTAATGATCGCTGGAACTCCGCCGTAAATATACACCTTTCCGTCGGCGCCCAAATTTGCCGTAAAATGTTCGCGATTATACGGCATCCTACCGTTGTCGGCCAGCGTTGGTGCGGGTGACCAGGTGGATGTGTCAAGTCGGTATTGATACACCATCAGCGTCCCATTTGCTGGCAACAAAGACGTGAGGCCACCAAACAATAACATTGTTTGGTTATCTGGCAGTAAAACAGCATGTGATTGAACAATTAAAGGTCCCATATTGACTTGCTTCAAGTACTGAATGTCAATCTCGCCCGTGTGGTGGAGCAAGGTTTTGTAAAAGATGTTATTGTAACTGTTGCCGTCCTGGCCTCCATAGCGATACATCGCGTTATCATGTACAAAAGACGCAGCGCCCAATGCAAAAGGTAGTTTGTCAGCATTCTCATAGGAGATATTGTATTCGGCAAACACCGTCCGAAAGATCAGCAGGAGTAGCAGAACCCACTGTTTTCGGCGCATGGTCAGTGTGAAGAGAAAAAGAAGAAAAAGGGAAAGAAAGAAAGGCAGCTGGCTTTACGGATACAACCTTAATCGGGAACCAACGAACATGGTTCCTTTTCCTCCAGAAATTGACTTGTTTTGGACAAATAGTAACCACACAAACACACACTTCGACTTTTTTTTTTTTTTTTTTTTTTTTTTTTTCGTCGCTCTTATGTTCATGTCATCTTAGAAACAATTGCGTTACTATCCAATTGTCTTCCATGGCGCATGTTACATTTCATACCTTCTAGGCCTTTGTCAGACGTTGCACAATTATTCTCGTAGTGGTACAATTACTCTCATGCAGTGTTCCAGGTTTATACTTTGTGTTATCCTTAACAATGGGTGTATCCTCTGCAGTGTATAAAAAGCGACGTAGAATAACGTCTGCACTCATCTCGCTCAATCGCGTTTCTCTCACGCTCTATTTTTTACTGGAAAAAGAAGAGTCTGTTGTCAAGTAGTGGCCAAAAGTTACGACTTACTCATGCAGCAAGGTGTTTTGCAAAGAAAACATCCAGAAATGATCGTCCTGTGCTACTTTGCAGGATATCTCTATATAAGCTGTTATAAGACTTTGAATGCCTAAGGGAATTTATCTACTCATCCAAATTGAATTTTATTATTCTTTAAGGTTCCCTCTATCAGAAAATTCAATTTTTATCTTATATCTTTGCGTTAGAAAAATCCTGTGGTTGAAAGTCTGGCCAAAAAATTTTCGATTATAGACCGAATACACCATACGTTTAATAAATAAAAGTTTTTTGGGTGCATTCATTCCAGACACAATGTTACGACCGCTATATGTTTATCACGGTGCCAGCTACAAAGATGGCGAAATCGATATGGGCACTGTGTTTTATTAACAGAGGTACATCGCTGGCCGTAATGCAGTGCGAGAAAGTGAGAGTCGAAGGAGAGGTCAAAAATTGACGGGTGAGTTAGGTTAAATTGGCTGTTTAAAATGTAGGAGGTGTTCCGCTGTATTGACAAATCCATAAATCGGATAATTGGCTGAGAAGAAAATGTTAGGATTGCTGTGTGTATCAGTTAGCAGTTAGGAAGATGCAGTGATGCAGGCACCATAGGGTAGATGGGCTTTGAAGGACAGAAAGGCATTTCAGAGCCGTTTCCAGCTCTTGACGGATGTGCGGGACATGCAGCAAGTAGAGAGTCAGGGGCGGCAGTTAAAACTTTTGGGATTTCCGATAAGGAATGGATGCAAAGGATGAGTGATAAAGATAAAGTTCACATACAAAGTGAAGGGAAGAATGATCCGAGTCGGAGCGAGAGTTGCGTCGTGCTTGGAAGAAAGGAGCCAGCTGCCACTCGTTTTTGGGGTATGTTGCCTGCAAAAAACCATCAACTTTGTTAAAATTTATACGTTTCTATACAAAACATTGGAAAAATCTTACAAATGAAAAAAACTAAAGATTTTTGTAAGAACTTTTCTCATAGTGAACTAGATACCTGCAGATTTCCTTACCAAAAGACCACACGTTGTTTCTTCCATATGTTCATGACGAATATAAGGTCCGCTCAGTCAAAATAGCCACTGTCGCTAACTGAATAGTAAGTACTTAAGCGCTGCTGGAATTGGCACAAAGATATACAAGGCACACTCAATGAGGGCAGCAGCGAGGCACAGGAGCAGCTCAGGCGGGAAACTTCATAATAGAGGTCAAACAACAACATCCAAATCGGAATCTAAATACACTATCTCCAGCAACACCGCGGGATCATCACCCCAAAATCAATCTTTTTGGCAGCTGAGAAGAATACCACGTCAGAGGCCAAACTGGAGTCAACTTAGGTTGGGCTGGAAACGACCCACAACCAAGAAGTTGACAGAGGTGAGATCGTAGATGTAGTAATAGCTCAACTTGTACCTTGGTACCGACGATTCATGGGATAACACATCCAAAAAAGAAAAAAAAATCGATTTATAGGCTTAGGCTTTGCTTAGAAAGATATAAAATGTAAGAAGAAAAATTTTCTTTTTATTTGGAAAACTGTGCAGCTTAGGGAGCCATTGCCACATCTTAGGCCTCACCTCCGTCCAATCTTTTTTCCTTGCAGTGATTATAACCTAACAAGGATGAATGTCTAAGTAAAAAAGTTAAACCGTTGACATACATATTTCGCTGCTCTGAGTGAGTAACTTTCGCGGAAATACGACACAGTACTTTCCATTTGACTTGTCCGCTTATCAGTATTTTTGTCCATTCTCCTTTTTACTTATCTTCCCTATTCAATTATATCTACTGCTATGATGCCTCGTAATGATCTTTACGGGTATATTAGGCATTCCGCATAACATATCAACGACTTTATAAATAAAAATCCACAATGATAAGTTACAAAAAAAATGGACAAGTAAAGATTGAAATGCTGAAAAGTGCACAACGCACAAGCAGAAGATCTTGGCATAGAAAAAAATTAAAGAAAGAGATGGATCATGCGCTGCTCTTTCTCTTTTTGGAGTTGGGAGGGGTTGGCGTAAAGCATGGCCTTAGCACTTGCTCTTTCTCAGCAGTATATGACAAAAGTGGGCGACTGCAGCTACTAGTCACAATGGTCTTCACCTTCATCATTAGCGACTTGACGTGCCAAACGACATGCAGAATTGCAAAAAAGTCTGCTTCAAATCTTTCTGCGCACAATGGATACGCCAGCGATTCTGGCAGCTTACTGATACGACAAACATACCCCTCAGGGCAGTCCATGACCAGGTTTTGCAAATAAATGCCTAAAGTCGTGCTCGTATTTTTTTTTCCTATAATCATCAACGGCTTACCTGCAATAACAAAGCTGCTGCTCTTTATATTGCGCAGCTCGCCTGGTGCACAGCTTTCCATCTCCACCAACATGTCCTTGAGAATTTTAGGGCATTTAATGCCCATCTCGACAAGCGTTTTGGTGCTGCACTTCTCATTTAACCTGCCCGCTTCAAGCACTCCCAACTCAAACAAAGGCGTTGAGAAAAGCAAGTCCACTTTTCTCCCCATTTTTTTTCTCGCCATCGCATCGACAGCGGCGAGCGCTCGATCCTGGTTAATTCTGCCAGCACTAGCCTTGCTTACCTTTTCGCCACTGCACAACTATAAGCATATCGTGTATTTCATTCGCATACGCGTATACCAGCTTACCTAGTTGGTGTGATGTCCGTTGCATCGAAACAGGTATCAATGATCCACCAGACGCGCTTCAGCAAGTCAGCTTCCGATCTCTCCTTGTCTAAATACTTGTAGAAGAGAAGATCAAGTGCCTGAAGAACTGTGTGATGTGTCCAATGAAGATCTTGCTGGTCCAACGGATGAAATTTAAATGTACACGTGTGATTAAATAGATCATGAAGCGCTTGCTATCAAGCAAGATGTCAATATCTGATATAAAGATTCATGCTGATATACTGTATTAACCTTATCTTTGTATGAGCTTATAAACTCGGCGAGCTCGGAAGACAGAGGTGTAATTTCTGGTGCTTTGTGTGTCTTAATCTCACGCAGCTCTTCCTCATCGAAGTATTCTTTCCATATTGGGTCCCACGGGTCTAGTATCAGTGAATGGCAGGGGCTTTTAGAGAGTGAATATATGTGATGAGCCTAAGAGTAACAATACTTTGTTCAACTTACTGCTCATACTCGCTATCCATAGCTAGCTCTTTCATTTTTAACTCGATCTTCGTGCCACTTTTTAAAGTCCACATTTTTTCTGGATCGAGTTTCTCGTACAGACTTCGGATTTTTTCCCGGTCTTGTTCGCTCAGCTTATATGACCTCTCATAGGAACTACTAGTCGAAGTGGAGGTGTGGGTAGAGGCAGCAGAAGAGATGGAAGAGTTTGCGGAGGAAGTGGGTTGCGGAGTAAAACCAGCACCAGCACCAGCACCAGCATCGCTACCAGCATCGGCACTGCTAGCCGTTTTTCGGATACGCCGCAAAATCGCAACCGCAACCTTTGCCCAGTCTGTTTTGGACGGTTTCTAATTTCATAATGTTAAACGTCCGCTTTGACTCTAAATTTTAGTCAGTCTAGACTAGCTGGCTCGACTCCAAGCGACTTGCAGGCGTGGATAAATCTTCCAGACCAGAGGCTCCCATAGTCTTCGGTAGGGCGGGTGTGCGACGCAATGTATTCAATCTCGTCCAATACAAACTTTGCAAGTGTGATGTTTTCTGGATCAGCATTGGTTATGTACGCACAAATGTCTGGAGATATTGTGAGTATAAATAAGTTACAACGACTATGAACGCACTCACGTTCGTGGTATACATTTGTCATGGCAACAGTAGGGTAGCGTATAAGGGGTGACCAAGCCACCAACAACGTCGAGCCTTGTGCAAAACACCGACTTTGACCTGCCTTTCTATACTCATCCCCTTTGTGCTAAAGCTATCAAAACAAATTTATCCCTCAACATTTCTGGATTCTCTCATGTTTTTATAGCATAGTGCGACATATTTCATTTTCATAAAGCAAACGATGCATTGGCATTTTAAAGCATAGGATTGACTCCAATACATCCACTGACCTCGTGGTGACGTCAAATTTTTTTTTTCCATTTTTTAAAGGTGCTTTTCTGAGACATTCCCATGAAAGCTCCCCGAGAGGGATCAGATGCATACCTGGAAGTTTGTCTGCTTTACTGGCTTTCCGCTTTCAGTGTCCCTCTCTGGTTACTGCGTTCACGGTTATACTGGTGGCTCACGTTGATAAGGGTGTTCGCGTGAGACTTCGTACTCATGAAAGCTCCCGAGTGGGATCAGATGCATACCTGGAAGTTTGTCTGCTTTACTGGCTTTCCGCTTTCAGTGTCCCTCTCTGGTTACTGCGTGATAATATTCTAGTGTTTCATCACATACATGAAGTTGTTTATACATTTATGCTAATCCACGTTCTCAAAATAGATCTAACCAAATGAATTGCTTTAACAATAAATGACCAAAAACATCTAAGGACATGGCGGTGAATATGCAGAGCTTAGCGTCAACTCAGCTGCGCAAGGCAATGTTCAATGACTTGATTATTACAGTAAGCAATCGACGATGGTTAAAAAAAAAAAAAAAAGAGGTTTTGCTGACACATGTTTAGGCAACTGAATCCAGATGGAACTGCTTCAACAGGATGTTGCCCATGATCAATGAATTGTCGGATATTCAGAAGTTTTGTAGATAAAAGATTATCTCTTAATTCGAAAGATGACAAGCAATCATATAATGTCTAAGTAATCCTAGTATTACGAATAAACACTATTGTTCGGAACAACTGTCGTTGTTTGATGGTGTAAACATGTTTAAAAGAGAAGCACCTATTTGGCCCAGAGAAAAGCTTTCGAAAAAGACAGTATATGACATGCAGATACATGGGATTCATGCGACTTTTGGACATTTTGGAGAACTTGACTATCCTCCATTAACAGATGGATGCCCACTATGGCCATAGGTATTCGTCTCAGGTTTCTTGGTTGATGTGATAGATCAGTAAATATAAGTATTCAGACAAACGAAAACAAGTGTCGTGAGAGTGATGTTTATTTTGGAAAGGCGGACCTTGTCCTTTTGAAGCTTTCTATAAAGACGTTTTATTGGTCCACTGAGTTACTATATTGCTTCTAGCTTCTTGCATGGTTGATGAGTGTGTAAAACTAGGGCCTGGTTAAGATCAGGTGTGGTTGTGAGCTGTATTCATGAAGACGATCATTTACTGTAAGAGGTTTCACTCTATTATAGCAGAAACATATGTGGTTTACCACAGTTGATGACAAAAGCGGGGACACCATCAACAGCGTCTATAATCCCTTGATAAATTCTCTTTGCTCAAAGTCTGTTAAGCTTAACTTTACTTGTTGTCGCATACCAGAAATATTTTGGGTGGGTTAAGCTCAAGGGAATACTTTAGAAGATATACACTCTATATTCTCGGTGCTGAATATAGTTTGCGATATATTTGTTAGCACGCAGGTGCATTATTCATAACGATATAGTGGTTCAACAAGAGACATTATTTCCAGATACTTGGTATGGGAAGTTTCGCGGCAGATGTTCCGTTCGACTTTGTAGTCTATGGATTCGGGGTTATCATTCTCATCAGTGAGGTTCCCTGTTTATCTTATAAAAGTTGTGGTAGGCTACTCAAGAGAAATCGTAGAAGTAAAACAGTTCCATAAATAAAATAGCAGCGAGTGTCTACATATATTCCTAAACAAAAGAAAGGGAATGGCAAGATGCAGCTGGCAATGGTAGTAGCAAGTTCTGCCTGAAATAGACGACAGAGATCAAATTGTATGGTGAAAACACAACGTCATCAAAGATCGATAGAAAACAGGAGACGAGAAGAATCAGTGAAACTGAATATAATATGTTTCTTACTCAAAAAACAATTCATCTTTTATATTCGAACTGTTACTAGTCTACGTGGACTGGGTTGACCATGGACAGATTGTTCTTTCATATAATTTGTATCCACTTTCCTTAATGCGGACCTCTCCGTAGCGGATCATGGATCTCTCGGAGAAAAGCATTGTACAGTATATACGCCGATACCGCTCGCGCCTTAGTGAGATGATGAATTGTGCAAGAAGCTGGTGTTAATGTCCTAAATAATTAAGCGGTGATCTGAAATATGCGCCAGGAATAAGGTAATACGTGTGTTTGTAGGTGCTGTACCTACTTTAAAAAGTGTGCGCATTGGGAAGAGGCTAGATAATCAACTAGTCCTACACCTGACATGCTTGTATGTGCTCCCTTGGGTCTTTTACCATGAATACTATTGTCGTGACCCAATCCCGTTTCTGCCGAAGCACGGTATTCTGGGCTTGTAACCTTCCTAGTTCGGGACGATGGTGCCGCAAGACGGAGATTGCATTAAAATAGCAGAGTCTTTGCCTGTAGCTGCAGAGCGCAACTTCATAAAGAAGAGTAAGCAATTACAGTTTTCATAGAGAAACACAAATATATGTTTTAAGTTTTACCCGAAGTATCACTCCAAATACAAGCTTTATCGAAACGTATTGGAGAAAGCCTAAATCACCATGGGAAGCCGGTGCTATGAATTTTTCAGCAGCGCGTATGATTTAATGTCAGACACAACAAGAGGTCGCAGCAACGTTAAGAAGACTAAAAGTAGCAGAAATTCGCGCAGGAAGGCTACCATAACTGAATAAAGTAGTTTTCATGGCGTATTTGTTAGTAGTGATATAATTATGAAAATTATTACAGACGGGAAAATTGGCTATTTTAGTAATATTTATCGCAACAACGTAGTTTGATCATATTGATTTACAGTATCATCATGTGGTTGCGATCGCTGTAACGAAGGCGTTGCATCGATGCTACGTGTAGCGGCATATATCGTAGAGGATAGACTAGGTACCCTCTCCACGGACTCTATCCCCGATGAAGTTTGTTTGTCCAAACTATTTTCATGATTTTTAAGAATATGGTCAAGACTTTGAAATACTTCATCATCAATGTAGTATGATTTAAACATCAACTCCATAAGCTGAATACGCTCCTCCATTTGATCAAGCCGGTGTTGTTCCTCATTGTCGCCGGAGGATATGAAATTCGTCGTCTCGTCTTCTTCGTCTTCTTCGTCTCTGGTCAGACCATGATTTGTGATATACAATCTTTGGAAGCGCTGATGGACCGGATTTACGAAAGGAACAGATACATTAAAGACGCCGAAACCAGAGCTCAAGTCGTGCGATATAGAACGCCCCATGTTACCGATCGACCAACGATGAACAATACCCCAAGGTGATTTAGGTCGGTAACCAAACAAACATGATTGTAACGCAATAAAGATTCCAAACAAACCACCAATCGCCCCGAGTGCATCCACAAGAGTGTATTCCTTGGTTTCGCGCAAAGTCATGTTGACGAACGCATTGGGACGCATTAACACATGTCCAAGTATTATGCCTCTCTGCAGTTTTGTTTCATTTTGGCTGTCTAATCTTGGTACCATCTCATATCCAAGTGCAGGGGTGTCATTCAGCTGTGGTAGAATGCCCATGTAGTTCCATCCGGTTTCTTGAAGATATCTGAGGTTCTTGATCTGATAGCTCATGTCTACATGCATGCCAGGCTGAATCACGAGAGACTCAAAAACTGTAGCATCCCTTCTGTCTACAAAATCCCAAGTCAAAAGATCATCTGGAGTATAATGAGGTCTTGTATCATTGTAGTAGTACACCAGGTTTGGGTCCACCTTCGGGTGGTGCGCAGCTAAATGGATCTGACCATTAACACTTCTATTGCCAAAGAACGTAAAGGTGACCGAACTTCCGTTGTTAATTGCGGGAATCTCCGTGGCCGTTAGCACAAAATCATCTGGAGGTGCATACAAGTAGCATATGACGGAGCCAAGGGCGTTTACGTAGCCTGGCATATGGATACTCATGTCTAATTTGCGAATAAAATGATTGCATTTGTATCCAGCACCAGAAACACAAGTAACGCGGGGGAAGCCATTCTCATCCTCTTGTGTATCAGTGTAGTTCCATCCTTCAAAACAAACTCGCATATCTTCAAACAAAACTATCAGCAACCAAGTCCCTGTCGTCCCTCTTTTTTCTTTTCATATTACCTGGTGTTTGCACAAAGGGCGTAGGTTCAGTGAGAGTGACTATAGTGCTTGGACTGTGCAACACTTGAAATATGATATATACAAAAAAGGATGCGAACAAGAAAATAAAAACAAACTGTGATAGGACTCGCGTAATTTCAGTCCATATCGGCTCACCCCGTCTGAATATGAGTAAATACGTTTCTCGACATGCGTTTCTTTTTTACCTCGGTTTCCAAAGAATGTTAATGATGTACACAATAAGCCTTTGAAGATACGCACGAAACCTCCAGAGAACGAAAGCCATAATACTAGCAAGGGCAACGGAACCAATGACAATGCCTGAAATCTCACTCCCACTAAGTCCAGCAGACATATCAGCAGGTTCCGGGTCCAAAATATTGTTCATATAATAGCAAGAGCTGTCATTTTTCTGCGGTATCTTCAGAACATCAACTCTGTCATTTGTTGACGTGGAGCTCACGCCTGAACAAGAAGAACATGTGATTTTTAGCCTAAACTGAGGTACATTATCCACTTACCATCGATAATCATTAGATATTTATTGTATAGTAGGCCAGCGGAGGCATGAATCCTAGGCGTAGCCGCGGTACCTTTACAATTAGGTATTGTCCAATTGAATGTATCAACGTCTAACATCGCCACTTGATTATATAACTCGATATTCCAGGGCTTTTTCTCGATACCGCCTTCATAGGCTTAGACCATATCATTTATCACTTGATCTCTTCCTACCTCCGAAAATAATAATGGTCCTACTGTCGGGAGCTGTATGAAAATCTTAGTATACATGACTGCAACAAGCCAAGATAAACCATAACATTACCTAGAATGGCATTTGCGCCTTCTCTAGTAATTGGCATAGGTCCTCCCAATTTTTGAACTTTCCAAATGTTTGTGTTGATATTATACAGCAAGGCCTGGTCTGTGGGGACCATAACATCACTTCCGTTGAGAGCTAGCGTAGTACCAATCAGATAGACGATAGTACCATCCCTAAAAGAAAAAGAATAATTTAGGTTTGAATACTTGGTATAGAAGACAGCATACGGAAATGCTATTCCACTATGGCCAAATACAGGCCATAGCCCAGGAACCGTTAGATTTCGGAATTGGCCTGAGATAGGATCATACGACCAGAAATCGCTAAAGTAGGTATCGAGAACGACTGATGTACTATTGACTTCCGGTATCCCACCATAAATATAAACCTTTCCATCCGTACCCAAAGTCGTGGTAAAAGCTGCACGATTATATGGCTTTGTACCATTATCAGCAAGAGTCGGTGCAGGTGACCAGGAAGATGTATCAAATCGATACTGGTACACCATCAGTGATCCATCCTTGGGCATAGAATTTGTCAGACCACCAAGAAGCAGCACAGTTTGATTATCTGGCAACAAAAGGGCCTGTGAATTTAGACAAATGGGACCTTCATTGACTTGTTTCACGTATTGGACGTCAAGTAAGCCGGTGCTAAGGAGCGACACTCTGAAGAAGAGGTTATTGTATCCGTCCATGTAAATGCCACCGTAGGTATAGATTGCGTCGTTATGTACAAATGACACTGAATCTCCTACCAAAGGTAGATTCGTGGGATCATAACCTGAGATATTGTACTCCCCAAAAGTTGCTCTAAATGTAAATAAAAGTAGTAAAATCCATATTTCTTGGAGCATGTTCTACGTGAAGAGTAAGAACTGGCAAAAGAAAAGAAAAGAATGGAAAATGATATTCTCTGCCATTGATCTCTTGTCAGACATTGCGAAGCACATGGATCCTTTCTTTTGAGAATTTAAGATTTATAGCCGTAGAAAATCATCAAACGCAATAACTTGTGCTTGATCCCACGCTCGAGGCAAATTCACGTAATGAGAACTTCGTATCCGAAAGGGACGTGCGCTATTTCCAATCTTCATATAGCACCTTTTATTAATTATGTGCGTTTGTTGCACGCCATACTTTTTTTTTTTTTCATCATTATCCCCACATGCATACTTTATACTAACCATAACGTTGTACATGTCCTTCACAGTGTATGCATAAAGATGTATATCTTTGAGCGTTTTGATTAATATTAGCTACTTTTGCACCTTTTTTCTTTAGCAATATACAACCCTGTCGTCAAGTCTAAATATACAACTTGATGGTACGACCTTGGGTATGTACTATGTGTTTCAGAATCAACCCCACTGTGCCACTTCCGCGAGAATATGCAAATTGTCATAGCCGGCTTTCCTAGATTTTTCATCCCATATCTACGGTCTGTGCTGCACTTTGCGTAGCATGTAATCTACAAGATAATAGTTCTGAAAAGAAGAAGAAGGGGAACAAGCAAGCTCCTCTGGGAGAGAATTTTTAGAATAAGGTTCTGGATTCGATTTGTAATAGATGTTGATTGGGCTGAGGACATAAAGGTCAAAGTGATAAGGTCGATCGTGGGAGGATGAAGGAACGTTACATACCTGGTTATTTACCAAGACGAAGAAGGCTTAGAAATGTCACCAGTGTTAGTGGTTCCGCTGTAATTTTTAGTTCATTGTCAAAAAAAAAACTGGCATGTGCTGAATATTCCTGCATGGGAGGAAAAGAGGCTTCCACTTTTCGGACCCTTATTCTATGGGAAATCTGCTTCTGACGTTCTATTTCTTTAAGTGGAATATTATTCATTAGGATCCGCAGTAGCACAGAAACCCATTGAGATAATTTTTTATTCTTCGAGATAAAGATGAGCCTTATTTGTAAGTATCACTCTTGCAATATAAACCTATCAACGTGCCTTATAATTAAAACCTTTACCGACTATGTCCCAATCTCATTGCCAATCTATTAACCTTCAGCAGCGGGAACGATTTAACGTCAGATCCGACAACAAAACATAGAAGAAACGTTGAAAAAGTATAAAGAGCAGTACAAATTACCCATGTATGTTGGAGGAAGTCAATTAAGTAGTTTTCATATATGGGATATTTATCAATGGTTATTTAAATATGAACGTTATTGTAAATGAAACCGTTGTCTATTTTAGTATCATTTGTCGTGGCACCGTAGCTTGCTCATTTTGATTTACAGTATCATCTTGTGGTGACGACCATCGTAACGGAGGTGCTGCATCGCTGCTATGTGTCCCGGCATCTATCGTAGAGGATAGACTAGGTACCCTATCCATGGACTCCATCTCCGATGAAGTTCGTTTGTCCACGCTACTTTCATGATTTTTCAGTGTGTCCCCGAGCCTTTGAAATATTTCATCATCAATGTAGTATGATTTAAATAGTAATTCCATCAGCTGAATACGCGCCTCCATTTGATCAAGCCGGTGGTTTTCCTCATTGTCGCTGGAGGATATGAAGTCTGTTGTCTCGTCTTCTTCATCTTTGGTCAAGTCATAGCCTGTGGTATTCAATCTTTGGAAGCGCTGATGGACAGGGTTTACGAAAGGAACAGATGTATTAAAGATTCCGAAACCAGAACTCAAATCGTGTGATATAGAACGCCTCATGTTACCGATGGCCCAACGATGAACGATACCCCAAGGTGATTTTGGTCGGTAACCAAATAGACATGATTGTAGTGCAATAAAGATTCCAAACAAACCACCAATCGACCCGAGTGCGTCCACAAAAGTGTATTCCTTGGTTTCGCGTACAGAAACGTTGATGAATGCTTCTGGATGCATGTACACAAACCCAAGTTGGCTTCCCACCGGCTTTCCTATAGAATGGCTGACTAATCTTGGTTTCAAATCAGATGTAACCGAGGGCGTTTCATTTAACCGTGGAAGGAAGCCCACGTAGTTCCATCCAGTTTCTTGAAGATATCTGTTGGTCGTGATCAGATAGCTCATTTCTACATCTATTCCAGGTTGAATCTCCAAATCTTCTGTAGCTGAAGCATCAGTTTTGTCTACAGTAGCCCAAGTTGTAAGTTGCTCTGGAGTATAAAACTGTTTTGTGTCATTGTAGTAGTACGCCCGGTTTGGATCTCTCTTCGGATGGTACACAGTTAAATGGATCCGACCATTAACACTTCTATTGCCAAAGAGCGAAAGAGAGAGTGAACTTTCGTTGTTAGCTGCAGGATTCGCCGTGGTGGTGAGCACGAAATCTTCTGGAGGCGCGTACAAGTAGCAGATGACGGGGCCAGTGGCATCTATGTAGCCTGGCGTATGGATATTCATGTCTAACATCCGAATAAAATGATTGCAGCTGCGTCCAATATCTGAATTACAAGAAACATGAGGGAAATCATCCTCTTCTTCTGGTGTATCCGTGTAGTTCCATCCTTCAAAGCAAAATCGTATATCTTCAGGCAAAAATATTAATAATTATCTTCCAGTTGTCTTTTCTTCTCACTTCTTTAATATTACCTGGTGTTTTCATAAAGGGCGTAGGTTCCATGAGAGTAACATTGGTGGTTGGGCTATGCAACACTCGATATACGATATATACAAGAAAAGACGCGAACAAGAAAGCCAGAAAAAATTGTGACAGAACTCGCGTAATTTCAGTCCATATCGGTTCACCCCGTCTGAATATACAGATAAATACATTCTTTCCGCATCCTTTTCTTTTTTACCTTGGTTTCCAAAGAATGCTAATGACACACACAATAAATCTTCGGACATACGCACGAAACTTCCAGAGAACGAAAGCCATCATAGTAGTAAGGGCAACGGCGCCAATGACAATACCTGAAATCTCACCCCCACTAAGCCCTGCATGCACACTGGCAGGATCCACATCGAAAATATTGTTCATGTAGTAGCAAGAGATATCGTCCTTCTGTGGTATCTTCAGAACGTCGATTCTATCTTTTTGCACTGAGGAGGTCGCACCTGATCAAGAAGAATATGAGCTTTTAGTTTATACTGATGTACGTAATATACTTACCATCAATAGTCATTAGATATTTATTGTATAGCAAGCCTGCGTAGCTCAAAAACCTAGGCGTAGGGGGAATGCCTCCACAATTAGGTATTGTCCAATTGAACGTATCAGCGTCCAAGATTGCCAATTGATTATTGAGCTCCACGTTCCACATCTTATGACCGGAGCGGCCTTCATAATTTTAGACAGTATCGTTTATCTCTTAATCTCCTCTTACCTCCAAAAATAATGATTGACTTGTTGTCAGGAGCTTTATCAAGAAGCTAGTTTATATGATTGCAACAAGCCAAGATAATCCATAACCATACCTCGGACGGCATTTGCCATGTCTCTAGCGATTGGCATATGTCCTCCCAGTTTTTGAACTTTCCAAGTGTTCTGTTTGATACTATACAGCAAGCTCTGGTCTATGGGGACATGAACAGTACTTCCATTGTGTGCTAGCGTAGTACCAATCAGATAGACGATAGTACCATCCCTAAAAGAAAAAGAATAATTTAGGTTTGAATACTTGGTATAGAAGACAGCATACGGAAATGCTATTCCACTATGGCCAAATACAGGCCATAGCCCAGGAACCGTTAGGTTTTGGAATTGGCCCGAGATAGGATCATACGACCAGAAATCGTTAAATACGGCATCAAGAACAACTGATGCATTATTTACTTTTGGTATTCCACCGTAAATATAAACCTTCCCATCCGCGCCCAAATTTGCGGTAAAACTTGCACGATTATATGGTCTCATACCATTGTCAGCAAGAGTCGGTGCAGGTGACCAGGAAGATGTATCAAATCGGTATTGGTACACCATTAGCGAATCATCGGAGGGCGAAGCATTTGTGTCGCCACCAAGCAGTAGCACTGTTTGATTATCTCGCAACATAATAGCCTGTGAATTTAGACAGGGGGGGCCTTTATTGACTTGATTCACGTATTGAACGTCAATTGTGCCGGTGCTGAGGAGCGAGATTTTGAAGAAGAGATTGTTGTAGATGAGGTCGCTGTTTTCCGCAATTACGCCTCCGTAGATGTAGATCGCGTCGTCGTGTACGAACGAAGTTGCACTCAATAGGCCGGATAGCTTTCTACTATCATAATCAGAGAAATTATACATCCCAAAAGCAGCTCTGAAGGTAAATATAAGCAGCAAAATGCGTTTTCTTTGGAACATCTTCAGCATGAAGTATAGAAACAAGTAAAAAAAAAAAAAGGATCACAAAGACGAAAGTATTCTTTGTCATTAACCTTGATTCAGGCTGTGTAAGGTACATGGATCCTTTCCTTTTGAGAATTTAAGATTTACAACTGTGGACGAGCATCAAACACAGATAGGCGATGTTCAATTTTTCTCTTTTGGATCCAAAGCTCGAAACAAATGCGTGTACTATGCAAAAATATGTATGCTCCTCCTGATTTCTTCATGTCCCATCTTCATTTTGTACGGCATACGCTTATTTCATGATTTTCATTAGGAATTAGAGAAACCTTTCATCAAGTCGAAATATAACTTGATTGGTATGACTTTGATGATGTGTACAACGTGTTTCAGAACCGATCACGCTGTGTTACCTCCGCCAAAATTGTGCAAAACGCCATATCTGACTTTTATAAGCTTTCCACTCTATATCCACAGCCTGTAGCTAAATTTCGAACAGAATCTAATCTACAAGAACAATAGATCTGCAAAAAAAAAAAAAAAATAGTTGGTTCGTTACTAGTATGAGACATACTATCTCTCACAGTCTAAGTCTCGTTTCAAAATTTCGTCTACTTGTAAATCTTGTTCAGCCCGGTTCTAGAAGTGAATATCAAAAGCTATGTCCTAAATGGAGACAAGGACAGCGATGCGACAAGCTTTATGTTTCCAGCAACAATGAGAAACATTACCGACTCGGTAGGATTGAGGAATGACTTTAACCGATGGAACCACTAGTTAAATCATACTACATAGATAATGAAGTATCCTGGAGACATGAACAAACGCTCAAGCAGATTGAACGAACAAACTCCAGCCAAAAAAAAAAAAAAAGTGTATAGTGTATCACAGCCGCTTCTAGAGGAAGTGTTGAAATCAACAATTTGATTAATGTAATGTAGCCTTCATCATCACTTTCTTTCTAATACTGCTACGGGATGACGCTTGGTATCACAAAGTTCAAGATACTGCACCGTGACATCGATTACTATATCAGTCTCGTTTTCCGACGTTACCGGGTATATACTTATAAACAATGATACCCCAATAAGTATTTAACTAGATCCTTCATTCTTTATGGCAGCAAACGGCTTTATTTTCACGTACTGCGCGAGCATTTATGTTTCCTTTCTCGGACTCCACCTTAGTACTATGAAAAACCAACTGTGGGCAGGCAATTTATATTATGTGAAGAATAATTGAATAAGAACCTGTGCTACCGCAATTCTAATGAGCAAAATAGATTGTTAGAAGCTTGCTTCCCAAAGCAATAGGAGTTTAAACAATTTCAACCTCTTTGTCCTCCCACGAAAGAAATTCAATACGCGCAGATTGTTTCGCACAAGAAGCTAAAATCATAGCAAAACCATTAATAAACTGGTGACATTTTTAAGTTTTCATCTTTTAGATAATTTGATATGTAACGTTCCTGTATCCTCCCACGATCGGCCTTATAATTTTGAGCTTCATCTCCTCGGCCCACGCCACAGCTATTAAAGATCAAAACCTTATTCTAGAAATCTTCCTCCATAAGAGCTTTGTTAACTTTTTTTTTGTGCAGAAATATTGTTCTTGTAGATTAGATGCTGTTGAAAAGTTAGCTACAGACCGTGTATATATAAAGTGAAAGATAGTGGCGGTCAGATATGGGGGTTTGGATATCTTTTCGGAAGTGACACAATGTGGTCGGTTCTGAAACACATTGTACACATCATCAAAGCTATGCCAATCAAGTTATATATTTCGACTTGACAAAAGGTTTCTCTAATTCCTTATGAAAATCATGAAAATAAACTGTATGCCGTACAAAATGAAGGTGAGACATGAAGAAATCGGGACCAGCATACTTATTTTTGCACAGTACACGCATTTGTTTCGAGCTTTGGATAAAAAAAATCAAACATTGCCTATTTGTGTTTGATGCTCGTCCACAGTTGTAAATCTTAAATTCTCAAAAGGAAAGGATCCATGTGTCTTGCGTTGTCTGAAGCAAGATAATGGCGAAGAACATTGGTTTGTAATTCTCTTCTTTTGCCTGATCTCACAAATTGCACCAAAACATGCTCCAAAGACAATGGATTTTGCTGCTTATGTTGATCGTCAGGACCACATTTGGAATGTACAATTTTTCCGACTCTGATGCTGCAAAGCTACCAAAGCTAATAGGTGCAGTGTCGTTTGTACATGACGACGCCCTCTATATCTATGGAGGCTATTCTGTGAATGGTACCGAATTCCTCTACAACCGTAACCTTTTCAAAGTCTCGATCCTCAGCACTGGCGCGATTGACATTCAATACGTGAATCAAGTCAATAAAGGGCCCTTTAGTCAATATTCACAGGCTATTATGTTGCGGGATAACCAGACAGTGCTGCTGCTTGGTAGCTCGATAGGTGATTTGCCCGCAGATGATTCGCTAATGATGTACCAATACCGATTTGATACATCTTCCTGGTCACCTGCACCGACTCTTGCTGATAATGGCATGAGGCCATATAATCGTGCAATGTTCACCGCAAACTTGGGCGCGGATGGAAAGGTTTATATTTACGGTGGAATACCAAAAGTCAGTAGTGAATCGGTTATTCGCTTTACCCACTTTAACGATTTCTGGTCCTATGATCCTATATCGGGCCAATTCCGAAATCTCACAGTTGCGGGACTATGGCCCGTAACTGGCCATAGTGGAATAGTGTTTCCGTATGCAGCATTTTATACCAAATCTGTAAACCTAAAAAACTTCTTTTTTTTTTCTTAGGGATGGTACTATTGCTTATCTGACTGGCGCGATGCTAGCACCTAATAGAAGTAGTGTTATGGTCAGCACAGACCTCGCATTGCTGTATAATATCAAGATAAATACCTGGAAAGTTCAAAAACTAGGAGGATCTACGCCAATCTCTAGAAGATCTGGAAATGCAATACTAGGTAATGTTATGGTTTACCTTGATGTGTTGTAGTCATCTCAACTAGGATCTTCATAAAGCTTCTGATAACAAGTCGATCATTATCTTTGGAGGTAAGAAGAGGTAAAAGGAAGATAAATGATAGCATCTAAACTTATGAAGGCGCATCCGGCGAGGATATGCTGCTCAATAATCAAGTGGCGATGTTGGATACTGATACTTTCAATTGGTCAATGCCTTATTGCGAAGGTATTCAGGCTCCGCCTAGGGCGCTGGCTTCTGCAGGTCTACTGTACAATAAATATCTCATGATTGTTGATGGTGAGTGTACGGCATACCTCAGTTTAGTATAAAAAGTTCATTTCTTCTTGCTCAGGTATAAGCAAATCATTACTGCCGGACAGGATCGATGTTCTAAAGATACCACAACAGAACGATAGCTTTTGCTACTACGTGCACAACATTTTGGACCCGGAGCCCGCCAGAGTATCCAATGGACTTAGTGGGGGCGAGATTTCCGGCGTTGTCATTGGCTCCGTTGCTCTTGCTAGTATTATGGTTCTCGTTCTCTGGAGGTTTCGTACATATGTCCGAAAGTTTCTTATGCGCGTCTTTAAAATTTTTTTGGGAGCCAAGGTAAAAGAAAGAAGAATGTGTGAATGAATGTTTTGACCTTTATGCTTAGACGGGGTGAGCCGATATGGACTGAAATTATGCGACTTCTATCACAGTTTGTCCTGGCCTTCTTGTTCGCGTCGTTTTTTGCATATACCCTATTTCAAGTGTTGCACAGTCCAAGCACTACAGTGACTCTCACTGAACCTGTACCCTTTGTGCAAACACCAGGTAATATGAAAGAAAAGAAAAAAGGAAGACAACTAGGGACTGGCCACTGATATTTTTGCCCGAAGACATGCGAGTTTGTTTTGAAGGGTGGAACTACACAGAGACATCAGAGAAGAAGGACGATTTTCCACGTGTCACTTGTGATTCAAATACTGGATACAGCTGCAATAACTTTGTTCGAATATTAGACATGGGTGTTCATACGCCAGTCTACGTAGATGCCGTTGGCCCCATCGTCTGTTACTTGTACTCGCCTCCAGAAGATTTTGTGCTAACCACCCCGGAGAACCCCACAGCTAACAATGGAAGTCTCCTCGCGTTTTCATTCTATGGTAATAGAAGTGTCAATGGCCGGATCCATTTAAATTTGTACCCTCCGAGGAGAGATCCAAACCTGGTGTACTACTACAATGACACCAAACAAACTGTTACTCCAGAAGAGGCCGTGATCTTGACTACTGGAGAAAAAACGGATGCTTCAATTGGCGAGTATTTTGAAATTCAGCCTGGCGTGAATGGACTGATGAGCTACCAGATTAAGAACTACAGATATCTTCAAGGAACTGGATGGAACTACATAGGCTTTCTACCACAGCTGAATGACACACTTGAAATTGATGGCATGATGAAGCTAAGCTTATTCAGTCATGACGTGGCAAACATGCAGGGAAATTACATGGCGGCTGTTACCATGAGTCCTAAAGCATTTGTCAACGTTACTTTACGCGAAACCAAGGCATACACGCTTGCAGATGCCCTCGGAGCACTTGGTGGAGTGTTTGGCATTTTTATTTCGCTTCAATCATGTCTGTTTGGGTACCGACCAAAATCTCCTTGGGGTATTGTTCATCGTTGGTCGATCGGCAACATGGGGCGTTCTATAACGCACGGTCTAAGCTCTGGTTTTGACACGTTTTATACACCAGTTCCTTTCGTAAATCCTGTCCATCAGCGCTTCCGAAGACTGAATAGCACAAGCATTGATTTGACCAAAGATGAAGACGAGACAACAAACTTCATATCTTCCAGCGACAATGAGGAAAACCACCGGCTTGATCGAATCGAGGAGCGTATGCAGCTGATGGAGTTAATATTTAAAACATACTATATTGATGATGAAGTATTCCAAAGGCTTGACAAATCTTTCAAAGATCTTGAAAGAAGCTTGGGCAAACAAACATCATATGATATGAAACCAATGGAAGGAACCCCAAGGCTTTCCTCTACGATAAGAGTTGAACCATGTAGCAGCAATGAAGTACCTTCAGTACAGCGACCATCATCACATGTTGGTACTGTAAATCAAAATGATGAAACTACGTTGTCGTGACAAATATTAGTAGAATAAGCGATGTTTTCATTTGTTATAGTGATCATAATAAAATTACCACCAATGGATATGCTATATTTTGAAACCATTTATGTACTTTTAACTTTTATGCACCACCTGTACTGCTTTTTGTACTTCTTCAACGTTCCTTCGATTCTTGTTGTCGTATCTGACATTAAATCATACGCACTGCTGAGAATTAATGGTGATAGCAATTAGTGTGAAGCATAACTGTTATTAATAGTTCCCACTCGCTTCCCAATAGCATCATTTATATAAAACAAAATGTTGCTTCAGGATTTTGTAAAGAAAAAAAAAACTTGGTATCACACTGTGCATATGTGCGGAAGCCTTTGTTCCAGAGATTTAAACGAAAAGTCACATTGAAGACATGTCTCCATTTGGAATTTACCCCGTATCATATCCAACATGCTGCCCGTTAATAATTATGCATGGCTATTTAGCACATAGCTAAAGATGAATACCTTGTATTCTGTTGTGTCTAAACGATGACTTCCACGAGCACGGATCAACCAATTGTATCACCGTTTCTGTATAAAATGCTTTTCTCCGAGAGATTCATCATCCGCTACGGAGAAGAGCGCATTAAGGAAAGCAAGTACAAACTATATGAGGGACAACGTCTCCATGGTGAACCCAGTCAATCTATACCAGCAACTATTCGATCAATTGTTTTGTTTAATAAAGAACGTAGCACGTTCAGTCTCACTGATTCTTCTTATCTCGCTTTTGTCGATCTTTGATATCTCAATGGGAAACCTTTTGTAGTAGATTGCACAAACATAGACAGCTTCGCTGTTCGCTTGCATGAAGTCCATTAGAAAGAAACGGGTCGAACCTATTGGATTTAACCCATTATGATAACCAATAGTGGTAATAAGTCCAGTCATCGCAATAGAAAATATACCTAAATAAAGCAGTATATTGTCCAATGATAGCCAGAAACCTTATCCTATAGTTTAATGGTTAATCCATGATAGTTTTCCCATGTAGTGTAAGCTTCCTGCGTTGCAACCACAATTGCTAGATGAATTCCATTTTCCAATGGTACAGTGTATGTAGTTATAAGCAATAATACATAATAAATACTTAATTTCATCCTCAATCCTTCATGTTACAATTTGCTTTATTCCCATCCACATTCAAAACTTGTATTTCGTTTTTCAGACTCCATCTTAGCACTATGAGAAACTGGCTGTGGGTAGACAATTTTATTATGTGAAGAATAATCAACCATGAATTTGTGCTACGCGGATCCTAATGAACAAGTTATTAAAAGTCCTTTGTACTCCCATGAAAGAATCTCTAACAAACGCCGACTTTTTGAATTGAAAAACAAAACCATAGCAAAACCATTAATATGTCAGTGACATCGCTAAGTCTTCTTATTTATAAATAATTTGATATATAATGTTCCTGCATCCTCCTACGATTGATCTTACAATTTTGACCTTCCCTCCTCAGCCCACTCGACAGCCGTTAAAGCTTCAAACCTTATTCTCGAAACCTTCCTCCACAAGAGCTTTGCTTTCTTTTTTTTTTCTTTTTGAAAAACTATTATTCTTGTATATTGGAATCTGTTGAAAATTTGGCTAACAGACGTAGACAGAGTGGAGAATTTATGACGGTCAGACGTGGCGTTATTCACATCTCCGCGGAAGTGACACAATGTGGTCGGTCCTGAAACACATTATACACATCATCAAAGCCATACCAATCACGTTATACAGTTGGACTTGACGAGAAGATTATATATTGCTAATAAAAATCATGAAAAAGTTGTAGGACAAACAGAGTAAAATGAAGATGTGACATAAGGCGATCGGTAGTAGCATACGTGTTATTTATACAAATGCACATTACCAGCATTTGCTTCAAACTTTAGATCAAAAAGAATAGCTTATTTTTTTTTGATCCTTGGCCTCGGTTGTAAATTTTAAATTCTCAAAAGGAAAGGATCCATGTGTTTTGCAACGTCTGAAGCAAGATTAATGACAAAGAATATTTTTTTTCGTAATTTTTTTCTTTCGTTTATTCTTACAGCTCATGCTGATCATGCTCCCAATGCAATGGATTTTGCTACTTATACTTACCTTCAGAACTGCTTTTGGAAAGTACAACTTCTCCGATTATGATAGTAGAAAGCTATCCAACCTACAAAGTGCAACTTCGTTTGTATATGACGACGCAATCTATATCTACGGAGGCAATATTGTGGGAGGAGACGACGCCATATATAACGATGTCTTTTTCAAAGTCTCGCTCCTCAGCACCGGCATGATTGACGTTCAATACGTGAATCAAGTCAATAAAGGGCCCCTCTGTCTAAATTCACAGGCACTTTTGTTGCCAGATAACCAAACAGTGCTGTTGCTTGGTGGCTCGACAAGTGCTTTGCCTGCAGATGATTCGTTGATGGTGTACCAATACCGATTTGATACATCTTCGTGGTCACCTGCACCGACTCTTGCCGACAATGGTATGAGACCATATAATCGTGCAAGTTTTACTGCAAATTTGGGTGCGGATGGGAAGGTTTATATTTACGGTGGACTACCAAGACTCAATAATGCATCGGTCGCTCTCGATGCATTATTTAGCGATTTCTGGTCGTATGATCCAATTTCAGGTCAATTCCGAAACCTAACGGTTCCAGAACGATGGCCTGTACTCGGCCATAGTGGAATAGCTTTTCCGTATGCAGCCTTCTCTACCGACGTTTTAAGCCTAAAGCCGTCTTTGTTTTTCTTTAGGGATGGTACTATCGCGTATCTGACAGGTTCTACGCTGGCACCCAACCGCAGTACTGTTCTGGTTCCCACAGATCAGATCTTGCTGTATAACATCAGTAAAAACACATGGAAAGTTCAACATCTAGGAGGAACTCTTCCAATTGTTAGGGACAACGCAAATGCCATTCTAGGTAATGTCATGATTTATTTTGACTCGTTGCAATCGTCTCAATTAAGATTTTTATAAAGCACCTGACAGCAAATCTATCATTATTTTTGGAGGTAAGAGGAGATTAAGAGATAAACGATAGTGTCTAAACTCATGGAGGCCGTTCCGGTTATTCAACGTGGAATGCGGAGCTCAATAATCAAGTTGCGATATTGGACACTGGTACGTTCAATTGGACGATACCTAATTGTAAAGGTATTCCGCCTTCGCCCAGGATGTCGAGCCATGCAGGCCTACTCAACAATAAATATCTAATGATCGTCGATGGTGAGTGAATCACGTACCTCAGTTTGGGCTAAAAAAGTGCATGTTCTCCTTGCTCAGGTGCAACCTTCTCAACGGAAGAAGACAGAATCGACGTTTTGAAGATACCACAGAAGGATGATAGCTCTTGCTACTACATGCACAATATTTTCGACGCAGATCCTGCCAGTGTGTCTTCTGGGCTTAGTGGGGGTGAGATTTCAGGCATTGTCATTGGTACCATTGCCCTTACTAGCATTATGGCTTTCGTTCTCTGGAAGTTTCGTGCGTATGTCCGAAGATTTATTGTGTACGTCATTAGCATTCTTTGGAGACCAAGGTAACAAAGAAAAGGATGTGGAAGGAGCGTATTTATCTGTATATTCAGACGGGGTGAACCGATATGGACTGAAATCGTACGAGTTCTATCACAGTTTGTTCTTGCTTTCTTGTTCGCATCGTTTTTTGTATATATTGTATATCAAGTGTTGCACAGTCCAACCACCACCGTTACTCTTACTGAACCTACGTCATTTGTGCAAACACCAGGTAATATTAAAGAAAAGAGAAGGACAGACGGCTGGGCTTGGTCGCTGATGTTTTTTTTTCCAAAGACATGCGATTTTGTTTCGAAGGATGGAACTACACGGATACACCAGAAGAACAGGATAACTTCCCCCGTGTTGGTTGCATGTCAAATATTGGGTATAGCTGCAACCGTTTTATTCGCACGTTAGACATGAGTCTTCATACGCCGGTCTATGTCGATGCCATTGGCTCCACCATCTGCTACTTGTACGCTCCTCCGGAAGATTTCGTGCTAAGCGCCACCAACAATCCCGCAGCTAACAACGAAAGTTCGCTCTTTATTTCGTTCCATGGCAATAGAAGTGTCAATGGTCGCATCCATTTAAATGTGTACCCTCCGAAGAGAGATCCAAACCTAGTGTACTACTACAATGACACAAACCAGATTGATACTCCAGAGCAAACTACAGAGTGGATTCGTAACGACAAGATGGATGCTTCAGGCAATGAATATTTTGTGATTGAGCCTGGGATGTATGTAGATATGCGATATCAGATCGAGAACCACAGATATCTTCAAGATACTGGATGGAATTACGTGGGATTTCTACCACAGCTGAATGACACGCCTGAAGTTGAAGGAGTGATGCGACCAATGGCAATCAGTAGTGGCAGAGCAAACCTGATGGGAAATGCACTTGGGTTTGTGGTAATGCATCCCAACGCATTCATCAACGTTTCAGTACGCGAAACCAAGGTATATACCCTTGTGGATGCCCTTGGAGCGATCGGTGGTGTTTTTGGGGTTTTTATTGCGTTACAATCATGTTTGTTTGGGTACCGACCAAAATCTCCTTGGGGTATTATTCACCGTTGGTCGATCGGTGACATGAGGCGTTCTATATCACACAGCCTAAGCTCTGGTTTCGACATGTTTTATACACCAGTTCCTTTCGTAAATCCTGTCCATCCCCGTTTCCGAAGACTGAATATCACAAACTACGATCTGACCAGAGACGAAAAAGACGAGACAACAAACCCCATATCCTCCAGCAACAGCGAGGAACAGCACCGGCTTGATCAAATGGAGGAGCGCATCCAACTGATGGAATTGCTATTTAAATCATACTACATCGATGATGAAGTATTTCAAAGACTCGACCAAACTCTCAAAGATCCTGAAATTAAATTGGCCGAACGAACTTCATACGAGATGGAATCCATGGAGAAAGCGTTAGGGTCGCCCTCTATCGTAGGTACCAAAACATGTAGCAGCGATTTAGTACCTTCATTACAGCGATTATCATCACATGATGATAACTGTAAATCAAAGTGATCAAACTACGGCATCGCGACAAATACTATTAAAATAGCCAATGTTTTCATTTACAATAACTCTCATATTTAAATTACCACCGGTGAATATACCATACGAACACTACTCAATTGACTTCCTCCAACATACATGGGCAATTTGTACTGGTTTTTTCTTTAGACCTTTTTAGATCTTTTCAACGTTTTTTCGACCTCTTGTTGTCAGATCTGACGTTAAATCGTATGCGCTGCTGAGGATTAATAGAGCTAGCAATTAGTGTGGAGCATAGTTACTAGAAGTTTTAATATAAGTCACGTTGATAAGGTTATATTAGAGATGCGATAGGTAAAAATAAGACCCATCTTCATCCCGAATAATTGAAAATAGTCCCGGCAACCTCCACGTTCGTACTGATCCACCAACAGCTCCTCGCTTGTCCAGTAACATTGTTTGCATAAAACAAAATGTAGTTCCAGGACTTCGTAAAAACCTTTGTGTCACATTTAGAATTACGCTGTACAGTGTCCGAAGGACGGGCCACGAACCTGAAAAATATCCTTGCCAAAATGTGGGCGGGGTTACAACCGCGTCATAACACAAAATCGCGTATCAACGCAGTGGTCCCTGCCAAAGTCCTTCGTTATACCCAGGCCGGTCTAATGCACTCTTCCGGTCTTACCTTTCCCTCTCCCCCCTCTCTCTCATGCTCATGTCGTCAAGCTCACGTCATGTCAACCTCGTATACCGTAATATATACTAAGAATAAGAATAAGAATAAATGCTACAAATGCAGTAATTGTTCATTTTGAAATGTAATGATATAGAGACGAGAGTGGAACTCAAGACTCACAAAGCTGACATGTTTATGTAAGGATGGGTCTGCCAAAGCTTATGAGCCATCCTTTTCTGTGAATACGACGTTTGGTGTGTCATCGAGCGCAAAGCTATTCTCGATGCATACGACTTCTATTTTTGTCAACTTGCGACTTCGGGATTGACCCGGAGCAACGTTGATTTTGAAAAAGAGTGTATCTTGAACTTTCTGATATCCAGAATTATTATGTGGCAGTATCTGTGAAGATGGAAGTTGCGATGGAGGCGGCTTTTCACTGCATCGACCAAGAATGTTCATTTCAACAGATTCCATAGAAGACCGTTGTGCCGAATAATCCTTGTATTTCTTCGCGGATAAATCTGTTTGCTTGGGCCCTCTTCACAAGGATCCCTGAACGCATGGTCGAGCTTTCTAAATAGTTCGTCATCGATGTAATAAGACTTGAACAATAACCCCATCAGCTGAATACGCTCCTCCGATCGAGTCGATACTGCTCCTGATTACTACCGGAGGATTCAAGACTTGTTCTATTCCTTCTTTATTTGTGTCAGTATCATAGCTTTTGATACTTGGTTTATGGAAGCGGCGATGAACAGGATTTACAAGGGGAACAGGTGTATGGAAGTTGTCGAAGCAGCATCTCTGACCGCGTGAAATAGAACGTCTCATATTGCTAACGGAGGACAATACCCCAAGGGGATCGGGGACCAATATCCGAACAACCACATCTGTATTGCAATTAAGATGCTAAAAACGCCTCCAATTGATCCGAGCGCATTTATGAGAGTATACGTCCTGGTCTCCCGCACCGTGCGATGAACGAATGCATCTGGTTTTACGTACATGTAACCAAGTATATAGGGTACCGTTCGCGTTGCGGCTTGGTTTGGGCGCCTCCTGTCGGAAGCTGGCTTCAATCTCAGGCGTGTCGTTTAGTCGCGGCCTGAAAGCCTACGCAGTTCCATCCTGATTTTTGAACATATCTATGGTTCTGGATCTGATAGTTGATCGTCGAATACGTGCCAGGCTCTATGTCGAAGACGTTCGTGCTTAACATGTCATTTTGATCGACATCAAGCCAAGACATGGTCTGCTGTGACGTAACCATCTGTGTCGGGTCATTGTAGTAGTATAGAAGGTTTGGATCCACTTTGGGTGGGTACACTGATACATAAACCCAACCGGGAGCACTTGCATTACCATACAGAGTAAATGTCAGTAAGCTTCTATTATTATCCCTAGGGTTCACTGTGGCAGTGAACGTAAAGTCTTCCAAAGGCGTATAAAGATAACCGGTAACAGGACCTAACATGTCTGCATACCAAGGCTGATACGTAGCCATGTTCAATGTGTGAATAAAAAAGTTACAACTGAATCCAGTATTTGTAAAACAATTGATACGCGGATACGTTATTGTTCCGTTCAGGTCATCACTGCTATCCCATCCTTCAAAGCAAAATCGGATATCTTATACGAGTGGATTTGTTCTCATCTCCTGTTTTGTTCCCTACTTCCAATAACCACCTAGTGTATGCACAAAGTACGTGGTCTCAGTGATGGTGATGGTCGATTTTGGACTGTGGAACACTTGGTAAAGGATAAATACAAGAAAGGCGGCGAAAAAAAGAGGATAAAACGCATTGTGACAGAAGCCTCATGATTTCAGCCCATGGAGGTTCACCCGCTCTACAAATGTGGGTACATAAGTATGCAAAGCTTTTGTTTTTTGTTTTTCTTTTTTGTTTTTTAACCTTAGTTTCCATATGATTTTTTTTTTTTGGACACGTACAGCGGGCCATCGAGCATATGCACAAAATCTTCATACACCAAAAACGATTAGGCTGGCAAAAACAACAGCACAAATGGCAATATCTCCAATCTGGCCTCTGCTGAGACTGGTTGGCAAACTGGCAGTTTCGACGTTATAAATATCGCTCAGGTAATTGCATGTTCGATCGTCTTTTTGTGGTAACTTCAGACTATCGGCGTCGTTTGTGGGCAAGGTACCAGTGATACCTGAGAAAACAAAAAAAAAATAAGCCTGTACACTGCATGGAAGCGTTCTATATACTCACCGTTAACAATCGCTAAATAGTCATTGTTCACCAGACTTGCAGAAGCGTATGATCGTCGCCTCGGTTTACGCCGTAACAATCAGGAAGTGTTCAATTGAGCGTATTGGTGTCCAAGATTGCCACCTGGTTGGTGAACTCTCGATCCCATTCTACCGCGCCAGAGTCGCCTTTTTGGAGGCAGACATTACCATCGGTCTATGTTTCTCTTTTCCTACCTCCAAAAAGAATGATCGATATCTCGTCTGGTACTTTTTGAAGTTGTTGGTTCAAACAGGTTATAATGTCCAGCGTAAATTAAGCTCTTACCTATAACAGCATTCGCGTTGGCTCTAGTGGTTGATACAGCCTCTCCTAATTTCAAAATCTTCCAGCTATTAACTTTAAGGTTGCACAACGTAACTCTGTCGATGGCTACCAAGCTTTTTCCCCAGGATGTTTGCTCAGCACCAACCAAATAGGCAATAAAATTATTGCTAATAAAGAAAGATGGATGTCTAAAATGCTTGATACAAGTAGCAACCTGCGGAAATACCGTTCCCGTATGGGAATACATGGCTGGTAGTCCTGGGAGGGTTAGACTTCGAAATTGGCCTGACACTGGATCATCCGACCAGAAATCATTGAACACATAGTTGTACGCGAATGGTGAGCTATCTGTTGCTATTGCTCCACCGTAAATATAAACCTTGCCATCTGTGCCCAAGTTTGCAGTAAAAAGCTTCCGATTGTATGGTATTGTGCTATTATCCACTAGAGTTGGCGCGGCTGACCATGCGGATGAATTGAAATTATATTTATATACCACGAGCGTCCCGTTGGTTGGTAAAAAAGGCATGACACCACAAAAAAGTAGCGTTGTGTGGTTGTCTCGAAGTAAAACAGCCTGCGAAAATCTAGTCAAGGAACCTTCATTAGCTTTCTTTACGTGTTGGGAGTCGATCGTGCTGTCGTCAGGGTTGAAACTTTGTGGAAAACATGGCTGTAGGCTTCTCCATATCCGTCCGTGTCTCCATAGCGATCTATTGCATTATGACGTGCAAATGAAGCCGTTGCCGCCACTATCAGTACATTTTCGTTAACGCAGTCTGGCCCATTGTATATGCGGCATGTAGCTCTGCAAGTGAACGATAGGATCAGCCCCCATTTTATTGGGAGCATGTTCAGCAGGAAGTGTTAAAATGTGCAAAAGAAATTAGCCATTCTTTTTACTCCTTTTTTAATTGTGAAAAAGCAAGCAAACACTGAGTCGTTCCATTTTATCTACAAAGTACTGTATCCTTTCTTCCTTCTTTTTATTTTTTTTTATTTCATACCCGCAGCAGATAGATATTGTATCAAAAAGTGCGTGTATCCTATTAATTATCTTCTCCATTCCTTTAGGCTATCTCTTGCATTATACAGTCCACAATGTGCGGCTGTCCCTATTGTGGTTGGGTATATCCGTTTATTTTATAGACCATACTTTCAATACTTTTTTGTCGTTTAAAAATAAGATCCTGCCGTCAAGGGGTAGTAGAAGAATTTTAGCCTGGTAGTGCAATACTACTTTTCCTTGAGGAACATCTCAGAACGACTTCTGTGCCACCTAAGGGCATGTACACGTACAGGAAGAAGTATTTACAACGCTCTATTCTTATGCGGAGCGTATACAATTTGGTTAGCATTCAAGCAGGTAATATATTTCTTATGGGCAAATACTGTGCCCTTTTCAAATAGGCTAGACTTTTTAAAGGAATTTAGCTAGAAGGTATATTGAGATATATGTAGAGACTAAAACTTTGTAATCTTTGTGGAACAGGTTAGGACCATTTGGATATGTAAACAAAATAGAGAAAACTCACAGCACAAGTTACTGATATACAACATCAAGCAACATGCAGAAAATCTGCACCGCAATTCTCAAACTTGGTATTTAGCGTATCAAATTTTCCATGAGCAAGACAGAGTATTTGAATCCTATTCCCGACAATTAAAAAAAAAGGCAAATCAGATGAACTATGGCTTTCTTTTTCTTTTTCTTTTTTGTTTAGGATGGAAAGTCAAGTGTAAGTAGACATCTAACTTTACGCTTCGGCGCTCGGTACTTCGCCTATCTTTTATATATAACTTCTAAAAATATTTGGGCTTGCTCAAGATGTGTTTTCTATTGACGAACTTAAAGGTTTCCGAATATAGTAGCGTGGTTGGATGACCCCCTTTAATTGGCAACAGTACGATAGGTTTGCCACGGCGCTGCAGACATGATCTTCATTGCCTATCGTATTTGATACTATTTTCACAGCAGGTTTAACAACAACGCAATACTACTACTAGTATAGACTCAAGAGAGTCTTATTACAGATCATATAAATAGATAAATAATCATAGTAGATGGGAAAACCTTGAGAAGATAAATACGACTAGACAGTTGGTTTGCTGTAAAATCCGTGATAATAAGATCGCCTACATAATGCCTCCACATGAGTGTTCCCGATATATCATTCGTGTGAATATAAAAATTTGTACATTGTTACAGTTTTGGGTCGACAGGATTAGATGTTTTGTACTGTTCGATCTATGTAAATGTGGGCAATGACTTACAGATGTTATGACTTACGGACCAATAGCGAGTAGAGCATCTGTGAAAAATCTATAGTTACGTTATTTTAAAAGCAAGTGTTGTAAAACGCAGGATTGTAAAAATGGTCTATGGTAAGGAGCGTTGTTGAGGTTGGAGGAGGGAAAGGATCCACTGTGTTAACATCAGGACTATACCACCAGACTCCTATCCATTCTTCTACCGTTTATTGCCATTCTCATTTTCCTTCGTCACATTATTTTTTTTTTGTTGGCTGGTTCCCAAACACCATAGAAAAACGTGTCAGATGCATAAATGTTTTTTCTTTTTTTCTTTTTTTCTAAAAAAAAGAAAAAAGCGAATTGGCCTTCTGTTCCTGAAATTGCATGGACATTACATTATGTGATTTCCTATGCCTTATGCATCTTCATTTCATGACGCATTTTATGTGAGTTATAAAAAGTATACTACGCAAATAATCGCAATGTTGCGTCAAATCAGTGACTCAATTGCATAACGGTTAACCTGATTGTCTATTGGTTTGGAGAATGTAAACGCCAAAAACTTGGCACATCCGGCATTATTTTTCCAAACTTACTACATTTTCCGCTCTTACGTATATTTAGCCCCTATCTCTGTCCATTGCCTTGTCCACATGACAGGTGAATTTGTGTTTATTTACACTCTGTAAATATACTATTGTTTCATTTGATAAGCATCACTGTTTTGTTACTATGATGTAGGGCCATCCCTGCTACAGGATTTGAACAGACTACGTCAAGTAGTAAATGAAGAATCTCATCCACATGTGACACTTCTACTTACGTCATATGAAAAATTCTTAATCTAATTAAAGAATCAATATATTTACGCCCATTTACAGGACAATGGTATGGGTTTGCCCCTCATTCTGTGTTTACTGGTATAGTTAAACTTTTCCCTGCACCAATGCTTGTCGTCGATCCTCATCCTGTTTGAACTTTCTACATGGCGCTTGATCAACCCTGAATGATCATTGCTAGAAAACCTCTTTTTTTTTTTCTTGTTTTTTTGTTTCTAGTGGGATGTGCCATGTAGTCATGACGCTAACGTATCTGATCCGTGAGATGTCATACGACTTCTTGAGTTTGGCTTATTTTACAAGTGCAATTGATATCATAGCAACTCATTTGTTCTTGATGCGTTATGGCGTCTTTTACTTTATCCAAGAGCGGTTGGCCGTGGTTGCAACTATGGAGGAAAGGAAAACGGAGAGACTGTCGGGCGTCCAATGAAGAATCAACATCTCCGACGAAGCAGGGATGATTAGGGTTGTCCATTTTGTCCAAGATCTCGTTACCTTGTTGTTCATGTGGTCTATCTTCAGCTATTAGTAGTGGCTGCATTGAGGTCATCCAAGCGCCTTGAGAGGCAAAGATGGCTGGTGAAAGAGAAATTTCGGTAGATGACGGCTTTTTCTCCGCGTCTTTTGAAAGCTAACCGCAGAATCAAGATGACTGCGCTATTTCTTGTCATAGGAATTAAGTTGACCAGCCACGCAAGCCTAACTTTTTTCTTACCGGTTAGGTAACTGGATTAACCAAAAAAGGATATATGTTACAGAGCCTCAGCCACCCAGGAACAATCTGTGCATCACCATGATCTCACGCTGTAGTACGACCCAGATTTTTTCTATTCTTCGGTGGCGCGTTCAATGTTGGATTACCCCAAAAAGATTTTTACGAAGCTTCGGAAAGCGCTATTTTGTATTTATTTCCACGGTGGCTAAGACAGAAAAGCATTTGCAGATCTCTCTCCTATCCTATCCAAGCTAGTTCAGCAAATGTCTCTACTACTTAGCGCAATTACATTCCACTTTTGTTACTTGAGACAACAATCTTACCAACAGATGAATTGGCCATATATCTTTGTCCGGACATAATTTTTATTCAAGGAAACTCTGTTTTTTTTTATTTTATTTTTGTGGGACCGACAGGTAGGACATAATTTTCGGCGATCACCTGCACGTTTAGACCATGGTCTGAGCCATGATAGTGCTTAAAATCATATTCACATCATCTGGAATAACCAAGCATGTGTGTGGACCCTTCTGTGTAGATGCATCATGAGATCACTTTTTACCTATGCTTCAGCTATTGTTTTGGCAGAATGGCCATGAAAAAAAAAAGTTTTTTTCATTCGTTTCAAACTTGTCTAGCACAACGTCTAGCGTTGTCATAACCTAGCCTTCTTGCCGAAGTTACCGTGAAGATACAGGATGCTAACTATATTCAAATGGGTGGTTTTTAGGGTTAATGAAGAAAGATAGATAGATTCGTTGGCTTGATCCTCGGAGCCTTCTTTTTTTTTTTTTCAGCTGCTGCCTCCATTACGGTTTGTCATCATAAGGCGCATGCTGTCACTTGAACATTGGAACCTTTCTTCCGATCCTAAGTTTAGATAGGTTGCCTTTTTTGCTCATGATAGACTTGGGAGACCCAGACAAGAGAGGAGTTGGGATCTAGCAGGCATGGTCTGAACAGATTGTCCTAAGGCAACAAACAATGGCATCTTGTGAGTTATAATATTTTGTGACATACTATGGAAAGCTTCTGATATCATTAATAAATCATTATGACGAAAATACCTGCTTCGCTACGGAAAATAGGAACTTGTTTCCTTCCATGGCAAACCTTGCATTCCATGAATACCATTCACCAGTGAATGCCGTGGAGCATCTTGTGATGTCGCCATGAATGAATGACAGTTAGACATTGTCCATTGGTATACAACCTGAATAACATAAAAGAAATCGACTATGATACGTTACAAAAAGAACGTTCTATCTATTAGATGTGTGTGGGTCGTACAGCAACACTTGGTAGCCATTCGTTCGAGCTGGTATATTTTTGCGGAGCTCAGCGCGTCAGAAGTTTCGATGGGCTGCGTTACTATTGTGATGGTAACGAGCAGAAGGATGATGTTATACAGGACGATGCATTCTATGGTGATCTTTTGCATGTTATTATTTGGAAATAAAGCGGTGCACGTAGCCGTCTGTCTGCCGAAATTTGTTCATTATTTCTACAAAGACAAACGTAAATTTTACAACCATGAAAGAAGGTAGCTGGTAATACAACAAAAGGTTCGCTCTTGTGGTTGAAACGTATAGCTGGCTTTCTTTTTTTTTTTCGTGCCTGAAGGATGAAGTATATAGATATCATTTTAGGTAAGCTACATCTGCATTTAAGATGCGCCACCCAAGTTTAGAAAGTCTGCGTGGAAAAAGCTGAGCCCGTTCGGAATTTTTTTTTTGGAGAAAAGAAAATGTGCCTCGCAAAACAAAGGAAATGTGGCTCAACTAACAATAACGTGCCACGCGAGAAATTATTTTTATTATTACAATATTTCACCATGACAATCAGCCCAAACGAAAGCTTAGCTTTATTAGTTTACTGTAAGATCAGAAGAAAGAAGAAAATGCAGAAGAAGGTATTCATTTTGGAGTGTTTAAAAAAAGAACCCAGTTATTCTAAATTCTTGGCCTTTTTTTTTAGTACCAAGAAATTCTTAATGCAAGGAACAAAGGAGGGGATTGTAATGCGGCTTATTTCAATGATCATAAGAGAAAAGATATTCCATGTGTTTTCAGTCCTTCCTTAAACCGACCCCCTTGAAATGTATTCTTTTCTTAGTTGGGCAACAGCTTCCTTTCTGCGGAAATTTAAAAAAAAAAGTTTGCAAATCGTAGCCTGTTCTAAGGTAAAAATAGACAGCATAGATGCGCATGAATTTTTTTCTTTTTCTATAAAAGCAAAAAGATTTTCTTCTTCTTCCAGAAATACCATTATAAACATAGCAATATCCTGTTTTATGTGCCATCCCTATGACGACTCTACAATCTCAAAAGAAGAAAAAGAAAGCTGTACGCTTCAGTAGCAAACCACTTGTACGCTATACTTATAGCAAAAGTTACTATGATCGTTCCTGCTTTGCCAACCAGCCTCCCATCCAAACATTTCGTCCGCGCTTTCCCGTACACCCTATCACAGCCACAAAAGATACTCCTCCTCCTCCTCTTCCTCTTTCTTCCTCTGCTGCTGTTCATCGACCACAAGTAACTCCTCTGGATCTTTCCATCATCCCTAATGCTACGCGCCGTTCACCACCAACTCCAAAAAAGCAAAAGCCGCCAAGATTACAAATCGATACACATGGTCCCCGGTTTTTTACCGACTTGTCCACAAATTATCGTTGTTGCTCAGAAGATGATGACGACCCTGGCTTTCTCACTCCATTATTAACACGAACTACATTGGTTTAGTCATTATCGTAAATAATAGTTTTTGTATGTACATAGAAATTTGTTTTTCTTTGTTCTCTTGTTTTTTCTTTTCCCTTTGTTATAAAAGTATTGTTTTCAGTTTCTATTCTGTTTCACCATGCAGATTCTGCCTCCATGGATACCAAGAGTGGGAATTTCTAAGGAGGAAACGCTTGATCTTCTTTTCTGCTCATTCCAATGAAACTTACCTCCTTGCTCAATGCTTCATCATGATGACCCATGATATCGGTTCCTGGTGTATTGTCTGGTATACTTTCACTTCCACTGCTATGGCCGTCTTGATCACGTAAAAGACTAGGTGGTGTAAACCCATCCAGTACTCGAAAGGATGTACTACTTGGTTCTGTTTCTTGTAATGATCGTTCCACAATCAGGGTCAAGTTATCGTCATTGTGCAGCTTCGACGTAACAGGACGGTTGTCATCATCCTCTTTCTGTTGCTCTGCGTCATTATCATCGTCATCCTGCGGCTTTTGCAATACGTGGCGATAAAGAATAGAAGCACCACGTGAATGAGGACTTTGCGCCCAGTAAAGTACAACCAATTTGTATAAGTGATAGTTTGGACATAAATATATAAGATCCCGTGCCCAAGCATCCAGCACTATTAAAACAAATAAGGACATGAGCCGTGCTGTCCTTTTCTTTTCTTTTCTTTTTTTCTGCTCCGTTCACCTTGAATGGAACCGTATATCATCCAATAGGTTAACCAGGATTTGCATTCACGTAAATTTTCCATGGTTTTTTCTGTCGGAAGATTGCCTTCCAGTTCTTTTACCAAATGCCAGCACCGCCAAGCGGGGTAGGCTACCCCGACAATGTTTAGCGCCAGATACGTGGATCGCATATAAAATCGTCGTAAGGCAAATACAAGTCCGGCGCTGGTGCTGAGAAATAGCAGGACAGGATTCACACCTTTACGAATGAGAAATCGGAACACGCCCGATCGAGCATAAAATGTTTCTACGGAACGCACCCGTTGTGCTGAAGCTTTACAAAGTGGGTCTGTCATGAAGGAGAGGTTAATAGGTGATCGTCGGTTGATCGAGGTAGTCCAATGTTGAATCATTGTTGATGTTGCATAAAGTGATCTCTCATTGTCGTCGTCGTCATACGCCATGGCAGATAGGCTTAGGGAAAAAAAAAAAGTAAAGGCTAAAAAAAAAAGGACGCTTATCGACGGCGTTTTATTTTATTTATTTTATACACTGACATGTGATGTTTTTGCTGTGTTCCTTACCCCAACCACCGATGGGTGGAAGATTGGAGCAATCCAATGATTTTATCATTTCTATCATCATAGTAACAACATGTTCCTGAACCTGTCGTTCCGAGGCAACAGCTAGTAACTGATGATGCATCCAAGTTGCATGTTGACAAAGGATATAGCTCACCGAGGCAACGGTAATGACAGTTGCAGCATAAATAACACACATGGAGGTTGCCGCTTTGGCCAGTAAAAAAATGGCATCCAGTGGTCGTAGGGTTAAACATAATCGTTGGACATAGATAGGAGGAAGTGATCGACTGAGAACATCGACATTGTGATACGAAAGTGCCTCTATACCAGTGATCTGCCGGACATGTAATCGGAACTCAAGATAACGACAGAAATGACAGTACGTTTCTTCGCTGATAAATAACGAGTAATTCATTTCCTCCAAAAACCGTCGTTCAAGTGTGTTGATTTTCTCGCAACTGTAAGTGAAATTCGTCCATTCGGCCCAATCTGCATTAGACCACGTAACATCCGCTCTGACATATATGGTTAAGTCCCGTTCTAAAAAAGAAAAAAGATAGGAAAGATCTTACAGGTACTTGTCAGCCACCACAAGACTCGCAACAAATAGTTCATGAGGATGCCAAGCAGAAGTTTGCCTGCGCCGCCGTGGATGACGATGAACAAATTGATCGATATACCAAAGACAAACCACGAGGGAAGAACATGAGATATGTGCGCGTGAGAGGGTTTTACGGATGAAGTTAACACTTGCTCGGAATGACTCAAATGCATATTTTTCTGGCATCAAAACCTGGGGTTCACTTAATAAGCTAACAATCAATGCCGCTGTTAAATCTAAGGAGAGGGAGCATAAGAAATAAAAACGTTAAAAAGGAGCCTTTTTTTTTTTTTTTTTACCTATCAGTTCAAGAGGGATAAGGATATGGTCTCCGTGCATGCCTTGACGTTGCATGGTTCCAAGCAGCTGTTGGAAAGCCGCCACTTGGCCATAATGCTAAAGAAATCTCGGATTCATTAAGTTTCTTTCTTTTCAAATAAAACTATCACATACCAAGCAATCTGAAAAATACTTTAATTTGTCTCTTTCAGACTGCTCTTTACGCAAAACTGAACGTTTGGAGTTCTTTCTCGACATGAGCGTAAAAAAAGAAGAGGAAAAAAAAAAAAAAAAGAAACGGGTGTTTTAAACTATAAACGGAGATTAAAATGTAGCATGGGCTTCTTATTCAGGGAAGGAAAAAGCGAAACATTTTTTTTTTGTTGTTCGGAACGTCATGGCAAGTCTTGTGCGTCACTTTGTCCGTGCACGACCTATTCTTCATTCGCACTATGCAGCCCCATTACGTGTACAGCCTCCAGCACTTTTTGCAGGAACTCGCATTCAAGTCGAACAACAACGATTTGCTGTAAGAAAGAAATGAGACGCCATCAACCTGCGTACCAATCATCGGCTCGTTAGGGACATAACAAATGGAGCAAAGTGAAACATACAAAAGGTGCAAAAGATGCCAAAAAAAGCAGAGTTTATTCCAAAATCTCCCTTGAAATCCTATCTGCCGTACGAGGTAAGCAGCCATTTTCGACTGTTTTGTTCTCTAAACCGATGGATCGAAGCGGGTGGCGCGGATCCGGCTGCCAACTCCAACTTGGCTGCCGTCTTGACGCGTGCCAAGGCTGCAAGTATGCCGAAAGACAGTATCGAAAATGCGATCAAGAGGGTAAAGAATATTGGTACAACAGAGCGAGACAAACTAGATGGATTAGTTAGGCAACGGATCGTAACCAAGGGGATGTGGAAAACGTTGTTTACGAATGTTATGGCCCCGCAGGCGTTGCCATGATTGTGTAAGCGTCATTTTGTCGACAGTATGTCGAGCTTACAAAAGCACGTGTTAGTGAGGCAGTTACGGCTAAAAAAGCGCGCACAGTAAAAGAAGTGAAAGAGGTCCTGAATCGATTGGGGTAAGTTAAATAACATCATCTGTACATAGTAAATTGATGGTGAAGAGCAGTGGCTCCGTATCATCCGTTGGATGGATCTTTGAAAAGAAAGGCAAACTTGTCTTTGGACCTGGTGAATCTGGTCACGATTTTGAACAGATGAGTGACACAGCCATCGAAATTGGCGCAGAAGATATTGAGTTTGAAGACGATTTTGTCGAGGTAACTCTCATGGAAGAAAAAGAAGACACAACGGAACTCATAGGGATCATGTTAGATTATTTGCGAGTTCTCTCAACTGAATGCTCTCAATCAAGAACTGTTGAAACACAACTATGAAGTACACAAGATGGAAGCTACTTATGTTCCGCAGTCGGGAACCGAAATTACGGATCAAGAAACATTCGAACAAGTCGACAAATGCATTGACGATATGGAAAATCTGGATGATGTCGTCAAGGTTCATCATAACGCTGTAGTCGCTTTTGAAGACGATAAACAATAGATAAAAGCTTTGTAGATAGAAAATATCTTTGCATAAACTTGGTCTAGATTTATATACAGTGGCCGATAGAAATATACAAAGAAAACAGGGATACATGTTTAAAAATACTGCCGCAAAGAACCGTCATTCATCAACGTAGAATCATTTGCGATAATATAGTAGGTATGCAGTAGGAGACGAGGGAATCTAGCTGTGAAATAGTACAGATACTGGTCGGGAGGTTCACCGAACGTTCGTTTGACCGCATCAGGGAGATCTTGCCAATGGTGTTTCTACCATCCCATCAGAAAACACGCCATCCATTTGCACGTTTCTGTATTTACCTTGTTTCGTAGTGCCCGAAGTAGATCGCGCACACGTTTACCATCGTACTTACGAAACTTGCCTAGATCATTGGCCACAATGCGATCGATCCTGCGGTACCAATCTGTGCCAATGACATTATAAGCATCTGCCTCGAGTAGTTGTAGTAACGGGGACGGTGGATCGCGCTGCTCCACTTCAAACCGATCAGAGGCGTCCTGTAAAAACGCAAGTCGTTTAGCAGGTGACCAGAAGAATGGATGAGACAGAATTATGTCCGCCTTCGGCCTATACAAGTGTATCAGAACAGTAAGGCCTTGGGTTAGCCAACGTCTTACCGAGAGCGTGGTTCCATACAAATCATGTTCTCAATCAAATCCATCGCCTCCACGCCGTCTTCACCCATACTTTCAAGCTTGGACAGGTCGTGTTCTCCTTTCAAAATATTACTTTCGCGCGCGAACCGGTCACCAAAAGGATGATCACCACCACTCAACACGTAGTAAAATACACAGCCTGCCGAAAAAATATCAACTGCCCGCGTTGCTTTGACAGGTACCCCATTCGTGGCTCGGCGATCCGTCTGACCTCTGCTACTCAAGCTAGTATCGGAGGCGGAGGCTGCAAGAGCATTTGCCAGTAACTCTGGTGCCCTCCATCCTGACGTGCCTGCAGGAGAAACAGCTGTGTAATGGAAACTACTCTGTTCGCTATCCAGTTTTTTACATAATCCGAAATCAGAGATCAAAATACGCATGGCGGTACTGTCATTGTTGGGCCAATGTTTGTTTGGCGCTAACAAGATATTGTGCGGCTTGATATCTCGATGAACAATCTTCAGCGAATGAAGATGCTGAATACCATTCGTTATTTCGTATAATATATCTGCCGGATCCATCTGATCACACAGCTTCATATCATCGACAGGAAGCGACCGTTCCATATAATCGTGCAGCGAACCGTAGCAAAGTTCCAACGCAATATATAAAAACCGATCCGATTCTTCCTACAATGGAAAGCACGTATATCAGCAATCCTCCCTTCGATTTGGTTTTTCTTTTTTTTTTTTACCTTGTAAAAATACCGCACAACATTAGGATGGTCATCACTTTCCTGAAGTAATTTGACCTCCTGGAGTGCCACGTCATAAAAATCGATTAATAATCGTTTGACAGCAACAGCACGGCCATCAAATTCGCCTTTGTACACAACCGTGCCATGGCTTCCGTACCCTAAGAGAACGTCATGATTCGCCTGTAACACCACTAGAGCTTACCTAGTACGGTGTCGGAAAGACTTAAGATATTCGGTTTGGTTTGTGTAAAATGCTTCAAATCAAGACCTATACTCGTCGCTGTCGCTGCAGGCGCTTCTGGCTGCGATGACTCCTTTGGATCCTGCGCTAATTTCTCATCCGACTTCTTTTCATTTGCATTCTTCACATCCTCTTCCGTCTTCTCGACAACAGTTGTGGAGGATTCCGTATCTTCAGGGATCAATTTTTGCGGTAGACGAGACCGGTAAAGATTTGCAAGCTGGTGGCGTGAAATATACAAAAGTGACGCGAAAAATAGAAGCGACGTCTTCCAGTGCATCTCTATATAATCGTAGAAGGACACATGCGGCTGTGCTATTTGCTTTCCAGGATGCTCTTGGGGCGAATCGGTGTTGGAGGACCCAGGCAAGAGGAGTGGATCAAGAAACGGTACCTCGGCCGATGTTACGACATGTTGACCAATGATACAATCTGCATGATTCTTCCACCCATTGTAACATGACTGATGCGATTTTTTGGCGATTGTCCACGTAAAGCTCGAACCATTTTGGTCTTCCTTTCTGCCTGTACCTGGTCCAATCAGTCGTCGTCTCTCTCCAGGCCGTAATCCTGTATAGATTGGAGCCCAATACGCCATGTGTACCAAAGGAAAACGGTCGATGGAAAGAGCGAAAAGGCTACCTTCGTGAACACCAACATAAGCCGTGCTCAGTCCATTATTACTTAATAATCCGCCAATGGTTCCCTTCTGTAGCGATTTTGGAACAGCTTGTTTTGAAAGTGTAATTGTGGAATCCGTACGACGGTACACATCAAAAACAGATACGACAGGATAAGGGAGTGAGTGTGACCATAGTAAACCGCCTGTAAAGTGTATATGTCTCTTAGGATCTGTGCATCGATGAAGTGTTTGTTTACCTGTCTGTACATTAATTGCAGTCATTGAGCCATTGGCACCTGGTGCCACATAAATATCAGCTGGAATAGATGTTGCAGGTGTATCAAAATCCAGCTTATTGGGTAGGTACTCGCTATATGTCACGCTCCACATTTTTTCATGTTCATCATAAATGACCACTTTGTATTCTAAAAAAGACATGAATCATACGTCTCGGCATCAATTGCGCCTACCATGGCGTCCGATATAAATGGTTTCTGGCGGGAGTTTCTTTTGTGTAGCAACAAAATCAGCATCTTCCGACTGGTTCATGTCAAACATTTTGAGAATTTTTCCCGCGGTCGGATCAATGGCTAACATGAACGTGTTTTTGCTACCAATGTATAATCTACCGTCTCTTGTTCGAAAGGGAGAGTGGTCGACCATAGTCTTCACTGAAAATGGGATTTTCTGGTACCAGTCATGCGTTAGGAACGGCAACAAGCCAATTAGTGATCCACTCATCTTACTTCTAATGGTTTATCTTCTTTGTACAGATACAAGGTTCCGCCGTCAGTTGGTTCAACAATGTAATAAACGTTTTGTCCTTCTGATGCATGCCATAACGGCTGCAGATCTTTTCTTGTCGATTCTGTCTCATTCTCCGCTCTACCCCATGTTAAATGCGTTGTGTTGGGCTGTGTCGCTGTGGTTTCATTCTGCACCGTTTGCAGCGTATCTTCCTCTTGACTGTCAAAACGAGTTGCGAAATGGGTGCTCGTCTTAATTAGTGAACTGCTCGAGCTTCCTTCTAAAGTCCAGTCCACGATGCCATGGAAACGATCAACGCCTCGAATAGAACCATCAAGGGTGCAAATGAGAATAAGATCTGTTGATTTCAACTTGCTTGTTTCAGGTATGCTTTCTGGTTCAACTGCTCGTTTTGACCGAGCATTGGTTTGCTTGGCATAAGGAGACACATCGTCTCTGCGGGGTATGGACGACATGCGGGCCATACTTGGTATAGAAAGGATGAATAGAATTACTATTGCTGCAAGCCATGATTGTTGTAAACGTTGAGGCATGGTCATTGCAACAGATGAATGCGTTGCAGGTAGACTGTGACAGTTTTCTGGAAGTAGAGGCTGTATGAAGAGCGGGGAAAGAATGAGATGTGGTAACGCAGAGGTACTTTCCTGAAATGGCGAAAATGTGTATCAAGGAAAAACACCGCCAACAGTAATGACTCTTGCATGAGTGAACTGGTTGAATAAAGCGTAATAGCAGTGCGTCTTGTTGACTTTATTGTTCATTGCATCACCTTCGCTGAATTCTCTATAGCAACATAGAGAATGTCTGTATATAGTCCTACATTTCCTGTACTCGCTTATTTCTGTATGCAGTCCAGTCGTTAGTCCTCTCTGGAGAGATACACGCTATCCCAACAATGGTATTATCCAAAACTGCATATATCTACAATAAAAAATGCCTGGAGCATGTGGCAGCTTTCCTTCCTGATACTGAACATTGATTACAGTGCTAAAACGAACCCTTTACGCCTGTGTACCTTGTCTAACAAGCTGTTACGAAGCATTCAGAGTCACAAGTTTCGTCATGTTGTGATTCTCTATTTCTAATATGGAACGTGTAGATCAAATGGCAGAGAATATATTTATTGAAGTCTTTGAAAAAGCAGCTGTCGAAGGGAATTGCTTCAGACACTCAGGAATGGTCTCCAGTAAAGCGGTTACTGAATAATTTCCTAGTAAAGACAGATAATACGAAGCTCCTGAATGTCCATAATTTGGACGTTTGGCTATTCATCTATAATCTGAGTAGTCATCCATAACACCCGCTTTACGGACACTCGATTTACGGACACTCAGGTGTTTCATTTGCATTATTGGCTGGGAAAACGCTAACCTTTTCATCATTGACATGAGTAGTTCCGTGGTTGTGATAGGCAATAGGCATGATCGTCAGTGTCAAAATGTAGGCATACACAACTAACTACGAGTAGTGATTAATGATATTAGTAAGTTTCAAGATATAATGACCTTTACTTTTGTACCTCTTTTCTGCATATATGAATGAGACCAATCGATGAAAATTTTGTTTCTACTAAAGCCATTGAAGGCTTCACCAAGTAACATATCCGCTCTAGCCAGTTTGCAAAAAGAAAAAGGAGAAAGAAACCCTTCAGTGACTTCAGGGAAAAAGAAAGAAGCCTCAGCGAAAGGGAAAAGAAAGACAATTTCGTTAGGCACTCCCCTCGGGCGCTGTTTCCCCTCAATTAAATGCCCACGAGTGAGGGTTTCTCGGAAGAAGTGAAAAAGCATGATCTCATCTAAATCCTTCTTGAGATAACTGTCAATCCAGTACGATAAGTTGTCCCGATGTAATCATGACTGCGCAATGCTGTTAGAATATCTGCACAACCTCTTTCGAACCTACCTCATGTCATCTTGAGTTTTTGGTTTTTCAAACAGTTATATCTCTCGCGTGTCCAGGTGGCAAACATTCTCACAGCAGATACCCCCAACCTCAGAGACTATTATTCCGTGTTTCGTTATCGCAGCTTGACAAAAATCTTGAAGTGAGAGTGCCCGAGGGGTGTGCCCGAGGGGTGTGCCCGACAGAATTCCCAACAAAAACGAAGAGGGAGACAGACGAAATTCAATTAAACGAAGGGGGATTATCAAAGTGGCGGGGAGAAGGAGTAGGGGACACTACAATGATAGAGGGGGTTCTAACCAGCGAGGGAAAGGGCGAGGAGAAGGTGGGTCAGAGGGAAGAGCATGTTCAGGCCTGCAGCTAATTGAATTGGCGAAGTGGATGGGATAAGGTTGGCCATATGCGTTTCCAGCAAGAAATTCATTCTTAGGCCAACGCGACATCAATTCCACCTGTATGGGTTTACTTTCTGGAAAGAGTGAATCAGCCTTTATTAAGAAGTTATTCAGTAGCTGCTTTCATGGAGGTTACATGATCGCCCCTAAGCTGCGTGGCTTTTCACCTCAAAAAAGGTAACAGTAACAATTCATTCTCGAGTATTCTTAAAATACTTTTGCCAAGTGGCACCTTCGCATCGAGCGACCATCGGATAAAACAATGAAAAATCTGCAGGAAGCGCATAGATGGTCTGGTCACTAGCAGAGCCATTCAGGTGTGAATGCATTATCAGAAGAAACCGTCCCTAGTATGTCTCCATATTGTTTTGGCCCGATCGGCTGTTAGTTACAGTTATTCGCTTTGTCTACATAAAGAATCTTTCAAGACGCCATATTCATCCATTGTTCGAGAATGATAAATGATTTGCCCACAATTATTTCAAACGAAGCCTTTAGACGGTCCTGCACTTGCAAAACCTTGATACCCTCGTTGGGGTGATTGTAACGGTTTTTGAGTTTGGGGTTTACTACATCCTTATTTCTTACTCTGGGCGAAACGGAAAAAAAGAGCAGAGTGGGCCACCTTTCGGTGTCTGAAAAAAAATCTGGAGATGAAGACTTGCGGCCACTGCGGCCTCTCCAAGCTCTTCGTTTCAAGTTTTTACGATGGAGGACATCGTAGCCATGGATGTTGGTACGCAATGCATTGTTGAATTGGGTTGGATTATGCATCCCATGACTTATATGAGCGACAGACATGCTGGAGGTGGATGCCACCTACGAGTTGCAGCAGGATCAAGGATCACCAGAGGAAGGGACAGCAACATTCAACGCACCAGTAACATCAAGCGAGAAAGCTGAGGAAGAGAAGCAGCCATCGTCCACAGAAAACAATCTTGCGGAAGCATCAACGACAGAGGAACAAGAAGTCCCCCGTCCCACTGTCCTCTTTCTCTATGGTCTGGACGAAATGAGCACAAGAGATATCAAAAAGTACTGTGAAGGCCTCAATCTCAACCAGATAGAGTGGATCAACGATTCTTCGTGTAAGATCGCGGAAAATGGGACTATAAGTTGTTCATGACGGAGAAAACGCACATAGGCAATCTCGTTTTTTCTACAGAAGAAGAAGCTATGCAAGCCGCGGAGGCGCTTTTGGAAACACCAGGCGAATTAACGCACACGGTACTACGTAAAGCAAAAGCATACTCTCGGGACGATCGCGTGTTTGAGAATCTGCATATTCGAATTGCCACCACCGCTGATGTGAAAGAAAAAGGCGCTCGCGAGCGAAGTCGGTACTATCTTTTGTATGGCACAGAAGAAAGCAGCTATGACCGCAATCAAACACGCGAAGAGCATGTGCCTATCACCAGTCGACTAGGTGTACGGCGTGCGAAGGAAGAACGCGATGTGTTCAGTCGCCTTGGGAGACGGAGAGATGACCATGATGTTGATCATGACAAAAGATACTCTAGACGGCGGGAACGGCCAAGAAGAAGAAGGTCAATCTCTCCTGTGCGAAGAAGGTCGATGTCTCCTGTGCAAAGGAAATCTCCTCCTCCTCCTTCTTCAACAGAGAAGGCAGAGGACACCGACCTGTCGGCCGAATTACCTGAAAGCCTCAAAGGCAGATTAGGTCCTAGACAACCGTAGGCATGAATGCATCACAGCTTCCAAGATGAAAACTCTTTTTTCCGCCGCTTATTATGCTCATGGTACCAATAAATTCATTGTTAAGACTTTTCTTTGCTTGTATCACCGCCCTCAGTGAATCCACGTGGTGTCATAGCCTGATTATGCCAACATGGACATCATCTGTTTTCACCATTCAAGTCGACTGACTTGTAAGCCACTCATTTGTTTCTCGTACAGAGTAAAGAACTATTTATCATTGCACCATAGACGTAAAAAAAAAAAAGACAGCTTTTCAAATGCTATGCTGAACCCATCAAAAAGTTCATCATAACGATAGCAAAGGGATAAAAACGAAACGCTATGTTACTATGTTTAATCGTGATCCCTTTCGGCATTACGTTCATTATCTTCTCTACGGTCGCGGTCTTCTCTGGGATAATCGCGATCACGTCCACCACCACTTCCTCCTCCACGTCGATCGCCACCACGTCGATCATAGTCGCGTTCAGAGCGATAGTCATCACGACGGGGGGATCGATCGCGACCTCCTCTGCGGTCATAGTCACGGTCATGTCTTCTGCAAAATCTTGAAAAAACCATGAGTGACGTGTGCTTTGTGAGGGTTGCTACTTACAAGTTCATCGGCAAGGAGAGAGTCAAGATCGGATCGGAGCGAGCATAAAAAAAAAAAAGAAAAGCCAAGGAGTTGTGTCAGGACGGATCTTTGTGTGTGTTTTTTTTTTGTGTATATGTGCGTGCAGGTCTTATAGGATTCGACGGTCAAGCTTGGGCAGAATTCACTCCTCTTTCCTTTTTTTCCTTTCTCTCTCACTCTCTCACACTCTCTCACTCTGTCTCTCATTCTTTTTTCGCAAGGGAAAAAAGAGAAGAGAAGAGAAAAGACGGGGCAGAACACACAGGCAGAGCTTGCGGGTCGGCATTTGCCTCTCTCTTACTCTCTGAGAACATCTTTTTTTTTCTCGCCCACGCCGCTACCGGACACTGACAAGGCACGGAACACTGATATACTCTGAAGACGGGGCTCTATACCTTCTGTCACGATCACCACGGCCTTGATCACGTCGGGGAGATCGATCGCGGCCTCGACCACCGAATCTATCCCGACCTCTTTCGCGACAATCTCTAGCCCAGTGACCTTCAAAGAATGAATTGTAAACAGACAATAAAAAAATATTTTCTTGTTTTACCTTCTTTTCCACAGTGGAAGCATTCATTCTCTCCAGGTCTCTTTCCTCCATTCTTTGCCCACTCAACAACAAGTTCCTTTTAAAAAATATCAACGACCGCTTTTTTTTTTCTTTCCCTCATTACTTACAGTGCCATTCACACCAGACAAGGCATCTTCAGCATCACGTTTGTCTTCAAATTCAACAAAGCCAAAGCCTATAGGAAAGAATAAGTTACATGAAAAAAAGAAAAAGAGAGATTTCTCTCACCTTGCTTAACATCCAGACGAGTGATCTTTCCAAATTTTGAGAATCTATCCTCCAGATCACGCTACAATGGCCAAGATCAGTCTATGGACTACACCATCTGATTTTTCAGACAACATACAGGATTCATCTCTCTGGGAATTCTTCCAATAAAAAGAGCCATTACTTGAAAACAAGAAAAAGAAAAAAGGGGGAAGAAGCGAAGTTTGGACAGAAAAAAGAAAAAATGATGAAAAGGGCTGCGGGCCCTACTTATATACACAACGAAAAGCACGTGTGTCACAACCGCCACCAATCACACGGGCACATTCTGACAACTACTTTTTTTGTATGTACAGTGACAAATACAGTGTTTCCGGCACCTAAAAAAAAACGGATGCCAGGCTTTCAGAAAAAGGTTGTCGGCATTTTTTTTGATCACCCTGTCGCCTTTTTGGTTTTGACTTGTCGCCAAATGAGTTGTCGGGGTATCCTAATAGTCAATGTAGTATAAAGACAAAAAAAGTTTATTGAAGGAATCAAATCAAGAGACAAAAGTAAACTAAACTACAGTACACTAAATATGGTTTCCAATGTGAGTTGGCCAGGGGATAGATGGACAGCTGATGGGTGGGGATTGGGCTGAGGATTTGTCCTGGAATTGCTTGCGCATATGGCCACAGTACCTTCAGTAAAACAATGAGAGGCACAAACACAGATAATGAGAGATAAGCACTAAACTAGAGATGGAAAAATGAAGTGTCGATAGAATGGCTTTTATTGATGAGAGTGAGTAACATTATACAAGGGGAGGAGGGGAGGGAAGGAGGACATATATACAAGGGGAGAGAGAGAGAGAGGACAGATATACAAAGGTAAAAGTTAGTTGGGAAGTTCTTAAGATGGTCGCTTTTTCTTTGTTGTCTGCATCACGTCATTTGATCGCCAAGTAGGCCCAGCAGAGTTCCTCCTTTTTCCTTTTGCCCTTTCAAGTTGAGCAACTTTGATTTTGTTGGCAACAATGACAGCAAGAGTTTTGACTTGTAAGAGACAATGAAAGAGGGCAGGGAACGCACCAAGATCAGATTGATGGGACATGAGATTGCAGCTTCCAAGTTGAATCATGCGGTATACTTGAGCCTTCAAATCCATTGCATATGTCGTTATATGATAGCCTAGTAAAGAGATCGAAATAAATGAGATTGCTATCGTGATTTATGCTTTTAATCAAATTACCTTCAACCAGAATTCCAAATACCATTGCGTCTTCGACTTCAATGATATCCAGCATCTTGTTTAACATCCCACGCATTTCCAGCCCAAGCTTCACAAAGTCAGAATGTTCACCATTTCTTTGCTTTGATGGGGGCTTCACTTCACAGGCGGTGATGTCAATCTTCATGTGCCAGGGTCTGATATAATTGAGCCAGTCAGGTTTCATTTGTGTTGATGATTCCAGAGAAGAGTTCGCCCTATATAAAAAGATAAATAAAACAAAAGAGAATTAGTTCTAAACCGTACTTATAAGCCTACGTCTTACCATGATTGATAAAAGATTTCTTCGGTAGAAAACAAGTCGTCCAACAATGAATCAAGATATAAGTGAACAAAGGTGTCTTCAATCATATATGTGTCACGTTTTCTTGCTATCCGGGGTGCTCTATTAGTATGCAATCAAATTCAAAGTATAGAGCGTTAGTAATGTCAATGACCTCCACCCCCTTATTCATAACTTACAGGTTGAAGAGTATATTGGTCGCCAAGATATCCGTATCGTTACCCTTTTCATAAGCCAGATTCATGACGTCAAGGCACTTTTTCTTCATCGTTGCCCATTTGTCAGTAGTAGTCTAAAAAGAGAATGAGTGAGAAGAATGTAAGGTTTAATTTGTTCTGTTTTTTTCTTACCGTCAGTGAATGACACCAAAGAATTAGATCAGAAGAGATCGACGGACATCCAAAAGTAAGCATCTTGAGTTCATTGAGAATTTCATCATGATGGTCAATATACATAGTGATGGATTCTTTTTGATTGATGAGAAACGGGAAAATACGGTGTACGGCCCTAAAAAAAGCAGTTGGTCTGAGTTTTTCATATAATGAGAAGAACCACGCTCTCTAACTTACAAGATACGAGTATCACTGATGTTTCCTTGTGTCATAGCTAAATGTGATGATACTTCCCAAAACGTCTTTAATTCAGAAACCACATCAAAGTCACCAATCATCCACTATAGGGTAAAATAAGTGTCACCATTTCTATTCAGGACAAAAGGTAAATATCTAAACTTACGTTTGTCGTACAGCTGGGCCAGGGTTCAATTAAATCGTATAAATGTAAATTGGTGCGGCTGGGGTGGTAAGTGTCACTAGCAAAAGAGTCGTCCAAGCCTTCAGGTTCCTTGGGGGAGTGAATGTTGGAGGTGATTGGCGACAAATCACAAGGGAAGGGTTCTTCGACGTCCTATAAGATTTAAAGAGGTTAAATAAAAAAAAAAAAAACAATCATATGTACGCTGTCAATGTAGTGGCTTACCTTCACGTTAACGTTAATGTTGCTGCCTTCTGGTACTTGCACGGTGTTGCCAATTTGCCCAACTGAACCAGAGATATTGCCGACTGAGATGTTGCCACCAGTTACTTGACATGGTTGAGCTTTCAGAATATCCTATATTATATATTCAAAATAGAGTGAGCGAGTTTTTCTTTATTTATCATGCATACCCTATTCTTCATAACTTACCTCCATAGTATTCAAGAACTTCCAAGCAGCTTCTCCTTTTCCATTGTGATCACCTTTCGCCAGATGGCTAAGATCATCCAAAACCAATTGCAGCGGTAACTTGTCAGCATCAGGATTTTTTTCTTTATGGTATTTGATAGCGTCTTCCACTTTCCAATCTTTAAATCTTACGCGAGCAAAGTAAGACATAGGTTTTTTGAATACGAAGAGATGATAAGCAAGGGAAATTGTTATTTCCACCACCGCAATTTCCAGCCAAGCACTGTACAGTCAGTTGCAAGAAATTTGTTGCTCCCCCACACAATTCTTTGTCGGTGCCACAGATAGCTCTTTGTCACACTTTCCAAACATAAAATGACGTCTGCTTAGAGAGTTATTTGTCGTCCAAAACAAGAAAAACTTGGCGTTAGATTTGACATTTCTTTCGTGCGATGTAAAGTGTCTTTCCTTTTTCACTCTCTTTACAATACAGTGCTTTGCATTTAGTAATACAAAAGTTGGGGGAGATGATACAACTTTCAGAATCCACAATACGGCTTCAGATAGCTTAGGAAAATCTTTGTTCTCTTAATACAAAAGTTGCTATGGCAGTACAAATGTTGGACTAATATACAGGTACGATAGATGATAGGGGAATGTACTCGCTGCCTTCCTTCTAGCCATTACAGATAGTATCAACGCTGCTTGTTTGCGAAAGCACCACCGCGTTATAAGTGATTGGACCGGTAGACGTTATCAGATTCAACGATTGCAAGAGCACCAGGCAGGTTAGAGCCGACAAGA